>OX123183.2:1853359-2453359 GCA_944739405.2 Euclidia mi | reverse complement strand
AAACCAGCATTACTATCAATTTATGAACGAGTGTTGTGAAATTGATAACTAGGCATAGACAAGCTGTCGTTTGGCATACTGAATACAATATTTTGATTGTCGTGGTACGTCACGTCACTGAATCACGTTCACGTCTAGTACATGTTACGACGACACACGTCTTGAACATGGTATTTCAGTGGTTATAGTGAATAAGCCCTCAGTCATAGCACGGATACTATACTCACGGATTATTTTGATATTTATTTATCTTTGATCAGTTTCTGACTAAATAGGATGTTCCTGGTCTGTATCATCTTTATGTCATGTCATGTAATCTCAGCTGCTTTGAGAGCCAGCCAAATTGCGCAACAAACGTAACCATGTTAGGTTACTTTTGTTGCGCAATTTGGCTGGCTCTAAAACTTCACGCGTTTTATCCCCGAATGGGTAGGCAGAAGTGTATACACACCCACATTTCGCCAGATATGTTTAGGTCCTAATGTAATAGGGGGCGAGCGTATTTCCGTCTACCGGGCACATTATTAAGCGAGCGATAATTAACATTTTTAATACACACATAACTTCGAAAAGTCAGAGGTGGGTGCCCGGGGTACCTGGGGTTTGATCCCGAGACCATCGTCTCGGCAGTCCGTTACGTCCACCACTAGGCTATCGCCGCTTTTAACAAACGTAACTAATTGTAATAAATGATAATTGTCATTTATATGGTCCACCAAATGCTCACTGCACCTATGGCGTAGCAGTTTAAGCGGCCGCCTCGCCGTTAAGTACTAAACCAAGTATTGTGGGTTCGAACCGCACACGAAACAACACTTTGTGCTATCCACAAATTGTTGTTTTCAATCTGATCGTACTCTGTGTCCATAAAATGAATGCCTTTAAAGCCCAGCGACACAGGATTTATTCCTAGTGCGGAAGTTGTATTTATATAAAATTCACTACAATAGATTGCTGATTGACGTCATGGTATAACAGCGGCCCTAATGCGAACTAAAGCCTCGGCTGTATACGGATTTTGTCACAATAGCGATAGGCACTACTTTGAAAGAGAGGGATTCGTCGTTAGCAGCTGTCACCTGCTCACGTTTGATACACATGATTTTTCTGTAGCAAGATCACTATTGTTATTTAAAAGGATCACATCTGTATACACCTACTTACATGAAATTCTTGTATTACTGGCTGACATACAGACAACGCACAACCAAAACTTTTGGCGCAAGAAGCTGAAATTTAGCATGTATGTTCCTTAGGTGAGAAGGATTTTTTTGAAATTTCTACGCGATTAGAAGGAAACGGTCAAATAAAAATAGTGCGGGCATAGCTCTGGGAATCCTCTAGTATTAGACAAAAATATAGTATAACATATAGTAATTTTACACAGTCATAATAACTTAATTACATATTGACGAAGCTAGAAACTCAAAGGATGAAATATTTCTTACAGATATTTTTTTTTGTTATGATTGTAATTTTTGTACATCGAGGTGCTCAGTAGTACCTACTGGTATCGGATGCTCTATTGATGGTGAGATTATCAACAGTATCAGCTATGCGGATGACATGGCTTTACTGAGCCCCTCTGTTGATGCGCTTAGATGGTTGCTTAGAGTGTGTGAACAATATGCCACTGCTCATGGTCTACTATACAATGTTGGGAAAAGTGAGGCTATGGTTTTTCAGACACGCTCCAGAAAACTTGAGGCGGTCCCACCGGTATACATTTATGGAGTGGCACTGAAAAACGTGGCACAGTTTAAATACCTTGGGCACGTCTTAAATGAGAAACTAAGTATATTTTATACCTGCAGTCTGTGGATCAAATATACGCAGAGAACCTACAACGCTCTTCGCGTGCAATATAATAATGCCTTCCGGGTGTTATTGGGGCTTCTGCGGTTTTCTAGCGCATCAGCCATGTTTTCTGAGGCAAACATAGATAGTTTCGAAGTGATCTTCCGTAAAAGGACTGCATCCTTGATGAGCTGAATGCGTAAAGCCCCAATAGCATCCTTCTAAATATAGCAGGTAAACCGAACTGTCACTTCCTTATGCACTGGTCCCGTAGACATTGCTGCGGTCCGGTGCAGAGGGGAAAGGTACTTGAATTAGGCAGAACTCCAAATCTCATATTTTACATGACATTGAAACTGTATTTTGAGCGACTTGAGATTAGATTTTGAGTTTTACTAATTTAATATCATTATCGTATAATTTAACTTATATAGTTCAACGATGTTAGGTTTATTGGGGAGAATTGGATCTCTGATTGCTAATTTTAATTTTAATATTTTGTAATGTGAGTGTAATTTGTATTTCTTGATTATGGAAACTTTTCCGAAATAAATGATATATTATTATTATTAATATTATAAAACTATTAGTGTCTCTGTGGCTGACTTTTTTACCCAAATCTGTTTTACATCAAATCTATCAATAAGTATTAAGTACTACCCGACACGAAACCATTGTCTCAAATGTGACGCATTGCAAAAAGTTTTCCGCTACCATAACAGAACAGCAACGGAACTTATGACCTTGGAACCCTTTTCCAAGTTCAACTCGAAGTTCTTCTAATGCTATTGGATGGATGATATATCCTTTATTGGAAAATAAATACACGAATTAGATCTTTGTGTTTTTATTGGATACTACCACAACTACTTTACAGCGATTGGCTTTAGATACAAATGTTTTGTGTTCATAATCACATTTTTTTTTTGTTCACTACGGTGGGAAACTCTCCTTATGAGTCATCTCAACTCCGCCAACCCAGCCATTAGAACGGCTGGGCTTGGGACTGGCGGAGGAGGTATGTGGAGGCTCTCCCCTAAAGGCGTTCGGGGCATACCCACTAAAACCCACCGCGGTGTCCCTACGGGTCCCGTATGTTGGCGGGGTCACGCGATTCGCGATTAGCATACTTTCTCGCGACCCCGCCCGGGATTGGCCCGCCATTTGTGTTGGCGGGCCCCGTCTCGTCATGATCTCGCAATCATCCATCAAACTTCTTGCATCCATCAAACTTCTCGCATCCATCACCTCACAAAGCTACTTGGGAGGCGGCGAGGACACGCGCCGCCTCCCGCCTTTTGGCGGACAGGGAGCAGCCCCAGCGCTCACCGTCTGCAGGCACTGAATTCAGGGTGGTCGGAGGTCGTCTCTTGTGCGACGTCCCCGACGCCCGGACCTACGGTTGGGGAGAGGGCGGCGTATTTCCGTCTCCCGCTCCGCCACCTCTCTTGCTCGGCATGACTGCTTCGCAGAAGGAGGCGACAGCGTTCCAATACCTCTCACTCCGGACCATAGACAGAACTACGGCCGGGAGCGAGTGGACAACCATATTCAGAGCCGCGACCAGATCACGGCGCTGCGATGCCCAAGCTGGGCATTCCGCCAAAGTATGCAACGCCGTGTCTTCGACAGGGTCGCGGCTGCTGCCACAATGGTGGCATCCGGGCGTTTCCTCCCGGCCTATCCTCCACAAATACCGGCCAAAACAACCATGGCCGGTAAGGATTTGAGTTAACCGGAAGGTGAGGACGCCGTGACGTCTCTCCGACCACTCTTCAACCACGGGACTTACCGCCACTATCGTGGCGTGCCCGGTGTTCATAATCACCTAAGAAGTATAGTTGTAAAAGGTGTCGTGACAGTTGTCCAATACGTATACGGATAACACTATCAAATAAAGATGTATAATTTTTTTTGTGTTGGCTACACGTCATACAGGTTCTGTTTAGTTTGCACTTAGATACATGAGTCAATTTCTGGGGTAATGATTATTATAAAAATATCAAAATACTACCTATGACACGGCAGACATATATCAAATATATCATTCAAATATCAAAGAATTCTCCTCACAAGTACACACTGAATTCAATTCACAATCGCATTGTAATATCGCTTCATTACTTATATTTCACGAGGTGACGAGGAACGAACGGATGAAATAGAATGAAATATAAATGAATGGAAACGTCGCGATCAGATGCTATCTGATCAGTGGAGGAATCGAATGAATTTCCCACAAGCGAATGATTCATTTTCTTTGAGAAAGAACAAAGTAATGAGAATGATGGAAATCGTGACAACATTTTGAATATGACTACTACAATAGATTCACGGGAGTGACGTTGAATTTAGAAGCATATTACGTCATACGCGAGTAGCTGTAAGTAAAATATGTAACAGTCAAAATGTTGCTACTGAATCATTTTGGAGCAACGTAATTACTGTTTGCAATTTACTCTAGTTGTGAAATTCTACGCTCATTTACAATTTCACATATAAAATAATAAGTAAACTTTACTAAAAGACATTCAACAGATTCAACTCACTCAGAAACTCTTTAACAAAATAATGAGATATTATATCTATTACGTTGTGTCCTTGAACCTGAATCTGAAGAAACGATGACTAATCGTGCATACATGTTTGTGAGAAAGAAATCATCATAGATGTTATATGTAAAACTAGAGGACGCCAGCAGCTACGCCTGCACATTTTTTAAAATTTACCTGTTTTGGCTGATCCCGTGGGAATTACGGGAAATCCCTTTTTAGTGCAACCGTACGGTCCCTAAGTAACATACATGCCAAATTTCAGCATCCTGCGCCCAATAGTTTCGGCTGTAGCGTGTCTGTCAGTCAGTCAGTAACGCAAGGATTTTATATATTAGAGTTTGGCTGGTAAGCTGGGAAAGTTTTGCAAAGGTCAGTGAAAGCGATTAATTCATCCAGTCTGGTCTAGCCAATGCAAAGATCTTAACACCTATATACTGCATTGCACAGTGATGCATTCCAAGTAATATGTAGGTACATGTGCAAACTTACCTGATATCTTCACTGATGTCAGGCTTGAGCTAAATTAGACACATCATACAAATGAAGAAAAATTAAGTATCTTATAGCTACCGCAGGGTCCAGTTCGGCGTCTGGTCCAGTTCCAATGATGTTTTCGGGCAGGATGCACACGTGGGCGGATTCACAAAAGTTTTACAATGTTCAATATGTTACAAGTTTATCTTTTATCACAAAATGATTCGCGAAGCTACCAGGATGTGCGTTCCAAAAGGCGATCAATATAATTCAATTCCAAAACGCAAAATTACAAAACTGCGTTAGCGCAAGACAATTTTTTACCGGGAAACCGACAATGAATGAATGACAGTTCATAGTGTGACCATAGTCAAAATTTACAATAGACTAAACAAAACGTTACTAAACCGATATTATTGATTTAGCTTCATACTTTTTTTTAAAATAAAGCTAGATGAGGCCAGTGTTTCCTAACTGACTGCCCTGAGAAGAAACATCCGAAACAAACTCAGAGGTCATAGGCTCTTTTAAAGTCTTTGTGTATATTTATTTGAAATATACGAAATGTGGTCAGTCCCGTGTGTATTGAGATTTATATGTGTTTTGTGCTATTTGTCATCAAACGACTGACCAATGATGAATACATGAGCAAAAATATAATAATTAGTATCTGATAAAATAAATGTAACAATTTGAATAAAGTGGATTAGTTGTTTTCCTTTCGAATTAGTTACAGTTTGATTGTTGAATAACTGGTTTCTGAAAATCGATAAATTCATCATTTATAAATAATAATTCATCATGTAATTTTACATATAACATCTATGATGATTTCTTTCTCACAAACATGTATGCACGATTAGTCATCGTTTTCTCAGATTCAGGTTCAAGGACACAACGTAATATAATATCTCATTATTTTGTTAAAGAGTTTCTGACAAACAAGCTACAGCCAGAACTATTGGGCGCAAATAACTGTATTTTGAGACCATAGCAGTGCACCAAGGAGGGATTTCCCGGAATGCCCACGGGATTAGGTAGAAATGGTGTAATTAAAAAAATGCGCGGGCGTTTTCTACTTACTGGATAAAATTATGTTGCCATGCAATAAGCTCTGCAAAACAAATTTTGATTGACAAATCACATTTTTCAGCCCCATGAAAACTATGGTGTCCATCCTTCGTCACGAAATCAAAAAGCTCTCAGCACATTTAGATAATGGATCCTCTATTTGAACAGCGACCTAGTCAAGCTCTCTGCCGAGCCCCCTAGAGGCAAAGTTGCATAACTAGTTAAGATTTAATTAAACGCTTCCACAACTCGTGCTAATATGCTAACTCAATAAACTGGGCTACTGTATACAGACATAACCCATAGCGTATAACCCATAGCGGCGCTAAATACGTATTCTGTTTTCATATTAGTTTGAGAATAATGGAGTAACTTGTGTTTTGACCACGGTATTCCTGTAGGCCACGCTGAAATGTATAATACCTACCAACATTTCAACACGAACGACACGAGTTTAGTAGTTTGCGCGTGATGACTGGGTAACGTTAAAACTTTCAAAGAATCCTGGTCATCAGCAATGTGTCCAATGACATCAATGTATATGGAAAGAGTTCCGTATTTTAAATTGCCTAGCAAGAATTTTCAGCTTGCATATTCCTACCATGAAATACGAGACTAATACAAAATGGCGACAACAAGGAATAAGAGGATTAACAATTAGTGAGGCACTTTAGTACATATATTATAACTTTAGTACATATATTATATCGATGTTAGTAAGTGATATCAGCGTAGCTTCATTACCCATCTTTCAATGTTTACACAAATAATGTATAAATTGCGTAGTTCTTTGCCGTTTTTCAAATTCGCATAATGAATAAACAGTGTTAAGACAACACTTATTACCCTGCCAGCAAATAATTTATATATGTATTTCATTCCCATAAAAATCGATGTTTCACTTTATTGACGGTGTTACAATTTAAATGCATACTGTACATTTTACATGTTTCTGCAGTCATGTAAGCAATTATCACAATCGTTCAATACGTATACTCGTGTTTAAAAGAGCATATAAACATTACAAGCCAGTGTAAATAGAAAGTCCAAAAAATATACACAGACAGTAAGTTGATAAGTTAAGCGTATGCCCGAGGCAAATCGAGGGGACACTGGTCCAACTTCATGCGAGCCCCTAAGAGCACTTCAAAGTGATATCTGGAGACTCGTATAATAAAACTAGATAGTAATTCTGTTTTGAATTCGAGATGTAAGATTTTTTTGTTTACGCCTTAGGGCTTGGTTGTTATAAGAGTTTATAAGCGTCTGAAGGCTAACATTAAGCTATCGTGAATAATGTGTCCAAATTTTGAAATGATAAGTATGCGGCCTAGACGGTGATGTCGGGATGAGCTAGAGTTATTCAAGAAGGATTAGTTTCGTGAAGGAAATGATAGAGATATAAGTATGGAATAAGATTAGGGAGGCCTTTGCCCTGCAGCGGGACATCAAAGGCTCATAAAAATACTACAACATACAAAGTTTAATTCAACCTAGATGCAAGTTACTTATTATTATGAATAAAGTACTTTCACTCAATACGCGACATGGCACACTTTATTCAATATGCAGTTTCATATCGTCCATTAAAATATTGAATTCAGTGTGACGTCATAATATGTGAGGACTAGCAGAAACGATTAGGAACAGATGATCTCACATGATTTTAAATGACTGTTTAAGGATTTAGGCACTCATAGCATTGATATTTAGCTTAGCTTAAAGGTTGAACACTACTCTTAATTCGTAAATTGTTAGTAAAATACAAAAACATGAGGTAAAAGGATTTAATTTGGCGTCTTGAATCCGGTTAATATAATTCGGAATAAAGTATGACTAACTATTCACAAAAAAATATTCACCTTCCAAAATTAAATGCAGGGTTTAACGAGCCAACTAAACCTAAAAAGAATATTTGATTTTGAAGCGAAAAACGGTCAAACAAGTAAAGCCAGTTCAATATTTACAGCAAACAAATCAGGTTCTACTCGCTCTATTTGCACTGTTTACACTCAAGTTTAATAGCAAACTAAAAGAGAAAACTGTAAAAAATGTGCTTTACGAAATGAGTAAAAGTATATTTTTTTTATAACGTCACGCCTTTTATCCCCGAAGGGGTAGGCAGAGGTGTATTTCTACACCCACTTTTCACCAGATATACTTTAGTCCCACGTAATAAGGGGCGAGCCTATTGCCGTACCGGGCACATTTCCAGACTCCGTGGTGCTACTGAGAATTTCGTGACAGAAAAACCCAATAACACTGCCCGACCCAGGAATCGAAACCGGGACCTCCCGATCCCACGGGTCCATAGGGTTTGATGCCGAGTTTTCCGTCTCTACACAAAAATGGTATTTGCATCGTGTAATCCCTTAGTCGCCTCTTACGACACCCACGGGAAGATAAGGGGTGGTGACACTTGTATTATATGCCGTCAACCACACGGTATGTACGAGTAAAAGTATATTTTCCAAAATACCTATCTTACGGTCTTATTATTTCTAAATCAAGCGCCTTAAATATCTAACTGTCTCTTGAAACAAGAAGAAATAGTAAACTCATAGTCAGGTCGTTTATCTTCTACATACAGTGAAGAATGTACAGGGAAGAAAATTATGACCTCTCCCAAAATATTACGCGCCGAATTTTCTCTCTCACCTTATAACGTTCCCACGTTCCCATACATATTTTCTCCGCATAAATATACGAAAGAAAAATAATATTTTATAGGCATTGTCCACACTAAGCGACGGGCACTCGGAAACAGCGAGTCATCCCAGGACTCACATAAACACTTTTGTGAGAACTCATCGTGATCAAACGCTGGTAATAAAGATAGATTAATGGCGTCCCTTCGTGGCCCGAATGCTTGCGAACTTTGCCGATGTTTGCCGACAAACGTGTGAGATGTACGAATCGCAGAATAGTTTTCCAAACTGTCCAAGTTTTCTGACGTTAATATTATTTTAGAATGAGTGAGAATTGAGATCTGGTTACCCATAGGTTTGACAGGAAGACTAAATAATATGAGTATTTGAAGTAAAATAAAATATAATTTAGACGGTTGCTGCTGTTAGCAGAGCACATGAATAACTCTTTCATAATTACATACTTAACATAACTTCACGCCTTTATCCCCGAAGGGGTAGGCGGTGGTCTATAACTCCGTTCATTCGCTGCAAAATTAAAAGCATCAGTCCGAAACTTACAGTCAAATCCGAAACCATGATAAGGATAAAGAAACTATCATAGAATTTGTTATACCTTAAAATCCGCAGGCTTTATAATTTGCTTTCACAGATGGTCTTAGATACATGTGTACTACTACCCTATACTACGCGTTAAGCAATAAGAGTACAAGCTGAAAAGTCAAAATAAATTAAACCGAACGTTATTCTAATTACCAAGCATCTTATTTTTCTGCGGTCATTACCGATGCAATCTGCCTGCGGAGTTCTTGATTTATTCCCTCCCAGTAAATATACCTCACTTGACGGGAGAGAGATTTATTGTAACATTTTTTCCGCTCGAAAGGTAGAGCCTATACTTGTTTATCTGAACCACCTATCGCGAATAATAAGGTTTCTGGTCTATTCGCCGAGAGAATACGAAAATATTTTTATTTATCTTTTTAGGATTCCTTAAGAAAGTTGTAAAAATATTTTCGTTTTATTATATTCTTATTGCTTTCAGTGGCGACTAATAAGTCACCACTGAAAGCTATTGTAGAAACTATTGTCCTTATCCATAATTATTATACTGTCACGAATTTGGCCATAATCACTTGGCTGCTACCTACCTGAAAGTGAAAAGGAGACATAAGTTCGAGAAAGCAATATGGTGATTTTTTCTAATAAAGAGGGACAAATCATTCTGATTATAGAACTTATTGTGGCCCTTGGTTGCCACTGACGTGAACTAGGCATCTTTAGCGCATTTACTCTTGAGAAACGATGAGTCAACTATACGCCTTGGGCTTCTCATTCTCTGTTACGCAATTAGGATAGGAATAGGTCTCTCTTATTAGGAATACTGGTACTAAGCAACGATTTTCCAGCACATGACTGGTTACATATCGAAAACTTATTAAGATATAAAAAATATAGTAGGATGTCACAGTTACGGGTCCATACAAACCTATGGGCCACGCACTTGGTCAGTTTTCACTTAAGTTTATTTCGTCTAGTCTAGACACTATCTGTGGACTAACCCCTTACTAGCCCCAAGAGGCCTGTGTTACTTCTTTACTTAGAAAAATGTATGACCTTTACTAAGATACGTGATAGGCGTCATGCTCATGAAAAATTTAAAGAAACATTTAAAAAAAGTTTTGCTGTACAAAATATATTATTGTTTTAAGACACGCTTAAACCGGTTTATAAGATATCTACTGAGTAAGTACTGTTAAAAAGTGGCTCAGAGGTGGTGGCTCTTTTTTTATCATAAAAGTATACTATGTCCCCTACATAGTATACGCTGAGGCGGATTAAGAATACAATATGTCATGACTGCAGAATATTTGCAAAATCACAAACAAGTCATGTACCAGCACCGTCTACCAACAACGTGCGTTAAAATATAGACTTTTAGGTTTTTTAATTTTTTTTTTATAGTATAGGAAGGCAAACGAACAAGCAGGTCACCTGATGGTAAGTTATCACCGCCGCCCATAGACACCTACAATGCCCGAAGGATGACAAGTGTGTTGCTTACCTTTTAAAAAGGAATATGCTCGCTTCTTGAAGATTCCAATGTCGAACTGGTTTGGAAATACCGCTGCAGGTAGCTGGTGCCACAGTTTGGCCTTACGAGGCTGGAATTGGCGAGTGAATCGTACGGTATAAGAAAGATCAAGGTGGTGAGGGTGGAATTTTAATTTGTGGCGAGTTGTACGGTGGTGAAATTCTGCAGCGGGTATCAGACCAAACAACTCCTCAGAACACTCCCCATGATATATACGATAGACAAAAGCAGAGAGACGTAACATCTCTACGCAGGTCAAGATGGTCGAGCCGGTTTGTAAGGACCGCGTCATCGATGACTCGAGCCGCTCGACGTTGGACGCGGTCAAATGGAAGCACTTGGTATTGTGGTACCCCGGCCCAAAGATGGCAGCAGTACTCCATGTGGGGCCTAACTTGAGCTTTGTAAAGCAAGAGACGCTGCACCGATGTGAAGCATCTTCTTGCTTTATTGAGGACACCCAGTTTTTTGGAGGCTAGTTTAGCCTTATCCTCCAGATGACCGCGAAATTGGACGTCTCGCGTTATCTCGACTCCGAGAATCCCTATGATTGGCTTAATATCAAGGGAAGTGCTCTGAAATATTGGAGATTCGACAAAGAGGGTCTTTTTTGCGGTAAACGCGCAAACCTGTCTTTTTAGGGTTAAAAATGACCAGATGACGATGACCCCAATCGGAGACCAGGTCAAGTGTAGTTTCCGTTAAAGACACAAGTTTGTTCCGACACTCAATGACTTGTGCCTGAGACATTTGAGCACTACCGGGGTACAGTGCGTCTACAGTGCTCTCATCTGCATAGCAATGTATATCACTAGTTTGTATCATATCATTGATATGCAGAAGAAACAGTGTTGGCGATAGTACACAGCCCTGAGGGACACCAGCATTCACGGGCCTAGGGACAGAGCATGAACCGTCAACTACAACTTTAATGCTACGCTCCGAAAGAAAGCTGGATACCCATTTGCACAAAGTCTCTGGCAGCCCATAGGAAGAAAGTTTCGACAAAAGCGCCTGGTGCCAGACCCTGTCAAAGGCTTTCACCATATCCAAACTGACCGCTACGGCCTCCCTCTTGTTCTGAATTGCCTCCGTCCTTCTATGTGTCAGGTACACTAAAAGATCACCAGTTGACCGGCCGCGGCGAAAGCCGTACTGGCGGTCGTTGGTCAACTGGTGCTCCTCTAGATATTGCAGGTAAGACGTAGGTGTCCGACCCAGTTCTCTAAAAGCACACGAGTGGCCAAAGTTCAAGTCATTTGGTCTTATAGTTTTGGAGAAAATGTAGGACGGACAGACACACGAATACTGATCCTGTAAGGGTTTCGGTATTTTGTTTTTTTTTTGTATGGAACCCAAAAAATACCATTTAGCCAATAAGCTTGACATTTAATTTGCAAAAGCACTTTTTTAAGAGAAATGGGAAATATTGGGTAACGGATAATTAAAACTATGACGTTAATTAAATATTTTAAGGCATATGCGCTTGTTGACTACAGAATAAAATAAAATGAACTCTTTATGTACATTAGTACATAAAGAGTTCATTTTATTACATTCTGTCATACTATGCTGATATAAATAGTTCCTTATATTTTTAACAAATAAAGCAGAGTAAGAAATAGAGCAAGTCGTGAGAATTTGGAGCCACAAAATCGGGTCTGTGCCTTCCACACTGTGTAAACAGAGCATAATACGGAATATTCTCATTCATAATTCCTCAAAAGAAACATTAACGAAATTGTCGCCACTAAAACAAACAAAGGCAAAACTTCAAAACAAAGAAACGGCGAATTTTACGCAACAAAGGAAAATATCCTTTTTCCAATAATACTAACGACGAAAATTGACGCTTCGCAAAAAGGATCCAAATTATTATTCCTGCTTTGTTTGTCGTCATCAAAAGGAACCTTAAAGGTATCTTTAAAAATCCATTTCTGAGTTATCCGGTAAAAATGCCTGGGGTGATTTTTTATATCCATATTCACCATCCGGGCACGCGAAGGTAGCTGGAGACACACAGCTCTTTTATTAAATGAAAATGAAATGAAATGAAATGAAATGAAATGAAATGAAATGAAATGAAATGAAATGAAATGAAAGCATTTATTTTTACAATATACACACATCAGTATGACAATTTACAATTTGTGACACAGTTCTTATCCAAGAGGTATATTATAAAAATGAGGTTACCATTCAGGCTTATATTGGTTGAGGTATAAGCCTCAAACCAACCCTGATATTAGTTGGCAACCCCAAGTGACAATCACAGAAATCAAGTCCATGTACATAATCGTCTATACAAATACCTACTCATACTTATACATACACAAAACATGCAAACATTCATAAACTTAAAATATGGAATTACATTCATTGGTATAAATTCTACCTAACAATAAGGAGAAAAAAAATAAAATAAAAAAATAAGATCCTTAAATACCTATCCTGATCTATATATTAGACGGGGATTATGAAATACTGTGAAAAAGCAAGCTTAATTTTTTTATACATTTATTATAATTGGATCTTTGTATTGGTATCTGAATATTTGTGTACTAAATTTTACTATTCTAAAACAAAACAAAAGTTAAAATTTTAATACGTACATCTCATTTGTTACGCTCCACCATGAAATAAAAGATGGTCTAATTAATAATTAACTGAATGTCAATGTAACTGTTGATAATCTAAGCAGTATTAATTATACAATAAAGACTCTAAATATTTTTTTTTACTACACTAAAAAATACATTGACTGCACTCGTGTAAGTGACCTCCTTACCGCCGAACATTGAACCAGGTATGGTAGGTTCTCTCTCTTCACAGAGAAATACTTTGTCAGACCAAACTGAATTTTTGATCCAGGATTTAAACCATGTATAAGGTTTATTTATAAAAAAATATTCCAAAATATTGCACGACAGCAATTTCATACAAATATTAGTTTTTAAAACTGTTATGACTTTTTACTGCTCGCTGTAGTCGCAACTCTCATAACAAAAGCTTTCCAATCACAGTACCAATGTGTCACACATAAAACTCAATAGAATGGTGGGTGTGACCATTTTATTCCACCGTCTCGTTGGCTTTGCAATTCGCTCGACGTTCCGAGCCCTACAAGGAAGGGGAAGTACCCAGATGTCACCCGAACAAATTATTTACTACCCTCCCTTTTGTAGAAGACCTGCATCCCATATTTGTTGTTGCGACAACGGTGTCAACCAAATTTCGCAGCATACCTGAAATTGGATGCTGCCATTTATCTTGATTCTTTTTATGGAACAAATTTGCTTTGATTGAGTGTGTAGTTCTGGTAACCATTTGTTTGTGTCTAGGTGATTTGTCGAGGGGAAAAGGTTCTTGTAAAATATGGCGAGTCTTGTAATTTTAAATTCTCCGTTTTTTTCGTAATGTTTGTTTTTCTTTCTTATGTTTTATTCTGGAATTATTTCTACATATATCGAATTACAACCAGCACCAAGCAAGGCTGAAACAGATGTACATTTAGAAGATAGAATTCAATGACCTATTTGATTTTGTGGCGGTTCATTTGGATTTCGAATGCCGGCACAGACAATGTGTTATTGGGATTCTGTTAGGAAATTATCAAATGCAATATTCAGTGTGAAAATGTACTTGGTACCGGAATACATTCATAGTCGATTCCCAAACACTTATAAGCAGCATCCACTTATAAGCACCTAGCATTGAAAATAATTACGCGACTGCGACCCGTGTCATAATAACTGAATTAAATAGGTACTTAGTTGTATTTGAGAAATAAAGGTAAAGTACCTTCTATCTTTACGATATTTAGGTATGCCGCTATGCGCTACACTAAACGTTGTCGTGGGATCATCATTTTAATATTATAGCTTTTTGTTGGCTACTACTGGACGTAGGCCTCTACTATCATCATCAGCTCTTTATACTGTCCCACTGCTGGGCACGAGCCTTTTCCCATTATTGTTTGGTGTTGGTATTGGTGTTTCTATGTATAATATGTATGTATTTACAAAAAAAAAAGTATATATGTATGTTTATCCATTGTCTAGTACCCATAGTACAAGCTCTGCTTAGTTTGGGCTAGATGGTGTTGTGTGAATGTGGTAGAATATTATAAAAAAAAAAAAAAAAAAAAAGAAGTGTAAAGCCATAGTCCACCACGCTGGCCAAGTGCGGGTTGCCAGACTTCACATGTCTTTCGAAAACATTATGAAGAGCTCTCAGACATGCAGGTTGCCTCACGATGTTTTCCTTCACCGTTTAGCAAGCGATAATTAACAATTTAATGCGCACATGAAAAGTCATCGGTGCGCGCCGTGGATTCGAACCCGGACCCTCTGCGTAGCAGTCTGTCAGTCTCTCCACTAGGCTAACGCTGCTTTTAGGCCTCTACTAATTTGGGTCAAAATATGTTATATTGTAGCTCTCCAAATAGCCTAGCTGAAATGGCAGTAGGCAGGGTACTCAGAAGAACCGATGGCCGTTGGGGCAGAACGGTTCTGCGGGCGGTTCAAGATCATTCGTGATGGTGAACCTTGGAGAAAGCCTATGCCCAGCAAATTTTGGCTGAGGTCGTATTTTGTCTAAGGTTTTTGTGAGGCAATATGAAATCTAGACTGGTTGGAATAGATTTAGTATGATGTTTTCTATCTCTTCACGAATATATAATTTGCATCGTGTATCGCCCTTAGTCGCCTCACACAACAGCCACAGACATAACTTACGTGTTATTACTGTAATATTCTTAACAACAAATAAATCATGCAATAAATTAGTCCATGTAATAACAAGCATATAAAGGATTAAGTGCAGAAGCACATGAGCCATAGCTGCTGCTTGCCGGGTAGTTGGTAACAGGCCTTTAAGATTATAGACGACATAAGGAGATCAAACCGTTGCAACATTAGACATTTACTAAAAAGGTAAACAGACTTACTATGAAGATTCACATTTTTTTATTAACAGTACTACTTAATTATGTAAAGTTTATTCAGTGGTAAGACATTTTTTTATATATTCGAAACAGTAGGGTAGTTTCCAGGGTCAAAATAATTACATTTTATTTAGTCCGTATTTTAGATTATAAAAAAAATATTGGACACGTATTTTTTCTTTTATCGATTACAAAAAAATAACAAAGATATAGCCCATTAAAGTTACGTGTGACGTCACCCCGTGCGAAAGAATGCAGCACGGCGTGACGTTATACGTAACTTTAATGAGCTATATCTTGGTCATTGTTGGTTTAATTTACAAATAAAATACGTATCGCTTATTTTTGAATAATCTAAAGGACTGACTTATAAATTTTTTTTCGTCAACTAGCCTATTGATGCCATTTTTACACGGTAGAATATTGATGGATTTTAAACGTTTAGGCATATACAAGGTTTATTACCTTTTATTTCGAATAATTGTCCTATTAAAACCCGTTATATCTATAGTAGTAATTAGTTGTAGACAGAAGATTAGATATTACTCTGAAAAATACATTGGCCTTACTTTGGTTGTATCGTCATCTTACAAAGACCAGTAACATGAGATGCGTAAGATACGTCGTGTCCTCGGTAGGATTCACTTTGCCCCTTGTCCTACCAAACGCGAATTTCTTCAAACTTATTGTGATATTTGATTATTTCGTGATACTTTTATTTTCTCAAAATATAGTAAAAACCATAGTCTAAATGTTTGTTGTTTGTGCACCCTCTGAGTTAGTATTCAGTATACAAAATTTTCTCGTTGCAAAGTCGTTCTCTATAGTTTATTTTCTATATTATGCAGAGTTTTTAATTCTACATTATTTCCGTTATTTGTTATGTGGTGATAATATATGCCATGGATCGAATCTGCACACATTTTCACTTTTCTAAGATATTTCTCAACGAAGTGAGCGAAACTTATCTTCAACTTGCACAACAATCATCACGTAATAGGCTATAAAATCAGCAGTACAAACGAAAAAATCCCTCGACTTGAGCGCAAATACATTAAGATAAACACAACGCCAAACAAACAACGTAAACCAGAACGCAACATTTCACGCGGACGATAAAAACAGCAATAAAACTTAAAAAGCTAGCACATTTCAATTAAGAACATAACTCTCTAACTCCGGAGAGAGAAAAATGAAACAGAGCATCCGGACGATATAAAAACACATGAAATGGAATTAAAACTCCGGATAAATTCGACCAATAGCATGCGAGTGTGTAACAGATTTCATCATAACCAACAGCTTTTGTATTATTTAAAGAAAGTAGCAGACTTTGTATTTCATTGCAATCGCAAGGTCTAAGAAACAAAGTGGCGGGTAGATTGTCCGTTAGTGTAAGGCGTAGTTCATCATTGTACCTATTTGTTAGATCTATCCAATGATTATTAAATGCGTTAGCTATTTTGTCAGGATTAGATAAAATAGTATTGTTTACGTTTAATGTTGGTATCATTTGTGTATTACATAAGCACTCCGATTCCTGTTTTATAAGTGACCAAGCAGTTTTACATTTATTTTTCGAATTATCAAGTATTCTTTTGTTTGTATTTTTAATCGAGCAAGAGGACAGAGGTACAAGATTTTAATATTTGGAGTACTTTTTGTTTACACTTTTATTAATGTTTGACTTATTATTATAATACTTATACCTTAGTAACCTTCTATGTTTACTACTTATTCTCAAACCCTTCGTTACCCAATGTGCTTTTTAGGACTTATTTGATATTTTTATTTTTACTTTAGGAAAGCATAAATTAAAGAAAAGAAGAATTAAGTCATGGAAAGTTTCGTAAGCTAAATCAACATCAGTCTCATTAAACACTTCAGAAAAAGTTAGGCTTGATAAGCATTCTTTGAATTTTTTTTATATTTTCGATACTAAAATCTCTTCTAAAGATAAAATATTGTGTAAATGTTTCTTTTCATCTAGCAGGAATGTTTATCAACTGTGCTGTGTTATGGTCATCAGACCATAACACAGCACAGTTACACACAAGGTGAGTTGCTACATTGGGATATATCAATATCCCAATGTAGCAACTCACCTTTGGCAGATTTTATATTGCTTATTATGTGATCAATACATGATTATTCACGTGTTGGTTCTTCAATATGGAAAGTTAAATTATAATTAGCAATAAATTCCCGAAGTTCTTTAGTTTTCCTGTCAGGTAGTAGGATATTTACATTTAAATCTCCAACTGTTACGATTTTTTTCTTACCATATTTATTGTTCACGTGATAAAGCTATGCCGATAACTTAGATATAAATAGGGAGAAGTTAGAATTGGGTGTCCTGTACAAGCCAATTACAAACATGTTGTATAAGGTCTATACCACAGCATTCAAAATGCTTATCTAGAGAGTATTCTTTGAGAAACTGAAGTTCTTTGGAATTAATATATTTTTAGTGAAAATAGCTACACCACCACGTTTTTGTTTCTTTTTCCTACAGAAGAACACAGCCAGCTTATAATCAATTAATTTTAATAAATGTTCATTTCCCACTTCCACATAGCGCTCATAGCGAGACTTGGCTTGCCGTTCGTAACAGATCGGCAAAGTTAAGCAACGCTTGCACAGGTTGCCACTTGGATGGGTGACCGTTTGTGGCATTTTCATCTGAGCGCTACCGTGCTTCGGAGGGCACGTAAAGCTGTCGGTCCCGGCTCTTGTCTAAGGATAAGGGTCGTTAGGTCATGTCGGAGGCCTTTGGGCGGTCTGAAAACTCTGACACCAGAGTTGGCCACACACTCACACGAAAAACAAAAACAAACAACTTCCACAAACGTTTCAGTCAAGCAGATTACATCAGGTTCAGAATTAGTTTCACTATAGTCAGTTAATTGGATCTCTAGGATACTGCGTTTGCTTAAAAAACTAGCAAAATTTTGGTGTAGGATTTTAAAATATTTAGTTAAATTAAATTTTCTGAGTTTTCTGTCTGTGTACTTTTGTCTACCCTTACTATATTATTGCGGTTAGTTTTTAATGGATGCCCAGCATGTATACCCTGAGAGGTGTGTTTATATTTTTGCTTGTCATAATTATGTCCAAAAGTTGACGTATGTTTAGTTTTAAAACTGAGGAAATCGAGATTATAATCTAGTTGATCCAGCATAGAATTATTTTTTTACATATTACAAATTCGTTTGTATAGGCGTCTAAATTAAAGTAATTACAATTTTGATACTGATAGCTTATCATCGTTAACATTTCATTCAGTTTATATTCATTTAAGTGTATATTTTTAAATACTTTAAGAACAAATACAGGCCTTTTAATTGATTTTAGGAATATACATAATTCTGTCATAACATGCAATATATTTGAATCATGTTGACCAACACAGACAATTATGCGGTCGTGAGAAGTAATATCAAACATTTTAGCACAGTTTAGAATACTGTCCGTTGAAGCATAAGGTTTAATAAATGATATAATTTGATAGTGTTTGTAGCGGGTCCATAAACGAGACCTTTTCAAAGATTCTGCCATACCTACACACTGCTTACCTCCAAATATAAAAATTCTATTAAGTTTCAGATTTGATACCTCTGTTTTTGATGTAGTAGCAATATTAATCGGGCTGCCTTTGGAATAAGTAGTCTCTGTCGATGACTCGAGCCATCGAGAAGAAAGAAGAAGCAGTTGGTATAATGGTGCCCCGGCCCAAAGATGGCAGCAGTACTCCGTGAGGGGCCTAACTTGAGCTTTGTAAAGCAAGAGACGCTGCACCGATGTGAAGCATCTTCTTGCTTTATTGAGGACACCCAGTTTTTTGGAGGCTAGTTTAGTCTTATCCTCCAGATGACCGCAAAATTGGACGTCTCGCGTTATCTCGACTCCGAGAATCCCTATGACCGGCTTAATATCAAGGGCAGTGCTCTGAAATATTGGAGATTCGACAAAGAGGGTCTTCTTTGCGGTAAACGCGCAAACCTGTGTCTTTTTGGGGTTAAAAATGACCAGATTACGATGACCCCAATCGGAGACCAGGTCAAGTGTGGTTTCGGTTAAAGACACAAGTTTGTTCCGACACTCGATGACTTGTGCCTTAGACATTTTAGCACTACCGGCGTACAGTGCGTCTACGGTGCTATCATCTGCATAGCAATGTATGTCACTGGTTTGTATCATATCATTGATATGCAGAAGAAACAGTGTTGGCGATAGTACACAGCCCTGAGGGACAGCAGCATTCACGGGCCTAGGGACAGAGCATGAACCGTCAACTACGACTTTAATGCTACGCTCCGAAAGAAATCTGGATACCCATTTGCACAAAAACCCAGGCAGCCCATAGGAATAAAGTTTCGACAAAAGCGCCTGGTGGCAGACCCTGTCAAAGGCTTTCGCCATGTCCAAACTGACCGCTACGGTTTCCCCCTTGTTCTCAATTGCCTCCGCCCTTCTATGTGTCAGGTACACTAAAAGATCACCAGTTGACCTGCCGAGGCGAAAGCCGTACTGGCGGTCGTTGATCAACTGGTGCTCCTCTAGATATCGCAGGTAAGACGTAGGTGTCCGACCCAGTTCTCTAAAAGCACACGAGTGGCCAAATTTCAAGTCATTTGGTCCTATAGTTTTGGAGAAAAATGTAGGACGGACAGACACACGAATACTGATCCTGTAAGGGTTTCGGTATTTTGTTTCGTTTTGTATGGAACCCTAAAAGTACCATTTAGCCAATAAGCTTGACATTTAATTTGCAATAGCACTTTTTTAAGAGAAATGGAAAATATTGGGTAACGGATAATTAAAACAATGACGTTAATTGAATATTTTAAGGCATATGCGCTTGTTGACTACAGAATAAAATAAAATGAACTCTTTATGTTACTAATGTACATAAAGAGTTCATTTTATTTCATTCTGTCATACTATGCTGATATAAATAGTTCCTTATATTTTTATCAAATATAGCAGAGTAAGAAATAGAGCAAGTCGTGAGAATTTGGAGCCACAAAATCGGGTCTGTGCCTTCCGCACTGTGTAAACAGAGCATAATACGGAATATTCTCATTCATAATTCCTCAAAAGAAACATTAACGAAATTGTCGCCACTAAAACAAACAAAGGCAAAACTTCAAAACAAAGAAACGGCGAATTTTACGCGAAAAAGGAAAATATCCTTTTTCCAATAATACTAACGACGAAAATTGACGCTTCGCAAAAAGGATCCAAATTATTATTCCAGCTTTGTTTGTCGTTATCAAAAGGAACCATAAAGGTATCTTTAAAAATCCGTTTCTGAGTTATCCGGTAAAAATGCCTGGGTGATTTTTTTATGTCCATATTCACCATCCGGGCTCGCGAAGGTAGCTGGAGACACACGGCTCTTTTATTAGCCGGGGGTTATGAAATACTGTGAAAAGCAAGCTGACTTTTTCATAGATTTATTATAATTGGATCTTTGTATTGGTATCTGAATATTTGTGTACTAAATTTTACTATTCTAAAACAAAACAAAGGCTAAAATGTTAATACGTACATCTCATTTGTTACGCTCCACCATGAAATAAAAGATGGTCTAATTATTAATTAACTGAATGTCAATGTGACTGTTGATAATCTAAGCAGTATTAATTATACTATTAGGGTCAGGAGTGGAAATTGCTTAAAAAAATAACAACTCGCACCGAACAACCGTTTTATAATTTTTAACTATTAACAAAATAACTTATCCTCTTTATAACAATCAAATTAAATACAAAATGGTGACTGAATATTACACACTGTATAAAAATAATAATAAATGGCTCACGCAACCGAACACCGAGAGCTCCGACCGTCACGAACGCTGACTAGCAAATGAGCTCGGTATGAAATGTCAATGCCTTACATACTAAAATTGTAGGTAGACAAACAAGTCAGAGAAGGTTCTGCTTATACGGCTTCTCCTGACAGGGCTTCGTCCTCGATGCCGATGCCATCAGGAACTGCACTGGGATCTTGAGCGTCAGCCGTCGAGGGTCCAGCTTCTGGTTGTATGTTCGATGGTCCGGCTTCGCCATTTTCTGACGCTGCCGTGATCTCGGCATTATTCAGGCTTTCGTCTGAAAATAATATGTTCGTGAGAAATAGGAAGAAGGGATAACTGCAGTCGTCCTTTCATAACTTTCACATTCACTTAATTCAGACTTCCACGTTATTACTATATACTGCGCTGCTGCCTGCGTTATCTTGCCATAGCCACCACTCAGTAAGCGGAGAGCGTAGCGGCCGCCGGGCAGCGCCTTGACCACCTTGTATGGGCCGCGCATGCCGGGATCAAGTTTTCCTGTGACCTGTGAAAACTTGATAACAAAAACACAGTCATCAACATTAAATTGACGTGGTGGATGTCTCTGGCGGTTAACGCGCTCATCTTGCTTAGCCTGATTGTCTCTAAGCAGCTGGCGAGCTCTGCTCCTGGTGACTTCACGTAGGGCCTCGCGATTTGGTGATGTTGACTCGATAGCCACATCGCGTACCAGCCCTCGAATGACAGGGGTGGCGGCTTCGGTGCCGATCAGGAGGTTCAATGGTGAGGCCTGTGTAGTCTTCTGCTTCGTGATATTCAGCACCAGTTGAAGCTTCCACAGTGTGTCAGACCATGATGCGTTCTTGTGGTTAACTTGGACGCGCAACATATTAAGAACGGTTCTGACGTATCTCTCCACTTGGCCGTTAGCGTGATGCATCTCCGGAGTTATGTGGTGTAAATCACAACCCAACTCAGTGATCCATTTCGTAAATTCCATCGACTCAAACATGCGACCCTTGTCGGCAATAATCAGTTTGGGCACACCAAACAGGGATATGGCTTGCGTAATAAGTCGTTTGAGTTCGGAAACGTCTTGTCGGTGAATAGGATACAAAAGAGTAAATTTACTGAATGCATCTACTATTAGGAGCACGAATTTGTAACCTTCTGACTGTGGCAGAGGACCTAAGGCATCGACATGAACAGTGTGGAATGGGGGTTTTTCCTACGAACTGATACTCTGTAAAGGTGCTCGTGGTACGCGTTTCTTAGAAATACATATGACACAGTGGCCTATATATTTGGTCACGAATTGTTTTAGCCCTGGGAACCAGAAATGTCTTAAAATAAGATCGTATGTTTTCTCAGCTCCAATATGTTCATGTTCATCATGGAACACTCTGAGAAGACTGAGTCGATGCCCTTTAGGAATATAACAGAGTAGACGTTGTTGTTCACCCACTGGTGTGTATTTGTAATACAAAAGGTCATTTTGCACACAATAACGGCTGGAATCAAGATCACCATCGAGAAGCTTCTGAATGAGTTCTTGGGTCTCATTATCGGCTGCTTGCGCTATCTGGGCCCAATTACGAGGTCTAGAAATTTGGTTTACAGTGACAATGGGGTTACGACTCAAATAATCGGCATGTGACATTAAAGCACCTTTTCGGTACTCAATTGAAAACTCGAAGTCCTGCAGGTAAGTCCACCAACGAGCTACCCGGGGCAGTAAGTCTTTCTTTCGTTCTGTTGCCTTGAGTGCATTACAGCCGGTCACTACGATGAACTTAAGTCCAACAAGGTAATGCCGGAAGGTCTGAAGAGCTTTGACTACTGCAAGGGTTTCGAGCTCATATGAGTGATACTTGCTCTCAGCCCCCTGAGTGACTTTGCTAAAATAAGCGACGACGTGTTTCTTTCCATCCGGATGTTTTTGTAGGAGCTCCGTAACCAGCACTACTCGCATCCGTGTGGACTTCGGTAGGAAGAAAAGGGTCAAAGATAGTAAGCACAGGCTCGTTAGTCAGTCGTGTTATTAAATTTTGACGAATAGTTTCACATTCGGGAGTCCAATTAAATTTAACGCCCTTACGAGTCAAGAAAGTAAGTGGGATGGTCAAAGTAGCGTAGTCTTTTATGTACCGTCGAAAATACCCGGCAGGGCCAAGTAACTGGCGTACTTGCTTGACATTCTCTGGGGGTGTTGTATTAACCAGAGCTTCCACTTTTCGTGGGCTCGGCCTAACCTGACCTCGACTAATTAGCCTTCCCAAGTACTCTACCTCAGTAACAAGGAAAGAGCATTTCCGAAGGTTAACAGAGAACCCGGCCTGGGTGAGGGTTTCCAACACTTTACGTAGCAGTTGGACGCCCTCCGCAACCGTATTACTCATCAAAAGGACATCATCAATATAGACTAGCACATTACCCTCATTAATGAGCTCACGCAAAGTATCATTTATAATGCGCTGATACACAATGGGAAAGTTTGCCAAGCCATATGGCATTTTGACATACTCAAAATGCTCTTCAGGCGTAACGAAACCAGTTAAGGGTATGCTTTCTTCCTTGAGTCTAATTTGGTGGAACCCTGTGGCCATATCTAGGCTAGAAAAGTAGACATAGCTACCTAACCGGTCGATATGATCGTCAATTAAGGGGAGAGAATAGCGATCCTTTACAGTAATACGATTGAGGGCTCTAAAGTCAACACAGAGCCTATCAGAGCCGTCACGTTTCTTGACTAGAATTATGGGGCTCGCATAAGCTGAATTGGAACGCCTTATTATACCTTTGTCCAAAAGATCTTTAGTTATATCTCTTACCTTGAGTTTTTCTTGATAGGAAAGCTTATAAGGTCTGTACACCACCGGTACCGAACTAGTCAGCTTAATTTCCATCTCGCCTGTCTTGACAGTAGTTTGGGCAGTGCCAGAAATCAAGAAATTGGAAAAATCACTTATAACCGACTTGAGAGCCTCCAACTCAGCACCTTGAAGAGGTGTGTTTATCTCAGGTTGATCAATTGATTGTAGGGTGTTAACAATGCGTACGTCATCGGAATGCGTAAGGTATTGCTTATCTTTGGTCGCACAAAAGTAATACCGTCACGGTTAAGAACGTCCGTACCTATTATAATTGGTGTGTTTATATAGGATGAAGGGACTACTACTAAATCGACCTCAACTGAAATGTCGGGAAACTTTACTGTAGTAGTAACATACGACGTGGCAACTATATTTTTATCACTTATGCCTTTCAACACGCAACGTCTAGATTTAGGCTGGCATGAAATATACTTTAAAACATCCGACAAAATGAGAGACACATCGAGGGCTCCGCTATCAATGAGTACGTCCACTGGTATACCGTCTACGACAGCGCTGACTACATCACTATCTTGAGTTAGTTTTAGTTGATTAGAGCAAAGGTTAACGTTACGTGAATTGCGGGAATTCGAACGCGCTTTTGCAAAGCAATCATCCTCGGTGTGTCCTCGCTTTTTACAGAATGTACATGAGTCACTAGTACCCGGTTGTGTGTTGGGAGTCACATCCTTCTTTAACTGTTTGCAGTTACGACTAATATGCCCCCGTTGCTTACAGTTAAAACATTTAGGACCAGAACGAGTGACAGGTTTGTGTAACGATGAGTTCTTTGAAACAACTGAGGTGTCATTTTTACCCTTATTAGGTTTCTTGTAAATAGACAGGAACGAAACAATAGTTTCGGACGTTAAATCTGCATTGGCGGCAGTTGCACGAATTTGAGGATTATCTATACCGCGAATAACTATTAGCGTTCTTAAGTCGTCACTCAGCCCTTGAACTATCTTCAAACGTAATAAGGTACGACGCGCGTATTCCGCGTATGTAGTATATTTATCTGATGTCGCGTTTATAACGTCAAACAAAATATTTGCATAGTCTAACTTACTAGGGCATAAAGATCTAAATTCGCGTTTAAAATTAGACCACGTCCGGTCATTAGTAACCCATTCGCTTAGCCATACCTTGGCATCGCCCTTTAAGCATGAACCTACACGCGACAAACACTCCTGGTCACTCCACCCGTTTGCGTCTCTGGCGCGATTCACTTCCTCGCACCACACTTCAATGTTGTTTATTGAAGGATCAAAATTAGAAACAAAGTAGTGATCTGACCTCACAGGTTGCATAGATTTTATAGCCTGCATTAAAGCATGCGCGAGGGTAGATGCCTCAGAAGTCGCAGAACAGTCCGCCTGCAGCATATCTGGCAGTACAGGGCTTGGCGTTCTTGTAACAGGCGACCGGGCCCTATGCGCACGATGCCCTAAATTACGAGATCGAGAACGTGACCTAACACGAGTGTGACTGCGAGAACGACACCGCGACGATACGCTCGAGATACTACGTGACCGATGTCTAGCTTTGTCACGCAAACGACGCCTAGTCTTATCTCGTAAACCACGCCTATCATTATCCCTCGTGCCAGACCGGGCCAGGCAACGTGAGCCATTACACAGATCACGACGCCCTTCCTGGCTACTATGACTACTAGAATAACTACGTCTACTAGATTTACTTCGCGAGACGCGCCTACCGTGACGTGTATGTCGTTACCGATCACGCGACCTATGCCTAGATAATTGCCGTACGCGGCTACGTGATCTGGATCGTTCCATTTCAAAATTCAACACTGACACAGTTTAAACAACACTCAAAAACAGTAAAAAAAAAAATAACTAATCAAGTGGGTAGATCAATCACCATTCGAATTAGAACAAAACTAAATTGTACCTGTATGTGGGCGGCAGAAGTCCAAATCCCACTTCTGATATTAGGGTCAGGAGTGGAAATTGCTTAAAAAAAATAACAACTCGCACCGAACAACCGTTTTATAATTTTTAACTATTAACAAAATAACTTATCCTCTTTATAACAATCAAATTAAATACAAAATGGTGACTGATTATTACACACTGTATAAAAATAATAATAAATGGCTCACGCAACCGAACACCGAGAGCTCCGACCGTCACGAACGCTGACTAGCAAATGAGCTCGGTATGAAATGTCAATGCCTTATATACTAAAATTGTAGGTAGACAAACAAGTCAGAGAGGGTTCTGCTTATAATACAATAAAGACTCTAAATATATATTTTTACTACAGTAAAAAATACATTGACTGCACTCGTGTCAGTGACCTCCATACCGCCTAACATTGAACCAGGTATGGCAGGTTCTCTGTCTTCACAGAGAAATACTTTGTCAGACCAAAATGTATTTTTGATCCAGGATTTAAACCATGTTCAAGGTTTATTTATAAAAAAATATTCCAAAATATTGCACGACAGCAATTTCATTCAAATATTTGTTTTTAAAACTGTTATGACTTTTTACTGCTCGCTGTAGTCGCAACTCTCATAACAAAAGCTGTCCAATCACAGTACCAATGTGTCACACATAAAACGCAATAGAATGGTGGGTGTGACCATTTTATTCCACCGTCTCGTTGGCTTTGCAATTCGCTCGCCGTTCCGAGCCCTACAAGGAAGGGGAAGTACCCAGATGTCACCCGAACAAATTATTTACTACCCTCCCTTTTGTAGAAGACCTGCATCCCCATATTTGTTGTTGCGACAACGGTGTCAACCAAATTTCGCAGCATACCTGAAATTGGATGCCGCCATTTATCTTGATTCTTTTTATGGAACAAATTTGCTTTGATTGAGTGTGTAGTTCTGGTAACCATTTGTTTGTGTCTAGGTAATTTGTCGAGGGGCAAAAGGTTCTTGTAAAATATGGCGAGTCTTGTAATTTTAAATTCTCCGTTTTTTTCGTAATGTTTGTTTTACTTTCTTATGTTTTATTCTGGAATTATTTCTGCATATATCGAGTTGCAACCAGCACCAAGCAAGGCTGAAACAGATGTACATTAAGAAGATAGAATTCAATGAGCTATTTGATTTTGTGGCGGCTCATTTGGATTTCGAATGCCGGCACAGGCAATGTGTTATTGGGATTCTGTTAGGAAATTATCAAATGCAATATTCAGTGTGAAAATGTACTCGGTACCGGACGAATACATTCATGGTCGATTCCCGAATACATATAAAACATAGCATTCAAAATAATTACGCGACTGAGACTCGTATCATAATAACTAAATTAAATAGGTACTTAGTTAGTTATATTTGAGAAATAAAGGTAAAGTACCTTCTATCTTTACGATATTTAGGCATGCGCTACACCAAACGTGGTCGTGGGATGATCATTTTAATATTATAGCTTTTTGTTGGCTACTACTGGACGTAGGCCTCTTATATCATCATCAGCCCTTTATACTGTCCCACTGCTGGGCACGCGGCTCTTCCCATTATGAGAAGCGTAAGGCATAGTCCACCACGCTGGCCAAGTGCGAGTCTTTCGAGGACATTATGAAGAGCTCTCAGACATGCAGGTTGCCTCACGATGTTTTCCTTCACCGTTTAGCAAGCGATAATTAACAATTTAATACGCACATGACTCCGAAAAGTCATCGGTGCGCGCTGTGGATTCGAACCCGGACCCTTTGCGTAGCAGTCTATCGGTCTCTCCACTAGGCTAACGCTGCTTTTAGGCCTCTACTAATTTGGGTCAAAATATGTTATATTGTAGCTCTCCAAATAGCCTAGCTGAAATGGCAGTAGGCAGGTTACACAGAAGAGCCGATGGCCGTTGGGGCAGATCGGTTCTGCGGGCGGTTCAAAATCAGTCGTGATGGTGAACCTTGGAGAAGGCCTATGTCCAGTAAATTTTGGCTGACGTCGTATTTTGTGTAAGGTGTCCCTTAGTCGCCTCACACAACACCCACAGACATAACTTACGTGTTATTACTGTAATATTCTTAACAACAAATAAATCATGCAATAAATTAGTCCATGTAATACCAAGCATATAAAGGATTAAGTGCAGAACCACATGAGCAATAGCTGCTGCTTGCCTGGTAGTTGGTAATAGGCCTTTAAGATTATAGACGACTTAAGGAAATCAAACCGTTGCAACATTAGACATTTACTAAAATGGTAAACAGACTTACTATGAAGATTCACATTTTTTTATTAACAGTACTACTTAATTATGTAATGTTTATTCAGTGGTAAGATTTTTTTTTATATATTCGAAACTATTGATGCCATTTTTACACGGTAGAATATTGATGGATTTTAAATGTTTAGGCATATACAAGGTTTATACCTTTTATTTCGAATGATTGTCCGATTAAAACCCGTTATATCTATAGTAGTAATTAGTAGTAGACAGAAGATTAGATATTACTCTGAAAAATACATTGGCCTTACTTTGGTTGTATCGTCATCTTACAAACACCAGTAACATGAGATGCGTAAGAAACGTCGTGTCCTCGGTAGGATTCACTTTGCCCCTTGTCCTATCAAACGCGAATTTCTTCAAACTTATTGTGATATTTGATTATTTCGTGATACTTTTATTTTCTCAAAAGATAGTAAAATCTATAGTCTAAAAAAATAATAAGCAGTATCTGAGTATTCTCCTATGTTCGTTGTTTGTGCACCCTCCGTTAGTTAGTTAGTATTCAGTATACAAAATTTTCTCGTTGCAAAGTCGCTCTCTATAGTTTATTTTCTATATTATGCAGAGTTTTTAATTACATTATTTCCGTTATTTGTTATGTGGTGATAATATATGCCATGAATCAAATCCGCACACATTTTGTGCAATATTCACTTTCCTAACATATTTCTCAACGAAACGAGCGAAACTTATCTTGAACTTGCACAACAATCACCACGTAATAGGCTATAAAATCAGCAGTACAAACGAAAAAATCCCTCGACTTGAGCGCAAATACATTAAGATAAACACAACAGCAAACAAACAACGTAAACCAGAACGCAACATTTCACACGGACGATAAAAACAGCAATAAAACTTAAAAAGCTAGCACATTTCAATTAAGAACATAACTCTCTAACCCCGGAGAGAGAGAAAAAATGAAACAGAGCATCCGGACGATATAAAAACACATGAAATGGAATTAAAACTCCGGATAAATTCGATAACATGCGAGTGGGTAACAGACGCTGCAATAAAAGAGTCTCGCGCACATGCCGCATGAACTACGTCCAACTTTTGTTGGTGCCAGCTTTTTAGGTTTTGGCAACACCTAACAAATCTATGGCACACTCTAATTAACCACCGACTCATTGGTCCAAGCAATTACATATATGGGCGAGGAACGTGACAAAATCTTGCGTGAATATCCAACTTTTTAATGTGATGCGACAATGGCGATGAATGCGACTGTGCTTCGATAGTCTAGTTGTGGGACCAGTAAAGGAATCACAAAGATGATCTTGGATTCCAATCAACCAATTTGGACCAAAATATCTTGTGTGTTGAAAGGAGGTTTGGCGAAATATACGACGTTGGCCAGATGGATTGTTATAGGGTTTGATGTGGAATTTTCTGTCTTGTCGTGATTATACATATATGTTTTATATTTACCTTAGTCACCACTTACTGTCGAAATATACGGAATGAAATGAAGTTACGTCACAAGACCCAATCTTTTACTTACGGCATCCACCTCCTGTGGCATTTCTCTACTCATAGGAAGATGAGGCCATGCGTACAGGGCTAATGATGATGTAAATTATGCTGAATCGCCTTAAACGGCTTCTCGAGAGTGATGAAATATAATATATTTCTAATTATTTCGTATTAACTATTTTATGTACTCATCATAATCCTTTTAACGTTATACCAGTTAGAACCTGGTGGCCGCTTGCTGATCTAACCGGATTCGATTAAATACAACTGCTTTTCCACAGAGTCACTGCCTGTCTGACCTTCGCAACCTAAAGGTACAGCTATATCACATGGTTTAGACTACTGCCAGTTTATTCATAGGTACTGACTTCCTATAATGACTTTCAAAGATCTTCATGCCGGGACCAACGGCTTAACGTGCTCCCCGAGGCACGGTGCAAGCGACAATTTACGATTCAATTACAAATCAAATACTTTTTAAAGTACTCACGCCATGTCAATTTTGAACCCACTACCAGCTTAGTACGTGGCTACTGCTAAGAAGAGCCGGTACGAAACTGAACAGAAATAATATCAGTGATAGTGTAGGAGGTGCGGTCACTGCACATTGTAACATGTGTGCCTAACTTTTTATAACTTGCGTTTGTACAGGAATAAACCGCTACTGCCTATAGTAACTTTGTTTGACGCTTAGGTTGCAAAGTTCATGATATTGGAAGTAATTTTATTAACGAACTCTTAAATTTTTCTTATTTTAAAAGGAGTTAGAACGTAGTCCACCATGCTGTCCAAGTGTGGGTTGGCAGACTTTACATGTCTTTTGAGATCACTATAGGGAACTGTCAGACATGCAGGTTTCATCACTGTAGTTTCATTCGCCATTTAGCAAGTTTAGCTCCGTTTAACTTTAAAAAGTGATTTATAATAGCATGCACCACGCAGGGGAAAGGTATACCAGATGATTCACTTAAGGGAGAAAGCTTGTAGTTTAAATGATATTCCACTTATTGCACATATAAATATGTTTATCCATAGTAAATTTATCTATCTAATTGATTCCATCCTCAAAAAATATATTTTTTTGATGTTTTATTATTATAAACACAATTTTTTAAAACGTTATGAAAGGATCATCTTGTACCCCCGGTGTCCAAGATGATCCCTGCGGTAGGGGCAAGATGATCCCAAAATCATGTTGCCTAAAATAAATTTGAGATTAACATAAGTTGTGGTAGAATTACCTAAATAAAGTCATAATCAGGGTTTACTATCTTTAATCAAGTAAGTCAGTCTCCATTATAATTGAAGAAGGAAACAATCATCACATTGTATGAGACCTGGGATGTCTGATCTGATCTGGTAAGGTTTGACAAAATTATATAACCTGCTAAAGAAAGTAAATAACTTATCTTCTAAAACAGCTAATCTTCTAAATGAAATCTCTGAAAAAATAATTTCTTCATCATTTTAAAGAAATATAAATGTAAATTCAAAATAAATATTTTATCGTTATAAGCGCGTCTAACCTGTCTTTATTGTACTCCATTCACAAGTGAATCACGGTGAATTCACCCGGATCATCGCTATCTAAAAAACATAATAATAGAAATGGTTAAAAAATGGCCCTGTAATAGTAGATATGAATATGTTAACGGGTTGTACAAGATGATCCACACGGATCGTCTCGTACACCGGTAACATAATCATCTTGCCCCAACATATTTTTTTATTCAATAATCGATAACATAAGCTCCGTGGTATTAACTGTTTCCAAGATGTTAAAAAATAAAAATAGAGTTATATACAAGGGTAATTAATACGTCACCAATGTCAATAAAGTACATTAGAACACATTAAATAATCTTAAAGTCAGCCTTACCTTAGATCAAAGTGGCGTAATTTTGGTATTCTGCCTCAAAAAAATTTACCGTTGCTCAAGACGCCATTGCGATTGACCAAGGCAGGGGAATATCGGGCACTACATTTTACCAGTAAGTAAACACAATTAGATGGCACTACTAGTTTCGTTGCAATATAAAAGGATCAACTTCCCTCAACGGATCATCTCGTACACCTTTCCCCTACTTTTTCCAGGTTTGAACCTGATACCTCTACGTAACAGACTGTTAGTCTCTCTACTTGGCTATCGCTGCTTATTAAAGAGACCAGAAGTTTTACTTAATTGTTTTGAACCATTCCTTTAGCAGATTACTTTAATTTAGACATAATGAGAAGGCAACTAGTCGGTCCAATCAGCTACGCATGTCACGTAGAATTACGCGTATCTCCGAGTGATCAATTTGAAAACGAAAAATCCATGGTTTCTTGGGCTGCTGATAAATGGTCATATTGTTATTTAACAACCATTCTTCGTTGAATAAATAGAGCTCAAATAATATATGCCTAGCACGTGACATTTATGTAAGTGCGTAATCAAATTACGTTCTATTATATAAATCAGTGTTGCAGATGAACATACCAAATGTATTAAACATTTTAGTATAATTCCGAACATTTCAGTGGCAAAGCCGAGCAAAGGATTTCAACACAAAATAATCTCAGTTTACCATACTCAAAGCTGATTACTTCATATCACCGAGAGCACAGCGATATTCTGTGCACTATCGCAACCCAACGACGTGGTGCATCCCATCTCTTTCTAACATATGATGTTAAAACGAGACTACAATACCTACTTCCAACTGAAGTTTCGTTACAACAGTTAGCTGAACATGTTTACTTTGTTCTGGCAAACTGCTGGATTAATGGAAAACAAATATGCGAGGTTATACAATATTTTGTGTGTTGCCAGATGTTGGTTCGCTGTTCGGAATGTCTTTGGTTATTCCGAACAGCGAACTTTGGTCATTGTATAGTTTTGTAAATCAGGTAACCGAGTTGAAGGCTTTTTAGGGAAATCAAGTTTTTATATCTCTAGTTACAAAACGAGATTGAAAGTGGTAGAATAATATTGGTGGTTTAAAAGAGTTTTTAATTTAAATAATTTATAAGTATATTAATCTTGAACTAATCCTACCGACAACTTTTAGTAGTACAATTTAGCAGTCCTCTCATTAGTTAAATAGGTAAATAAAAATCCCCTTTTACTTACACTAACACAACATTTTAATACAGCAGTACTGTTTAGGAAAACCGTATTCTAATATCCAACAATACTTAGATATAAGTAATATGTAAAATATTTATTTATTTTATTTATAAGTACACTCACGACTTTATATCCGAAGGTGTGTAATATAATTTGTATACACCGTAAATATGTTCATTACCTCTGTCTGTATTGTCAGAAGCCCAAAACATTTTTCACCAAAACAAATGTTACTCAACATCTGGTGAGATGATAAGCCCGCCCAATACAGTTGAGTAGAAACAGTAGAACATTCAGGTGACGTCAGAATCCGACGCAAATTGTCACTGAGCTGTAACCAGTGCGTTTTATTGCGCTAAGGGCACATGCTAATGGACGTCTTATCACGCCTCGGGTATTATAACCGGGGGAAAGAGATAAAATTGATATCTTAATATTCTTTATGGGTTATAAGAAAACGATCTTGTTATAATATCGTTTTGGGATATTAATATCGAGGGAATGATGTCAGTATTATCAATAACTGGATTCTGGTTGGGTATTAAATATTAGAGAGCTATAAATTGTTTGCTGGTAAGCTTTGTATCAATTATTTGAATATAGTATTTATATAATTGTGGAAAACTTCGCTGTATTGTAAAAATATTTACCTTATGAGGCATGTTATGCTTGCGCACTATGCAAAAGCTTACTATGCGAGTGCATTAATACCATCATCTGACAAATAATAGAATCAACGGCTAAGAAACTCAGTGAATTGGTGCCTTAAGGATGAGTGGTGACCAATAGTGCCTTAAAAGTATAGATTCCTCTTTCCAGATAGGCATTTTCTTCGATATCCTTAATATTGGACCTAATTAGGTGACATGATTTCTATGTTTGTTAAGGTAGGCCTTACATTTTCTCATGGTTTCAATTCAAACCAAAAAAGTGGTAATTGATGAATATTATGATGTAACATAAAATTATGTGTTTAAATTGTAGTAAATCAATCAAGATCGTCTAATTCTTTTTGGTAGCTAGCACAAGTAATTTTTTATATAAGTCCTGAATGTTCTGTCCTGACTCAATCACGTCAGCTTGTGAACGGTTTTTTTAACGCGATCTGACACACAAGTTGCTGGCGCTACATAAAAATGTCTTTGCGTTGGCTGAGCATCTTGTGACGAGGCCTTATGATTATTTATTTGCCAAGTAAGAAAAAAAATATTGACAACTGTTAAACGTGATTTTTTTGGAATCATATTTCTTTTATATTGAAATACTATTTTGAAAGCTGTCTGTACTAGCTGCACTAGCTAAGTTATACCAAGAGCTTGTGCTTTGAACTCACAAAGGACAAATTTAATATTTAGCATAGCAAGCTTTAGAACTCAATAACATTTGATACTATTCGTGAAAATAGAAACGCTCCTAAACAAGTAAAAACACAGAACTCTCAACATATCTTGTTGCAGAAACATTTAAAGAACTTTCTTCAAACAATTATATTATCAGTTTAATTAAAAACATACGTCGCGACTGAAATCAACAAAAACTTCAGCTCGTATTTACCCCAGAACACTCGTTATTCTTATTAAAATATGCAAAACAAAACGTAATTTAAAACATTATTTTAAAGAATATCTTATTGAGTCGGGCCGGCATTATGCATGCGCCTTACCCGAGTTTTACAGGCTGTTACTTTATCCGAAGTAAAAAAACATAATTTCGCTATGATGGCTTTATTACGGGCCCTAGAACGTATAGAGTTAGGACCCTTCTCATTTTGTTAGATAGACCTTTGTTTAGGGACATATACTTTTTATATCGGCACTGTAGTTTTTCTGGAATGAAAGTTTCAACTTTATTACCGCTTGGAACAATGTGCTCAGTGTGCTTACCTAAGTTTATTAGCTGGTGTAAATATGTTGTTCTTCTGGTTGGTTATAGGACCTTTGAGTTTTACTGACGGCTTATCTTCAAGGTAAGTACATCACTGGTTATGGTGAAATAAAAATCGTAGATAATTCCACTAGTTTTATGGATGGAGGGGAACTTAGCGTGTTGAAATAAAAGAACACTGAAACTGGATGTTCTCATATTATAAAATATAGCAGCTCGCCGAAATGTCAATTTAGGTCAGGTAACAAATTACTAAATAAGTACCTGAGGCACTTGTGCTACTGTAGGCGAGTGACAGCGTTAGACTTTTATATCGTTCAAAAACAGATTGGTTGAAGAATCTCAAATGGGCATCATCAATCTTCTTTTATAGTTTGTCCCACTGCTAGACACTTAGTCATATAGTCTGCAACTCTTCAAATAGAAACCTTAAATTATTTTTGCCCTTACCTTATATTGGTAAAATTATTAGTAATGACAATTTCAATAACCGATAAGAACTTTAGAAGTGTCAGAATCATAGCTCAAAGGCAGAACTTTTAAACTGCACAACAAGCGTGCGTATTTAAATTTATATTACACATTATAATTAAAACAGTAAACAATTTTCGCATCACATATTTCAAACAAGCATTTACAAGAGAATTTTTAATACACCACCAACTAGCTAAAAAACTACAACGCTGCAATGCAAGCGAACGAAGTAGATACGTGTTTATCTTCCATCCGAGATCAACTCGAAAATTATAGTTTTATTCCATAAACATTACATCGACGTATTGAAAAGCGGTACCCTCGACACCTAAATCTAATACATATAGACTGGCAATCGACCAATGAATATATAGACTTTACAACTTCAGAAATAAGGTTGAGTTTCGAGTGGCAATTTTGAAGTTTGGAGTAGAAAGTTTACAATAGCTGTGTGCGCAACGCCAAAATGTTTTGAGCAAATATTCATTGAATGCAAATCCGCCGAGGCCGTTTGGATTAGACGTGGTGTATTGGTATATACTGTATACGGTAGTCATTTTAAAACATTCTTAAGCGAATTGCTATTGATTCGTTCTGCTGTTTGTTGGGTATTTAGCCTGTGATAGTGGCCATGGCTTTTCTGTTAATAGGGTTTGAATTTTATTTTAGACTATTATATTTTTACTCTTTGACAATATTAATGGCTATTTGAGGGATTCAAGTTAAAACATCCGTAGGTAACAGAAGGCCAGGTTTTATCGTCTGCATCTCTAGACCTTTCATCTGTTTTAATTAATTTATAATTATATAAAACTTTTACGTGTTGCCATGTATACGTATAGGTTGTAATAATACCAGAAGATACACTTAGAAAATGATCTGGAAATCTATTTGAGATTAAAGAGTTTTAGATGAGCCATTTTTAAACAAAGTCTACCTAAAATGTCAGATATCATGATCCCTCTATTTGTACCATGTGCAGATTTGCGTGGCAATATTACCACTGGAATGCTGAAAGAAGTATATATGTTTATGTATGTACAAAATATGAAATATCAATATCACCATGATATCACATTTCATTTCAGCAGTTTCAAAGCGCCCGTTTCGATTACCTCACAAAATAAATATTTGTTTGAATCAACCCCTTGCATCGCGGTATTATGTTCTACCACAAATATTGCACTCAAATATCATACTCGATCGATCAAAAATAAACATTTTCCATCTATTACAATGATACGCTTTAGCACTGCATGTTTCCGATGCGTCATGGTGTTAGATACGATTTCATATAGACTCACGCTTGTGTTCCCTAAAGGGTAGACAGAGGTGTAATATTACACCCACATTTCGTCAGTTATGAATTTTTAGGTTCCATGTAATATGGAGCCAGTTTATTGCCGTTACCGGACACATTGCCAGACTCCGTGCTGCTACTGAGTTTTCAATACAGACTTCCCGATAAGCAGACGCCTACTATGCACTGGACAACGGAGGCAGTTTCCCGGTTTTATGTTCCCTGATAAATACAATTAGGAATGTCTAGCTAGCATGATTTAATATAGGACCAGGACTATAGATACACAACAACAAATTAAGTAGCCTGCAAGTAGACCTCTGTCAAGAAAGTACAGGGAACAGATATATATAATACACAAACTGTTTGTTATTCATCCAAATTTATTTTATTACATCAAAGTATGCTCCTTCAGAAACGATACACTTACGCCAACGAATAATCCGATCATCAAAACATTTTTAAAAGGTGATTCCGGAATTGAATTCAGTTCTCGCCGTGAATACTCGTTTATGTCTTCTACCGATTGAAAACGGGTGCCACTAAGTGGTAATTTGAGTTAAGTGAAAATAAAGAAGTCGGCTGGAGCCGTATCTGGTGAATATGGTGGTTGCTCGATGGTATTTGTTGAGTGTTTGGTCAAAAATTCGTTCACAGTGATGGCCTTGTGCGAAGGCGCATTATCGTGGTGCAAAATTTTTTTGGGACTAGCCGAGCGGCAACATGTATCGTACCGAAATGATTAGTTAAAATATTACGGATCGACTCGTGAGATACAGACAGTTCGGCGGCTATCTGTCTCAAAGTTGAATGAGGATTCAAACACTGTTAATAATATAATAATATAATATAATAATAATCTTTATTGATGCAAATAACCTTTTACACAATGCCTTAGGACTAATTTACATCTAATAATGATTGAGGTTACACTAATGTAATAACCCTAACTCCCAAACTAGGTGTTCTTGTGACTTGGGAGCTAGTGTTCTGCCATCACTATTTTACCATATTATTACAAGAAGACACTAAGAAGTAAAGGTCGTTACGAGTGTGGTATATGAAAGAGGGCTTAACAAATAATGAAAAGTAAAAAAGAAAGAATAGAGAATGTGTGTGTGTGTGTGTGTTTGTATCCCTGTGTGTGTTTGTGTGCCTGTGTGTGTGTTTGTGTGACTGTGTGTTGTGTATGTGCATGTGCGTGCGTCTATGTCCTTGTATGTGTATGTGGGTGTATCTTACTGTTCTAGCTGAAGGAGATCTTCTGTTTGTTTGTAGTCTAAAGTTTGCAACCATACACTCAGTTTAGTCTTGACCTCATAGGGGTTGAGTGAGTTAGATAATTTTTTTATAGATCAAACTACTTAGGATGTAAAATTGGCGTCTGGCGAATGTAGTTTTGTAATTCTCCATTGGACATATAATTCTACAATTGCGCTTTGAGGGATCTGGTAGTGGCACTTCTCTTTGTTTTCTAAGAGTGGCACGAAGCACAAAGAGCTGTCTCACAGTGAGTAATTTGCACTCTGAGTGAAGTTGGGCAGTGGGATATCTGAATGGTTTACCAAGCATCACTTTAAGCACGGCTCTTTGTGCTCTCTTAAACTCTAGGAACTTTGTTTTAGCACTGCCTCCCCAGACTGGGATGCCGTAAGTGATAACGGACTGACACAGCGCTTGATAAACCATTTTTAAAGTTTGGATGTCTGCACAATGTCGAAGGGATTTAAATATATATATATATAAGTCTCCTGGTTTTTGTAGTGGTAATATCAATCTGATTGTGCCATTTCAATCCGTTATCAATGACTACACCCAGATATTTTGTGTGATTGACACGTGTCAATGCTTCACATGCGCAAGAAGTGGGAACGGAGCATGCATGCACCTTGATTGTGAAGTCCGTTGCAGCTTGATTATTATTGTTGATGGAAAAGGGCATGTAGTTAGTTTTGTTGATATTTAATGTTAGCAAATTATATTGTAGCCACTGTGTAACCATTTGTAAGGACTCCTCAGCTATCGTCTTGACCTCCATCCACGTACTACTGTAAACCACGATAGCGGTATCGTCAGCATACGTAAAGATTTTTGAATTACGTAGTTGCAGTAGACATATAGGTCGTTTATATATATTACAAACAGCGTAGACCCAATCACGCTGCCTTGTGGGACTCCGAATGTTACGATTTCTTCGTCACTGACACATGAATTTATTTTAACTACAAGTTTCCTATCCTGGAGATAATCCTTGAAGAGTTGTAGTGGTTTGCCTCGAATTCCAATAGACTCTAATTTAGTTAGTAGGGTTGGGACAGTGACTGTATCAAATGCCTTCATTAAGTCTAGGAAGATACCTTCACTTTTGCGATGTTAACATCAGTTGCAGACGTTGATGGCCTACCAGAGCGAGGCAAATCTTCCATCTCATCTCGACCGCTTTTGGACGCTTTGTACCTCTCACAAGCACGAATTTTTGCTAAGTCGATTCACCGTAAGCCTTCTGTAACATTTTCATTAACGCCGAACACGAAACTCCATTAGCGATGCAAAATTTAAGACAAACTCTTTGTTCGATGTTTTTGTCCATTATGACATTCGCAATACACACTAGATATGATTTAGCTAAAAACAGCACTGTATTTAATATAAATAACAGATGCAACTCAAACTCCGCCAAAATGAAAAACAGTTGTGCCACTCTAACAATAACAAAAAAAACAAAAATTTGAAATTGGAACCATAAACAAATAATCCCTTCCCGATACTTACATACATACATAGACTCACGTCTGTTACCCGAAGGGTAAGCAGAGACTACGGAACGCCATTTACAACGATCCTGACATACCTCACTTGCTTCATTCACTCCCATCAAGTTTCTCATGCATGCTATTCGTTTAGGGTACTTCCGACCTATCCTTTTTTTTACCGATACTTTTTTGACGGAATGTATGTGCAACGTATATCTACCAAATAACACATCTATACATATTATAAAATGAATTCCTCTTTTCGTCCTGTTTGTCTGTTTGAACGCTATAAACTAAAAACTTCCAAACGGACTTTTAGTTTTCATCTATAAATAGTGTGATTCATGAGGAAGGTTTAGGTGTACAATAGGGGTGTTTCCAACTAGTCAAATCAAGCACTTTTAATGATATGTCAAAAACGACCTTTGCTACGTATGTTGTATCTTTTTTACGTATGTTTGTTTGTATGAAATAAGACCTAGTGACGTCATAGTTTTTTGCTGTCAAATAGAATACTTATTATCAATAAATTGTCGATAAAAAAGTTAAATAAAGTTTTAACATTAATTGATGAATGAAACTACCATTATTTTGACATATTTCACTAGATAAACATACTTGTATAATTTATTTCAATTGCAGGTACGTAATGTACCTAACCCGTAACCTATTTACGTGGGTGAAGCCGTGGGCAAAGTCTAGTTTGCAGATAAAATAAATCTTCAATGCGTGTCATATATTTCACAGTACACGTGGTTTCCAGAAACCCGCAATGCCAGTTACTGATACGGTTTAACTCCGTCAAGAACGAAGGATTTTTACCAAAAGGAAAACAATGAGGTTATGGTTTTATCAAACTTCGGCACTAGAAGAATAAATCAAGAGATTAGTAGATGAGCTGGAAATTACATTCCAGTCCCGAGAAAGGCAAATTTAATAAACCATACAATACAATTAATACCCTACACCAATTGGTGGATTCATTTGCCAGTTCATTATCAATTCCCTTCCGAGGCCTTTTTCCGTCTCCAACAAAATACAAAGGCTTAGCAAAAGGCTGGTACACTTCATTCCATAATTGTCGGCGTTGTTCATATCAAGCCACATATGCAAGTCGCTTAAGGGCCGAGTAATTAACATTTTTATATAACTCATTTGCATACTGCCTTGATAACTCTATGAATTTAAATTTATTAAAGGTTGCTCCACTTGTTACGTAGAGAGTAATCAAAGGGGTCACGTCGGCTTTTGTTATAAACTATGTTATGCTATGAATATTTTGCTGATAAAGGTAAACAGGGCTGAATATGTTCGAGGAAATTTTATGTTTTTCATTTTCATGTGGAACACGTGTGACGGAAAATAGCATGACGGTTGACGGTCTCTTATGCCACCATTTTGTGCGTAGCACTGAGGGTCCTGCGTGCCAGATAGCCATGACTGCGACCTTTACTGATCTTCTTCTTTCTCTTAGCGTTATCCCAGTTTTAATCTGGGGTCCGCTTACTAGTCTAACCGGATTTGGTTGAATATTAGCTTTTCCACAGAGCGACTGCTTGTCTGACCGCCGCAACCCGAAAGGATAGCGCTATTCCATGGTTTAGACTAGTGTCAGTTTATTTAGAAGGTACTGACGCCCTGTAACGACTGTCAAAGATCTTCATGACAACCGGGACCGACGGCTTAACCTGCTCCGTGCGACCTTTACTGATCGTCGTTACAATATAATGGTAGGAGCTTAGATCAAGCTATAGTCATGATTACTGATGGATATGGAGCAGCCAGATGTCACGGACAATGCAAACAGTACCGACGATGGCCGGTCGGCTCGCATTAGCCGTCGCAAAACTAGTACCTATACTTAAACCACTCAATGGCGATATACATCTATTTGTTGTTTAATTTCCCGGGCATTATAAATAATGCTCAGGCGCACCATCACTTCTAATATAACCTCAACCATATTAAAACTCTTTGAAAGAGTGTGAACGCATTCATAATATTACAATTACTTTTGTTTCGTTTATTGTCCCTCAAAGAGTTGGGGATATGGAACATTTTTTTGGTAGTGTAGGAAACAGTAATATGTACATACTTTACTATTAAGTCAGATGCGCTGTGCGCTCCCTGATACACATTACCTTACAGCGTTAGAGTGTACATGTATCGTCAATTCACTTACAATAAACGCACATCGTTTCAAGCAACAACTCGTTTCACTTACTGAGGTAAGTGAAACGAGTTGTCGACCAAGAGTTACCAACAATCAAGCGTAAGGATTTAGAATTCAATCTATCCCACCCTTCATCATGCATCGGTCTGCGCATAGCAGCATATACTTCAATTTTGTTGAGACATAAACTATACTACTTACCGTATATAAAACTTTTCCTCGTCATCCCAGTTTCACTAATCAATATCATCTCGTTACTTCCGGCACGTCCATTTTTTGTGCGCACTTGGGAGGCACGAGAATGACGTAAAAACTGACATGGCCGCCAATCACGCGGCGGACGTAAAAATGTCGTGAGAGGCTCAATGTTAAGGTGGCATATCCATCAAAGATGTGCGTGCCTAACGGACAAGGCAAGGGAAACATCTGTATATATAAAATCCTTGCGTTACTGTCTGACTGACAGACAAGCTACAGCCAAAAGTATTAGGTCCAGAAAGCTGAAATTTTACATGTATGTTCCTTGGGGACAGCAGAGGTGCACTAAGAAGGGATTTCCCGAAATTCTCACGGGGCTGAGCAGAAAGAATTAAGTTAGAAAAATGTGCGGGTGAAGCTGCGGCCATCTTCTCGTCTACCTATACTTTTTTTATTAAAAAATAAAATGATGATGATGGATGTTTACCTCACACAGCTCATCTCCTTACATCTTTGGTAGGTCATAGCCTATGGCCTGCCAACATTTTCGTCAACATCTTCTTTAGTAATTTTTGTAGGACCTTTGCGAGACCTTCAACGTCAAATAAGGCATCTCAAATTTTATTTGTTAAAACGTACCCATTGTTAGATATATTTTGTTGGGGTATTTCCTGCTGCCGAAATGTTATTTGAACGTGTTTTAATGAAAATATCAAAATTATACGAATGTAATCTCTAGAAACTGTACTGTATAAATCATTGGAACATGTCATCATCATCAGCCCTGTATATAAACTGTCCTGCTGCTGGGCACGGGCCTCTTCTCCCTATGAGAAGGGTAAGGCTATAGTCCACCTCGCTGGCCAAGTGCGGGTTGGCAATCACATATATTTTGAGAACATTATGGGAAACTCTTAGACACGCAGGTTTCCTCACGATGTTTTCCTTCACCGTGTAGCAAGCGAAAATTAACAATTTAATACGCACATAATTCCAAAAAGTCATTGGTGCGCGCCATGGATTCGAATCCAGACCCTTTGCGTAGCAGTCTGTCGGTCTCTCCACTAGGCTATAGCTGCCATTTAACATGTATTGTAAGTAAAAAATTGTACTGGGAGGCTCCTTTAATTAAACTTCATTACATCCGAATTTAATTATTATGGTATTTGAAGCTTTTGTCTTAGATAATTTACAAAGAGAAAGACATGGCGAAAATACTCCTCGATTTTAAAACATCCTATTTACATGTAGCCTAAATTTGAGTTTAAGGAGTTCCACCAGGCCGTATTGCAAAATAATTTTTGCACGAGGTACGTTTAAGGTGCTTTCAACACAGAGAAGAACACAATTTAAGCAAGCCACATACAAAAGCCTCAAGTCAACTATTAAAGACAAAGGGTTAAACAAAAAGCCATTCCACTGCTATCATCGAACAAGTCGCGGCGAGCCTTAATTCGTGCCATTCATCACACGACAGTTACCGAACTAATTTAGTCGCTGCAATAAATCTAGCCGACCGCAACGTAGTACTGACTCCGCGGCCACTGACGATGATGATATTACTATCATGCACTGTCAATGTAAGGTGATATGTGAAATAACTCTTTAAATCGTTTCACTGCACGGTTGGCGTAGTGGTTTAAGCTGTCGTCTCGCCGCTTTAGACTGCGTTCAGCGTTGTGGGTTCGATTCTCACACGAGACAACACTTTGTGTGATACATTGTAACGGGTTCTAGAATTGAAACGCAGAAGCGGAGGTTCTATGCGTTTATTGCCGAGTATTGCCTCGCTTCCTATGCCGAGTATGACCGACCAACAACACGACACTGGCCTGAACACTGGCTGGCTGCAGTCTCCCACGCTCTTCCCTCCGGTAGTGTGCAGGGCAGGCTGCTCGAAGGCTGCGCGTAGCGGTGCAGATCCTCGCAGACGTTGGTTCAGCTGGCAGGCGCCGGCGGTGTGTGTGCGATGAGTAGGGCAGGCCAGACTCGTCGGCAGAGGTGTCGTACGAAGACGGTGCAGGGAAGTGTAGAGGTGAATAGAGTAGTGTAGCCCGGAGCTTCAAGGTAGACCTGGAACCTGAAGGTGCGCAGCATTAGGAAAGCCACAACCAATAGAGTCAGGCAGGCGGCGTCAGGTAGAGAGATAGGCAGTACGCTAGTGCAGTAAATGTAGTAACTTACCCACAGCTGGGACCAGGATACACGTACAACGTATACGGATAGAGTAGCGGTAGTGGGTCAGTATAGACACGGTAATGTAATCTAACAGTATTGTAACTCAGCCGTCTCTCCGCGTTATATGCCTACAGACGCGCCGGGCGCAATAAAGCGATAGGGCTGCTGGCCTCAAGTATTTTAACTGCATCTACCTACTCGAAGTTTTTTTTTGGTTTTGTGATTGTAAATATTACTTATTTTTTATTCAAACAAGTAAGAATCATGTAGGTATGTAAGCACCCTAGGAAATGACCTATTTGGTTACACCAAGGAGACTAAGCAGTTACCTACACAAAGCAGATTCATATCCGCTTCCATTTTGAAAATTACCCTTAAGGTACCTACTACTAATCACAGACTTCAATGAAATAATACATTGCCCCTTACGCAGATAAAAGTGTTCTGCTAGTATACATTATTACTACAATCATACCAATATGTTTTAAAAAATATCAACATAATAAAATAATAGATTAAGCTTATCCAATTTTGACTTTATCACGCATAAGTTAAGGACTAAACATTGCAACGCAGTTGGTACCTACATCTTGAATTAGAAAAACTTATCTTTAAAACTTATCTAACGGAGTTCAAACAGCACGATATAAGTCTACAACTCGTCGCTATAATTATAATTTAAATAAAGAACACTGCTATAAAAACCGTCACCGTCCGTTCGTCACCGCGGCACGATCGCGGCTGTTGGGTACTATAGGCACAGTATAATGGGTACTGCGCTCAAGGCGCGTAGGCATAACTTGAGTTTTGTGCGTTTGTATGGAGTTACAATACTGTTAGATATTATTACCATGGTATAGAGTAGCGGTGCCGGCCTCTCTGTCGGCCCTTTTATATACTGGAGCTCTCCATCAGAGTTGGTGTCGCTACATGACCATATATGGTCAGACTAAGCGAGCGCGGACGATGGCCTTCTCTGATTGGCCGAGCGTATGGACGGTATTATGACGCACACTCGGTAGGTACCTGACATACGTTACAACATAAATAATTGTTGTTACGAGTCCCCGTGTTTGTTGGTTGGTACAGTGCTAGTTGCATGTTTGTAAAGTACTCCGCAACACAGGATTGTGTGGGGGCCGTGTTTCAAAAACAAAACAAAGAAATCTACTATTTGCTGAAATAGCCTAATGAAGAAAATAGCAAGACTATTGTAAAGTGAGAGGCCTATGTCCAGTAGTGTACTGCAAATACAGCCGTATGATGATGATGATACGTTAGAATGGAGTAAACACACATTTCGGCAAACTAAATTAAAACCTTTTTACAGTATTTATATTATTACTACAGGACGCCAGCAGTTACGCCTGCATTTTTTTTAATTTACCCGTTTTGGCCGATCCCGTGGGAATTTCGGAAAATCCCTTCTTAGTGCGCCCCTACGGTCTCCAAGGAATATACATGCCAAATTTCAGCTTCCTGTGCCCCATAGTTTCGGCTGTAGCGTGTCTGTCAGTCAGTCAGTAACGCAAGGATTTTATATATTAAGATTTTATAGTACCTATTATTTATTAAATTATTTACATAATATTCTCTACAGTCTTCACACTTAAATACCCTGCTGCGTTTATGTTTTTTTTATAAAATATTAATTTTAAGAATTCCTTTCCAAATTTCTGATTCAAGTACGAAAGGATGATGCAAGAGATTGTATGAAATCTGGTAGCCGCTCCAATAGTGATGTGTGATATATCATTAAAAAGGTATTATCTTATAGAATATGAATAAATATGGCGCCTGTCTTGATTTATAGTCCGATCTGATTGCCAGCCTAAGGTAATATGGACTTTCCTTTAGCAAAAAATGAAAATAAAGCTTAAGAAAATGAAATAAAATACGATTATGAATTCCTTTGTTTATTATTTTTACCATTTATTGTATACAAAAGAGGCAACAGCCGCAACGAAGCTTAATAAGTGAGATTACAATATGAAATTATTACCAAATGAAATAAAATGATTACAAAATAAAATAAATGATTACACATCATCATCTAGTAACACATCATTAAGGAATAAGGCAGGGGCTACAAATCCCTCGTGCCTGGCGTATCCCAGGTACCACACGATGGACATGATGTGACAGGTACCTACAGTACGTCGTCGCCCAGTCAGGCATGTACAGTAGTATTGGGAGATAGTATTACTATTGACTAAAATATAACAATAATATATTCTTGCTCGAATATGTCGAGATTGGATACGACCGCGCATGAGCGAAGAATCTTCATTTATCCCATAGTCAGGCAAATCTTCAAGTGCATTTTGTCTATAAATCTCTATTGTGTATATTCCATTCTGTGGATGCTCACTGCAGGAAGATCTTGCAAGCTTTATTTGATATGTCCCTAATTTCAATAAAATAACTTGCCTACTGAAATAAAAATAAAATAATAAATAGTCGCTGAATAGTACGGGGAGACGGGGAAGCGCAGTCACAAACACAATACAAACGAACGACTGAAGCTATCCGTCAGTCGACGCTTGCGAGTGCGCATTCATGGGTACAGGCCCCCCGCCTCTGGTACCTGGCCCGCCTTCCCGGGCAGGTAAGAAAATGATTCATAACTCCTATTGATGTACAAAAGTGTAGTGAATTATGAAATAATAATATACTTGTTATTTCTGAACGGACTAAGATTTGGAACTAGTGGCAAAAATCATTTTTGTTTAGCTCACAAAGAGCTATCCAATGACGTATTACACTAGGCTATTGGTGGTGGGTACCAAAATTTTGCATCACTTTTGACTTTCAATTTCATCTGGAAATACAAAGTTTCAGGTTTTCCAAATACTATTAAAATAAATAACTTTTCATTTAATATTTACTAGACTTCTGCCTGCGTAAAATATTCACGTAAATCTGCCTCAAGAATCTATTATTGAAAACCGTTCAAAATCTATTGGGTGTTTTGGTTTTTGAGTCTATTGCATTCTCACAGATCAACAAGACGATCGGGGTTTAATTTTATAATATAATGTAAAGGCAGCAGCGATAGCCTAGTGGTAGACTATGCCTTTACCTCTCCCATAGTACGAAGTCCCAGCCTAGTATTGGGACAGTTTACATACAGGACCAATGATGATATACATCAGTAAATTAAGTTCCAAGCTTGAAATATTTTCAGTCTTCTGTCCCTTCAAGAAGAAAAATGCATTCGAATACGTAATCATAATCAATGTAAACCTTATGTCTTGGGACTAGAAAAAATTGAAACTTAGGCTATAAGAAAAGCAACACTAGAGAATATTTTTACGTCGCAGGGTGCTTCACAAACATTGAAAGAACAAAATAAATTGCAATCCTGATCCTGAGTAAGTGTATCAAACAAAGCTGCACAGTTTACAAGATTCACGATTTCACATACACCTATAGAAAAACAAGTGACTTGTTGGTTATTGTGCCTAGGTCTCAATGTTGTTCTGTTGTACACAACTAAACTTAGACTTCAGCTCTTCTATTTCCTTTGATAAAACTAGAAAGAGAGGGAAATAAATCAGATTCGTCATAATATTTTTTTCTACGTAGCTTTAGGTGACACTTCGAAATGTTGCAATTAAGACAAGCCTCAAGCACCATCGAATCAGTACGAAATGTAGCTTCAAATCTTGCCATAGAACGATTTGATTATGTTACATCAATTCAGAAAAATTACCTAGTTATTGTGACAACTCTGAGAAAATTGCTTTCTAATTACAGATAAAATTCTTGGAACATGGCTGTCAAAATACTGGTGAAATATTCCACTACCTGCTTATTTAAGAATAAACAGCCTACAAAAATGTTATAAAAATACCCCTAGTCACAAGACGGCGTTATTATTTCTATAATCCCTAAGGAGAATTTCAGGAGTTTAAAGATTCAGGTAAAAAGTTGCCAAGCGGAGAATTCGGACAAGGAGTGGCTTTCAAATTAAACTTTAATACTGGAAGTATGTTTAATACGAAAGTAAGGGAAAAGACCGAGAAATTCTGCCTTAGTTTTGAAGTCTTAAGCAAATATCATTTTGGTAAATAGGGGGCATGAAAATCTGATGAAGTTTTGTACAAAAATAAATATTATTTCATATCATGTTAATGCTTTCGTAGAATATGAAAATGTATATAACATCAGTTGTAGGTCGCCAATTTTAATATCCGTTATTTTCTTTTTGTTAAGGTTAATTAATTATTGTAGTTTCAATGCCATTTGTAAAATAAATATGATAGCTATTATTATTAATGAAATATATTGTTTTTTTGCGAAAATAACTACGGCACAAACAAACCATGTTTATTATCCAACAATGCAATCATTGCTTGTTTCACAGTTCTGCACTAATAGTGAGGGCGTAACTAGATAAAAGGCCATACTAATTATATAAAAGGGCATACTAATTAATGGTTACTGACTCCATTATAAGCATAATTGTAAATCATTTCAACCTTTATTTCCTAACGCTAATAATTATGTCTAAATCCCATTAACGTAAGTACTTTTTACAATCTGAAAACAAGATCAAAAAGTACAGAACTGATTCTAATTCCCAAATTTGCATATTTTTGAAGGGTTGGTATATATAACAATATTTTATAACAGTACTATTACAGCTATCAATCATACACACAATAAAAATTAATTCACTAATACTAATTTTCCAAATAACTCTTGTCCATTCATCGAGTAGAGTTGCCCCGCATTGTGTACACAAATACCTACAGAGTCCATCCATACACAAACTAGTTTCTGCCCGTTGTTCCAACTACTGGACACAAAGCGCATACACGGTTATGACGTCACAATGGCTCAGTTAGGGAAAGTCGTTTGCAAATGTCAGCCGGCACGATTTTTGTTCGGTGACTTTTGTACGTCGTGTTTCTTTCTGTTTCATTGTACGCTATGATTGACGGGATTGGCAATGGATTGAAGTACAACCATCGATAATGGAAGTCTGAGTGATTATGGAGAGCTGCGGGTTTGCGTGTGTCTGGGCAGTGATATTTAAAAATAGTTTGGTGTAGAATTTCACTGCAACGATGGTGATTTTTCACGCATTTTGTTTTCTTTCTACTAGGTATTTAAATTTTAGACTTGGCAGAGAGAACTTGTGTGAAAAGATGTTCAGACCTACTCACAAAAGCCACCGCAGTGAATTAGACTTTTCTTTGTGGCAAAATAGTGTGAATCTAACAGTGTGATATGTATGCTGAGAATCCAGTCTAATGTCTATAAAGGGATATCTTGCTCAGGGTTTGAAATAATAACCAGACATCCGAAATTGTCACATACCCTATTTACATTAAATGATAACGCAAGAGCTGCCTCCGACATTCTGAAACCGGCGTGTATATTAAAGTTCATTCAACCCCGAAAAATTCAAACTCGAGCCGTAATTGAATGCGTGATGTTTACGACACATTCGGTCCGTTCATTTATCTGTAAGTCCATTTATCTGCACGGCGCAAAAATCTGAAACTGCTCCAAATTGTGGTACATTGTTACCTTCCCTAGGGGAGTTGAGTGTTGACCCAACGTACAACGCAATGTACGCCAAACGCTTTGTTAAGTGGTCTACTGTATGTAAATTGTTGACATTGATTTTGTGGTTACCAAAATTTAATTCGATCATTTCCAAATTTATTTTATACGGATTGTGTTAAACAGATTCAAGAGGGAAGGGGATAAACATGTGATTGTGCTGACAAAGCACTTTTAAATTGTTACCGTTCCCTTGGGAAAGTGGATTCGTTGTAAGTTCTGTGAATCAACGCGAAGGAGGACGTACTCTAAAACGTTTTATTGTCTTCGAGTGTAAAAATCTCTGTGAGTCATTCGACATGCATAGCATCTTATTTGGCTCTATGAAATTAACTGTATTTTGGTGTCCCACGCTAAATCTTTGCTTTATTTATATATTTTCTGATAAAACATTGAGCAATTTGCCTGTGCAGCTACTCTAGCTCAATCTAAACTTACTTAAGTCAAGATTTTAACAATAGCTGCAGAAATAACCTTGCTTTGTGATCCACCTATTACGATTTTGAGTATTTAAAGCTAAGGTTGGCTTTTTGAACCATCGTGTGTCATGTGTTTTTCCAACGAGCTCTTTACGGAGAAATATTTCAATTTCACTATGCTTTGGTATTGCTAAGCAAATTCTCATCAATATACTTTCAAAACTTTGCAATTCTTACACTTGCTTAGCTTCAGTTGCGTAATTATTTTCGCCTTTTCACAAGGTTTTGCGCTGACCACGGATATCTATCTAAGGATAATGTGAATTAAAGTATAACAAGTAAAGTATCCTTTAATTCACATTATCTTTTTTTCGCTGCGTTGTTTCTCCCCTAAAATGGTTCCGGCATGTAAAAAATGATGCGTGTCTTTTCACACGGCCCCTCAGTTTTCCTGTAACAATGCATGCGTTCCTCACCCCTAATTAACTCGAACATTTTTCTGAATGCCTGTGTTACAGCTGCGTAATTTGCTGTTTATCATTGCCGAGATTTGTCTCACTGTGCGGTTTTCCTAACATGGGATGATAATATTCTAAAACTTTTAAGTTTATTTAAGTAACTTGTCTTTGTTTAATATCTGATGCTTTCGGTGGCACGAGAAACGGAAAAGAGTACATATACGATAAGTAAGAACGAAAGAAATTACTTTCTAAAATTGTCAATATTAAAAGCAGTGACAGATTTAAAAAGTAATTTCGCAGTTAAGCATTCTCTTACGTCCATTTAAATTATACAACGCAACGTTTAATAAATACCATGCTAAGAATTCAGCTTTATCAATTATTGCAATGGATTGCTCACCATTTGATAAAGTAACGATCAAACTGGAGCAAAATAAACTTTCCTACAAAGTAAACATAGTTGTTTGCAGAAACCGCACAAACAAAACAGTCCTTTATATTCCGAGTTATTTCTAAGCCTATTTTCTAGTAGTAAATAAATCCAACAAGTCATCGTATTTTCTAGTGCGTGCATATAAAATCTCAGCCACAATCAATCCACAACCAACAAGGGTCTTATCGCCTCTATCGATAATTAAATGTTATTGCGTCGGTCATAAATCCTAGGTTTACGTGGCATAAGACGTTATGAGTAGTGCAAATGCCACAGGAGAGAATTTGCAGTGGATAAGAAGAGAGCTTTGAAAATATTTATTGCAATTTGTTTATGATGGAGTTGGACTTTCTCGGGAACTTGCTCAAATTCGGATTGAATTTGTCCGAAATTCATTGGAAAATAATTGTTTGGGCAATGAACGTTGATCATTTGGGTTGGTTGAGTGCGTTTGGTTGGACCCCTCGGATATAAAAACGACGATTGGAAAAATATTAGTATAGCTTTTGCGTTTCTGTATTTTATATCAAATAGAGTACCCCATTTTGCCTTGCTAGTTTCAAAATGAAAAATACTGTAGCAGACAGAACAGACTATTCAAATTCCTATCAAGTTCAGTTGATTGTTGCCGTAAGATAACAGGTATTTTAACTCTCCTGTGAGCATCTGAGGTAAAATTAACCCGACAGATTATAGACAAGAAGTAGAAAAGGTTTCTCCTCTTCTCATCTCCTAAAAATCTATATTTTAGGTTGTATTTTTTTTCTTCTAGGGAACTGATATCGGTGGCAGACTATCCAGCAATAACCTGATGGTAAGCCTGGTGACCAAGCCAAAGACCTGGTGGTAGTGGAAGAAAACATACTTTTTTGCGCCTACCGGGAGTTGAAAGATGAGAAAAGAAAACAGTCAGGATTGCTAACATTTACCAAGCACTTCATTATTTCTTTTCCGGATTTTATGTTTTTGTTTATTCTGTGTAGCTGCAAATGTCAAGCTTGTTATGCGCGCTAATCTGAAATTGTCAGTTTAAAAAGTAAGAACACAACAAAATATACGTTTGTTTATTGACACGTGCATAAACCAGAATCGCTTCTCTCAGTGAAACAATGCATACCTTTATCATACAACAGTCTAGTCCGTCAAACACTCATAAAACCGAGGGAAGCTACTAACCATAAAGCTTTGATTCCAGGGTAAGAAATTCTAATTAGCAGTAGTCTGGATTGTACGGTATACGACAGAGCGTAAAACGGATTTTATGTAATGAAGACTGTGAAATATCTCAATTTAAAAATAATGAAAGGGTATAGTCTGTACAAGAAAATTTACATCTGCTTTTGAAATTGAAGTGTTTTCAGACGTAAAATATAATTAACATATAATCGAAAAATAATATAAGCATCAAAATATATGTTTATGTTTATCTTAACAACTTTAACAGTTTTGATTATACTTATCTTACCTCTCAGTTGATATCATAAAACGCTAATATAAAATAGTTTAAATGTTAGTCTGATACGCTTGCGATTAAATTCAGTAAACAATAAGCCCCAATTTTTCTTCCAACCTAAAAACAACATATTGAAGTACAGTTGTAAAGATCTTAGGCAGTTATTCCAGAATAATTATGTAAACTTGTAGAGTAATTTTGGCAACAATTTATATAATACTTTCCAATAGCACTTAGTTGCTATTTCTGTAAGGGTTCAAAGCCCTAAGTAATCATTGGTACCCTTGTGTCCGAACGTAGAGCATTAATTAATACGTTAGTGGCCCCGGCCGGATCTAGACTGTGGTCGGCAGCAGTTTATTACGATGCTAATTGTGACCGCATCTTACACCTCACTCACACCTGCATTGCAGATGTGTGTGAGTCGTGAGATAGACTCTGTCAAGTTCAGGAATCAATTAAACCTTGACACTATTTGAAATATTTAGTATTTTGAAATTTTCCGGATAACATTGTTTCTGCGTACCAAAGTGTACATATAGTCGATGCCGATAATACTGTTACAAGCTGGGGTTCGTGATAAATTATATACATTATGCCAGAAAAACTGCACTTTATTCTCTGACACAATAACACTAGATACACACACTTAATTTTCACTTCACTAATAAAACACACTATTCACACCACTAGAACAACACTAAACACTTCCGACTTATTTCCCTTCGCTTGATGTTGATCGCTTTCCGTATTCAATTGAACTGTCCTGTCTCGAGCGCTCTCGCTCTATTTATACTGGCCGGATAACATCACTAGCGCATTCTAGACTCTTCCACAAAACTGTCGAAATAATCTCGAACAGTCTATACTCGATACAGCAACGCCATCTAGTACAGAGTAGCTGAATTACCTTTAAACCACCGATACATTAAATCTCTTCTAGTACCCCCATTCACCGATAGATGGCGTAACACTGCCCCCCTCTTAAACGTGTTCGTCTCGAACATCGTTGGACCCAGTAACGAGCCAACCGGTCCACATGAACTATCTTCGGTGCACCTCGCGACCCCTTCTGGATTCGATAGGTAACGTCGTTCATCCTGGTAATTATGCGATATGGCCCGTCCCATCTGGCTTGTAACTTAGGCGATTTTCCTTTGCTTCGTACTGGGTTATGAAGCCACACCAATGATCCCTCATCGAAGCCTTTGTTGTTTGCCTTCCGGTCGTAACGAGTCTTCATCTTTTCAGACATCTGTTGTCCTGACTCCCTGATGTGCTCGTATACGTCGTTCATCTTGTTGCGTAGCTCGGTCGCGTAATCCGTTATATTGCGTGGAGATTCTGGTGGAATACCGGTGATAAGGTCTGTAGGTAAACGGAGTTCTCTACCGAAATTGGCAAAAGCTGGTGTCACTCCTGTAGTTTCGTGGACCGCACTGCGATATGACAGGAGAAATGGTTGGATGTGCTTGTCCCAATCTCTTTGTTTGCTCTCCACGACCTTCGCCAGGTACCTTTCCAGTGATTGGTTAAACCGTTCAACCATGCCATCTGATTGCGGATGATAAGCCGTGGTCCTGGTTTTTTTGTGCACCCATCACGCGACAAGTCACCTTGAACACCCCGGATTCGAAGTTCCGGCCTTGATCGCTGTGGATTTCCAAGGGCACCCCGAACCGACAAAAGACTTCATACACCAGCTTATCGGCCACTGTGGTAGCTTCTTGATTTGGGATTGCAAACACTTCAGGCCACTTCGTGAAGTAATCCATCACAACCAAGAAGTATTTGTTTCCGTCCTGGCTCTCAGGAAACGGCCCAGCGACATCCAACGCTATGCGCTCCCATGGAGCTCCCACATTGTATACCTTTAATGCACCTCTGCTTCGAGTATGTGGCCTCTTGACAGCCGCACAACTTGTGCATTTGCGGTACCAATCCTCGACGTCATCCCGACAGTGGAGCCAATAAAACCGCTCCCGGATCTTAGTAAGGGTCTTCTTAACTCCCATGTGACCTCCCGAAGCACCATTGTGATAGAGCTGCAAGACTTCCGGCACCTTAGTTTTGGGCACTACCATTTGCAAATGGCACTGGTTACCGCGAGCGTTTTCCCATCTGCGGCACAGAACTCCATCCTGGACGACCAAGCTTTCCCACTGTGCCCAATAACTCTTGGTGATGGGGCTCATTGCTGCGATATCACTCCATTTGGGCCTAGGCGCATCTGATTTCTTCCATTCAAGAATCGGCTGTACATCCTTGTCATCTTGCTGAGCACTCTGCAAAGCTTCTCTCCATTCGTCGCTTAGATCCGTCTTTAACATCCTCACTAGCGCTGCCTGCTTTGCTTCCTGTCGGCTACAGTGCTTGCACTGGTCGGGACACGGCCTACGCGATAGGGCATCTGCGTTACCATGGGACTTGCCGCTGCGATGTTGTATTACAAAATCAAACTCTTGCAGTAGTTCAATCCATCTAGCTACTTGTCCTTCTGGGTTCTTAAATTGAAGTAGCCATTTCAGCGCTGCATGGTCGGTTCGCAGGTGGAATTTACGGCCCAACAAGTATTTGTTGAAATGCTGCAACGTCTTTACTACAGCCAAGAGTTCCCACCTGGTGACGCAGTAGTTTCTTTCGGGTTTGGATAAGGTCTTGCTGAAGTATGCTATAACAACTTCTCGATCACCCTTCTTCTGTGACAGCACGCCGCCAATTCCGGTGTTACTGGCATCTGTGTCAACTATAAATCCATGCTCATTGTCAGGGTAGCCAAGAATAGCTGCAGTACACAGATGTTCCTTAAGCTTCTGGAATGCAACCATTCCTTCACGGCAATGATCTTATCCGGGTCAATTTGAATACCGTTCTCCGAGACCACATGTCCTAGAAAGTTCACTTGCCGTCTGAATAACGCGCATTTCTTCGGACTCAGCTTCAAATTAGCTCCTCGTATCTTTGACAGCACTTGCTCCAAGTTTCGAAGGTGATCCTGGAAGGTGCGCCCCACGATGATGATGTCATCCAAGTAGACCAGGCAGGCGTCACCAATCAGTCCCATAAGCACTCGCTCCATCAGTCTCTCAAAAGTAGCCGGAGCGTTGCACAATCCAAAGGGCATGACGTTAAATTGCCACAATCCTTTGCCTGTGGAGAATGCCGTCTTCTCTTTGTCTCGAGGATCTATTTCCACCTGCCAGTAGCCACTTTTTAGGTCTAAGGTAGAAAACCACTTCATCCCCGTCAGCGTATCCAGTGTGTCATCGATCCTTGGCAGCGGGTAGCTGTCCTTCTTCGTGATGTCATTCAATCGGCGGTAGTCTACACAGAAGCGCATGCTGCCATCCTTCTTCTTAACTAGGACAACCGGAGAGCACCACAGGCTGGACGAAGGCTCGATTACGCCTTCGTTCACCATAGCGTCGATCATAGCTTCCACTTCACGTTCCCGTGCTACTGGCACACGTCTTGGTCGCTGGCGAATCGGTGCTTCACTTCCCGTGTTTATTTTGTGCTGGACTAGTGCTGTCTTCCCTATGTCAGCATCACTGGTCGAGAAAATATCCGCGAACCGGTTCAACATCTTCTGAGCCTCGGTCTTCTCTTCTTCTGACAGGGTACTTTGGCAGTCCTCCAAAAGTGAAGACACGTCGAATCGTGCACCCTGAACCTTGGCGCTGGTAGGTTGCTCTTGACATCTACGCATCCAAGCTCCTTCATAGGTGCCCAATTCCGTCCCTTTCTTGAGCGACACTTCCTTGTCACTTGCATTCAGTGCGCGTACTGATGAAACTTTGGTACCCCTTACCAAGGTTCGTGCAATCTTCCACGGGGCCTCTTTCTCTAGGCCTTCGATTAGTACGCAGCGGTTCTCTCGACCGAATTCCCTGGTAGACAAACTGGTATAACCGTTTCCGACCGCGGGTGAAGAATGACATTCTTCAGGCAGTACACTTTTCCTGAAGTTGCACCTTCCATGAAGACTTCTTCCGAGGCACACTTCAACACTCCCTGGTTAACATCGATCTCGCAGCGATACTTCCGCATGAAGTCTAGGCCCAGGATGCAGTCGTCCACTATATCGGCTACGATGACTTTGTGACGGTAAACTTTGTTGCCTAGCTTCAGATCCACCTCCATTTCACCTCGGACGGTTATGTGTTGACCGGTAGCTGTACTCAGATTCACACATTCATTGTTCCTGAAGCAGCCCCGAAGAACCCGTCTTGCCAGATGGAAACCGATGACTGTGCGAGAAGCACCCGTGTCCAATGTCAGCTTGCATGGTGTTCTGTTAATTTCGCCTTCGATGATCAGGCTGTTCCCGTCGCATGATTGCGAGATCGAGATACTTGGGGCTCTTCCATTACCAGCCAGCACCCGCCCCGCAGTCCTGGCTTCTACTCGTTTCCCTGCTCTCGCTGCCTGGCAGGCACATCAGGCGACCCCGTTGGTGGAGACAGGATGTCACCAGGCTGCCTACGCTTTGGGCAGCTCAAGCGGATATGGCCTCTTTCTCCGCAGTTGTAGCACCGAGGTGACGACACAACTTTGCACATTCCCTGATGCGGTGACCTCGATCGTCGCGTCGCACTGCTTCCACCTCCAGAGCGTGGGCTAAAGCGTCCTTGAGGTCCTTGAAGTGCCCAAGCCTCACTGCTGCTCTTACCTCCAGGTCCCGGATCCCATCCGTAAACGCCTGTACGAGGTTCCCGTCAATAAGCGCAGGCGACGACTGGTATGCCTTCCTGACCAGCTTTTCCACCTCTAGAGCCCACTGCTGCAGAGTTTCTCCGGTGCGTTGTGTCCTGTCCTTCAGCTGGGCACGATAAACGTGTTCAAGGTGCGCGTCACCGTATCTGGCCTCTAGCGCCTCCAGGAGCTTTTCGTAGGTGACGTCTTGCCCGAGTGCCTCCAACACTGTCAAGGCCCGGTTGCGAAGGCCCAAGGTTAGGGCAGTTAAGGCCTGTTCTTTGGTCCACCCATTCGATCGCATCACAGCCTCGAACTGGATCTTGTATGCAGACCATGATGACGAGCCATCGAATGGTGGGACCTTAAATCCACGAGAGGGCGCTACAGCCGCTGGTGTCACTTCGACCCCACGCAACTTCTTCTCCACTTCAGCAACACAGGTCTCGTGGTGGTCGTGTACACGCTTCTCTATAAAGGCGACGCGAGTCTCAAGCTTGTCGTGTACGAGCATCTCTACGTCGCTGATACGGGCCTCGTGCTGCTGAAGTTCCTCCTTGACCGCCTTCAAGTCCTTCCCTACAGCGGCGCTGAGGTCCTTCATAAGCACCACCTGCTCTTCTAGGCGGCGCGCGTGCTCCTCCTTGTCGCGCTGGAGCTGTTCTTTTAGGCGGCGCGCGTGCTCCTCTTGACGGCGAGCCTGCTCCTCCTTGTCGCGCTGAAGCTGTTCCTCCAGGCGGCGCGCATGCTCCTCTTGACGGCGAGCCTGCTCCTCCTGACGGCGCGCGTGCTCCTCTTGACGGCGAGCCTGCTCCTCCTTGTCGCGCTGAAGCTGTTCCTCCAGGCGGCACGCGTGCTCCTCTTGACGGCGAGCCTGCTCCTCCTTGTCGCGCTGAAGCTGTTCCTCCAGGCGGCGCGCGTGCTCCTCTTGACGGCGAGCCTGCTCCTCCTTGTCGCGCTGTCGCTGTTCCTCCATGCGGCGCGCGTGCTCCTCTTGACGGCGGGCCTGCTCTTGCATGAACGCCATCAGAGCCGCGATGTCGGGCACCGCCACGGAGTGTGCGCTTGCAGGCTCCACTGCAGCCGCGGAGTCGCCTGGTCCACCAGGCGATGGAGAAGGAACGTCTCCGAAGCGTCTCTGGTCCAGGTCTTGCTGGCGCTGGTTCCTGGTACGCACTCCGTCAGTTTCTTCCTTCGGCATAACCGGCATAATTTATCCCTTTCTTCTGACACCAATTTGTTACAAGCTGGGGTTCGTGATAAATTATATACATTATGCCAGAAAAACTGCACTTTATTCACTGACACAATAACACTAGATACACACACTTAATTTTCACTTCACTAATAAAACACACTATTCACACCACTAGAACAACACTAAACACTTCCGACTTATTTCCCTTCGCTTGATGTTGATCGCTTTTCGTATTCAATTGAACTGTCCTGTCTCGAGCGCTCTCGCTCTATTTATACTGGCCGGATAACATCACTAGCGCATTCTAGACTCTTCCACAAAACTGTCGAAATAATCTCGAACAGTCTATACTCGATACAGCAACGCCATCAAGTACAGAGTAGCTGAATTACCTTTAAACCACCGATACATTCAATCTCTTCTAGTACCCCCATTCACCGATAGATGGCGTAACAATACGTTTTTATTACGAATTTCAAACCTTAGATCTTGTGTACCTTTTTCACGGTCACCTATTTTCAGACAGGTGCATGAATTTAAAAAGAAAAAGTAGTTCTATCCAGCGTTGGGACTAGCAGTCTGCTTCTCAAAGAGTTTCATTTGTTTTTTGGAGGAAAGTAGGTACGTATCTATTACATTTTTATTAATCATCGTTTGCTACACGTTGAAAGAAAACGTAGTGAGAAAACCGGCACGTCTGAATAATGTTTATATGTATATCCGTTCTTAATAATGTTCTCGAAAGACATATAATGCCAACCAGTACACAGCCAGTGGTGGACTAGGGCCTAACCCTTATCATAATGAGATAAGTCCTATACCCAGCAGTTGGTAGATTATGAAAAAGTGGTGTGGTAAGGGTAAGATTCCTCTCGAATATGATTATTTTTATTGAAATTCAAAAGACAAGCTAATGAATCATCAGCCTTTAACAGTCCACTGCTGGACTAGACCTCTCCGAGGAATTGGCCTACTATACCACGCTGGCCAAACCAGTTGGTACAAACCCTTTGTATCAAGTTTTCCTTCTCTTACAGTGCTGTTCTCTGCATAATATGCACCCTCTGTCGGCTCTTACGACACCCATGGAATGATATGGCGTGGTGACATTCCGTATTCTTAATCCTTCACCACACGGACATATATAATATTATAAATATATTATAATATTTTATAGATGATAAATAATTGCAACTGCAATGGTTTACATTCGATACAAAGTAATAATTAAGTAGAAATATTATTTTACATTCAAGGGTAAACAGTTTTACAAAGAATTGAATTAAAACAGAATTACTTCACCCAAAATAAATTTTAAGCAGGCTAGTTGACTTGAGACTTTTAAAACCGTGCCTTGCTACGTAGACTACCATACGAAGAGGCAAAACGATTTTTTATCTCAGCACTGACAACGTTGATAAAGACGCCTACGGTACTTCGGTCTCAATCTTTACGACGCGATAAACTGATGTAACCAGAAAAACAGAATATAGTCTTGCTTTGAATTTAAAAAACATGTAGAGAGGTTTTGGTGCTGCGTTGTTCGTCACTTAGTCAAGTTTTATCGTATTCTGTACAATGTAATAAGGCCCATTACATTTTCTGCCAATGCATGACCACGTTGATGTATTATAGGTAAAAAATACAAATAAGCTTCTACAGTGTGAATTTTTAAAATTGTACTGCATCGATGGCGTAGAGGTATAAGCCGTTGCTTCAGTGTTTAGCCCTGCGTCGGGTGTAATGGTTCGATTCCCACTCGCTATTACTTCTTTAATCCTCAAATGGCTGTTTCACTCCAGTGCTCTTTGTGTCCGTTGTTTAAAATTTTGTGAAGCCCTACGCGGCTAGTATTATTCACAGCACAGGCATAGAATAAAAAAGTGTACGCTCACGGGTCCGAATTAGTAGTTTTATTTAAAATATTGAAGACATCAAGTATAGACACAGTTTATTGTTATATCTATACCTACTGACAGATCAATCATACTAAATACCGATAGATCATATGTTATGACACAAATAAGTTTATTGACAATTCTCAAGTATGGCCAACATGTAAGGCTCACCAGAGCCACAAAATCTCGTTACAAACAATACTCAAAATAATATCACAAATCTAAAACAGTACGCAAAAAATCTAATAATTAAACCAGGAGGCGGAGGTAAAAGCGATAAAATTCCGAACGCAATAGTGTCCGAGCGAACGAACGCGACGGTGGGCACAACCGAATGAACGCATCTCCTCAAATGGAAACAACATTGCGAAAAAACTCTGCTAAGCTTAAAGTGGATTTTGGAAGTGGGCTCCGTATATTTGTGAGAATTATGTTTATCTTATCCGTATATTGTCCGTGTGTGACGGATTAAGAATACTGAATGTCACCACCCCATATCATCCCATGGGTGTCGTAAGAGCCGACAGAGGGAGCATATTATGCAGAGAACAGCACTGTAAGAGAAGGAAAACTTGATACAAACCTTATACCAACCCGTTTGGCCAGCGTGGTATAGTAGGCCAATTCCTCCTTTCAAAGGAGAGGCCTAGTCCAGCAGTGGACTGTTAAAGGCTGATGATGAATGATGATGTTTATCTTAGTTTAAACTAAATTTAATAGCAGCGATAACCCCGTGCTGATCAACAGGATCTTGAGTTTGAAAATAATCCCGCCCACACTTCGAAGCTTTGTATGTTTTACGTTGCGAATGATCGCTTCCTAAACGGGGCCTAAGAAATCATTGTGAGGAAAGCTGCATGATTTAGAATAAGTCATGTAAAGTGAATAATAATAATAATATTCTACCACATTTACACAACACCATCTAGTCCCAAACTAAGCAGAGCGTGTACTATGGGTACTAGATAATGGATAAACATGCATATAAACTTTTTTTTGTAAATACATACATATTAAACATAGGAACACCCAGACCAAGACAAACACCCGTGAACGCACAAAAATGTTTGACTTGAGCGGGAATCGAACCCGCGACCTTCAGCGTGTCAGTCGCTTACACTACCGCTGCGCTGACCGGTCGTCTGTCTGACTAAACGATTCTTATAAAGAGAAGAACAAACTAACAATAAAACAGCAGGAAAAGCTAGTTAGCTTGAAAACAATAACGTACTATCAAACAGAATCCAATAGGCAAAAAAAGCAAATCTAATTCGCTCATATAAGTATAGAACATTTTATGTCTAGTTATGTCCAATTTTCTGCTGCATTAGTAAACAGCAAGTGATAAATCAATATCTAATACGCACATGATTATGCGGAATGTTTAGCTGTGTGGCTCGTTTGGAGCGAGGCAATCTGATTTGGCAAGCAAACAGCCAACTTATTAGCCTTTTGTTAAACGATCAATATTGACAATGTTTAGTACAATTAATGCTGGGTAGCTGATCTGTTGACCGGAGATACGGCGCTATCTTTGGTTTGGTTGGAAATGTTATTTCGTGAGAAACAGAACGTCATATGCCAAAGAGATAGCTTTTGCCTGCGGCTTCATAGGCACTTAATATCAAATTTGTATCCGTGGTTCAAAGAATAACAGCAACCCTATAGTAATTTTCACTCCCTATATACAAGTCCTATTTGCGCCCAAAAAAGCCTTTGTCATCTAATAAAAAATTGTTCAGTTCAGCCGCTTTGACGTCAAACTCGAATTTACATACACACTTTTGCATTTATCAATTTATGATATTCAATTTTAAGTGATAAGAGCAAGGAATAGGTTTTATTTGTCTTGCTAATATTGTTTTGTTTTAATTACAAAAATAGGCGTTTGATATGGTACGTAATGATAATAAATCGGCATATATTAAGTGCAATTATGTACATCCCAATAATATAAGAAAATCAAATTCATATATTCTTCCTAATTTTAATTCGAATCATTGTAATTTGCATCATCAAAAGCCATTCGCATAACAAACTAGGGATGCGGACCCTTTTTTATAATATGTAAATTTATATCACGTATTCTATACCCATATCAATGTATCGGGCGTACGGAACGCTAAACCCTGGTTGGAATTTAACGCGTCCAGTCATAGGCTTTCCTGCTAATCTCTTAACTTTTAACTGGAAAACAATAAAACGTTCCAACCACTGGCACTGTGGAGAAAATCCTATATCTTTGGTTAAAATTCAACGCCTTTTATTTTAGTAGGCGATGTTAAGTAGGGGAAAGTGCTATGAAAGGGACAGGTCTTGAAAGGGACAAATCGAATTAATCTCGATTAGAACGTAATAGTCGATTTTTGATTTTTACAATGTGACAACGCTAATACATAGTGAATATTCACGCAACTGTCACTTAGTTGTCAAACGTCAAATAATGGCGAAGCTTTGGTGAATATTTTTGTGCTCAAAAGTAATTTATTTAAGGTTTTTAAGATTCGCGTATTAGATTATTATTACAGTGTTTGAAAGTGCCCGTATTCAAAATTGTTACGTAGTTTCATTGCCTAAAAGGTGAGTGCATAAAAATGTAAACTTGCATGACAATATTTTTTACTGTGAGGTTATGTTTGAAAATGCATGTTTGTCTTGTTTGGGACAATTCAAATGGTCTTGAAAGGGACGTCCCTTTCATGACTGTCCCTTTCAAGACTCGATTGCTGATCGCTTCGCATGATGGTGGAATTTACTTTACATTGCTAATTTTAATTGTTATAGGTTAAACTTAAAGATGCCTCCGAAGAAAAGACAGAGGGTAGATGCAAAAAAAATCGAAGAAGCCGTCAAGGAAGTGGTCGAAAAGAAAATGCCTTTGAGATCTGTAGCAAATGCCTATAATATTAGCAAATCGCATCTAGGCAGACTTGTCATTAAAGCGAAACAAAATGAAGATCAAGATTTTCAATATGTTCCAAATATAGGTAATCGTCGAATTTTTAGTGTGGAGCAGGAGAATATGTTATCAGAGTATTTAAAGATCTCCTCTAAGATGTGTCACGGCCTCACAACTACTGAGGTTAGAAAATTAGCATACCAGTACGCTGTTAAATTAGGAATTGCTCCAGTTAAGTGGCAAGAAAATCAAATAGCTACACAAGATTGGTTAAAAAAAATCTTGAAAAGGCAAAAAACACTTAGTGTAAGGAAGCCTGAAAATACCTCTTTGGCACGGACAACGTCTTTTAATAAAGTTAACGTCACAAACTTTTTTAACAATTTAGAAAACTGCTACCTAAAGTACAAATTCCAGCCCAACATGATTTGGAATACTGACGAAACAGGATGTACCACGGTTGTCAGTGCTCCGAAAGTCGTTGCTGAAGCAGGGCTCAAACGTGTTGGCCAGGTTACTTCCGCAGAGCGTGGAGCTCTCGTGACAATGTTAGCTTTTGCAAATGCTGCAGGCGGCAGTATTCCTCCGGTTTTCATATTTCCGCGAGTACACTTTAAATCCCACATGTTACAAAATGGACCTAATGGTGCTTTAGGTTTAGCCAATCAGTCGGGTTGGATAACTGAAGATTGTTTCTTGGAAGCGTTAAAACATTTCGTTCATTACGTCAAACCTTCAAAGGAAGAACCTGCATTGATAGTTTTAGACAACCATAAAACGCACATTACTATTAATATTATATTATTTGCTCGAGAAAATAATTTGATAATGCTGACATTTCCACCTCACTGTAGTCATCGGCTACAACCATTAGATGTTACGGTTTTTGGCCCATTCAAATCACGGTATAGATGTTCAATGAACGACTGGATGACTTCTAATCCAGGAAAATGTGTCACGATCTACAATGTTGCCGAATTTGCAAAAAATGCTTATTATTCAGCATTCAACATGCAAAACATAACTTCGGGATTCAAAAACACTGGTATTTATCCATTAAACACCAATGTTTTTACTGATGATGACTTCCTCCCATCCGCAATCACTGATCGTCCTTTGGACCCAGCTACTCAAAGCATGCATTCATCGGCTGAAGTCAACCAGCAAAAAGGCGACAATGTTGAGCTTGAATCTTCTACGCTACCAATTTCTTTGGATAATGACAATGAGCTACCAAATCTCTATCAGTCCAACACAAGTGAAACTTTATTGTCAACCACCGCCTTAGATTCCATATACAATAATCCTGTGCCATCCACATCGGCTGTTCTTAGTCCAGAAATGGTTCGCCCGTTTCCTAAGGCACCACCTCGCAAAAATTTACAAAAGCAGTCCAATAGAAAAATTACAACTAAAATAATTACCTCAACGCCAGAAAAAGACAGACTCCTTGCAGAATCTTTAACAAATCTGTTAAATACAAAACAGGACATCACAGATAAGACACATGTGAAAGACATTTTTAAAAATTTATTATCTGATAAAGAGAAAAAAGGCAGTAAGAAAAAAGAAAGCAAGCAGAAGAAGAAAATTATTAAAAAAGCCAAGATACCCGTAGAATCATCAAGTGAGAGTGATCAAACAATATCTGACTTAGATTCAAGTGATGATTTATCTGATCGGGATAATGAACCTTTGCAAAAATTAAGAAAGCTGCCAACCACCAAAGAGGATTTATGTTGTGTCTGTAAGCAGAAATTTTTGATCAGTAAGGAAGATTGGTTTCAGTGTAAACTTTGTCAGAAATGGGCCAATGAAAAATGTGGTGTTAAAGGAATCTTTAATTTTTTTTGTAATTTATGTCATTAGTAATTGATGTACCATTATATTATTAACTGATCTCATAAATGTAAGCGTAATTATATAAAACATAGTATGAAGAGATATGTAGATTGTATTAGGTAACTATTATGTTATAATATATCTGTACCTAACGATGTAAATTTGATACAACTTTATACGTCCCTTTCATGACTTACCATGTCCCACTCAAAACTACCTAGTCATGAAGGGGACATAACGAACTTTTTTTTAATTTGACTTTTTCACTCGATTGATAGGAGAACAAGGGGATTTTCAGTAATTTTCCTAAAGTTAAATAAATATATTTGATAAATAAATTAAAGTTTTTTAATTATTTATAATACATTTCCCAATATCTATCATTATAAAATTTTGTCCCATTCATGGCACCTCTCCCCACCGAGAGAAAATTGAGTTGGGATGGATTGTGGTGTAAAATTGAAATAAGCAGTAGCTCTGAGTTAAAACAATCAAGCGCTGCATTTATGCGTTACTGTATATAAGGCATGCAAATGGCTACTACGCATTATAAACAATATCTGGTAATAGGGCACGTATAGTTAGTACAAATTTGCATTTTATTGTCTTACTAGCGACCCTTCTTCTGGCTTCGCACTTGTGCAGTGCTTATTAGGCATGAATTATACATATAAACCTTCCTCTTGAATCACGTTGCGTAGTTTTAAAGATTTAAGCATACATAGGGACAGACAGAGAGAAAATATACTTTTTTTTATAATAGTAGGTGGCAAACGAGCTGCCAATCGCCTGATGGTAAGCAATTACCGCCTCCCATGGACACAAGCAACATCACAGGAGTCACAAGTGCGTTGCCGCCCTTTGGGGATGAGAAAAGGGATAGGATGAGGAGTGGGATGAGGGAGAAGGAATAGGAGATAGGGCCTCCGGCACTCTATGTAGTGATTACCATTTTGTCATCCACTTAAACCAAGAGACATCCTAGTTGCTATCCAAGAGCCTGAGTTCTACTGTCTCTACTATCCTAGACTATCTTGTACTACTCTCGTAGTTCGAACCACTGAGGTATATTATGGTTTAAACTAGGGTCCGCATATTCGAGGATGCTGACTCCTCATATCAATAGATAGATAGTATCAACGATCTTTATAGTAGTGCCTCCAAGTAGACTTCCTGTGCTCTCCGAATTACGTAGCAAAGGATGACGTCTAAATAGTCTTTCCAGCGAAAACCTTATAAACATCATTTATTTAACCAAATGCTAATTTCAAAATAAAAGCAACAAAAGTGACATAAAAAGAGTAAAATTAAAGCCATCAAACCGTTAAAAACAATGACCACATGAGATTAAAATAAGAATAAAAAGAACGGTCCTCGGGAGCGGCTATAAAACGGCCCGGCATATAAATGATATACGCCTGTCATAGATTTACTAAGTGCGTAGGGCAGTGTCATTTAGTACCGCATCAGTATAAACCACAATCTGGTTTTGTATTTTATTTTTCAAAGCTTCTAGGACGCGTGTGTAATTCAAATTCAAATTCAAATTCAAATTCAAATTCAAAATCGTTTATTCATTTGGGTCACAATGTGACGCTTATGAACGTCAAAATAATAAATTTATAAAATAATTACTTAAAGACTCTACATTTACATTTACTGCCACGTTCGCAAAGCAATAGGTAGAACCATGAGAAAGAACGGGCAATAAAACTCACGGTCACTCTTTTTCTTCGCCAGGTTTTGCATAATACACATAATTTATATTTTGTAAGGTGCTGCAACTGTTACACCTTCTATATCACTTGTATATATTTACTGTACATAATAATACTCAAGCATAATACTTTTGATGTTCATTTGGTTAGTCTCCTCAGAATAGACATGGTGAAACAGGAGCATCCACTTACATTATATATACCTAACAATGCAGGCAATCCGCGAAAGTGATCAGACCCATGATGGAATTGATGCAGTTAAATATTAAAATCTAATACCAGCCCGCAAGACCGTCATCGACCAGTCATCGCAAGTAGCACCCGTTCACGAGTATGACGCATGTGCCAGCCATCATCCCTCTCGCCATATTAGAGGGACAGGGATGACCCGACACACGACGCCACCACAAGAAATTACATTTTAGTGAGCATGACGATAACGGTATACGAACCGGCAGTAAGAAACAATCTATTGGTATACTGACCATGACCGCCAATTACCTCCATTTTCCAGATCGTTATTATGAACATAAATCAGTGGACCGCGTGAAGGAATGCAAATGTAGAAAGAATTTGTGAAGGTGACAAGTGAACAACGATATGATCAGGAATAAATAATGTTAAACTACATACAACAAATCGTAATAATATCCAAATCCTGCAAAAATCATGTGTTCACGAGGCACCTCCACTTAACATGTTACTAATTAAGAAGAGAGTATTTTACACAGTCATAAAAATAACAATAATGGTGAATTTAAAAACAAGCAACTAGACCCATGATGTCTTGTCATCTAGAAATTCTTTAATAGTGTAATAAACCCTTTTTAAAAGAAAATTCCTAGTAGTGGTTTTAAATTTGTGCAGAGGTAAATTCATTATTTCCAGAGGTAATTTGTTGAAGAATTGTATACCGAGTCCCGCAAATGAGTTATGAACTTTATGTAGACGGTGGTTAGTGCCCACTAGTTTATGCTTATTCCTTGTGTTCACTTTGTGCACGTCACTATTTTTACGGTAAAGAGTTAAGTTTTTCTTAACGTACATTAAATTAGCAAATATATACTGCGATGCAACTGTAAATATTTCTACTTCTTTAAATTTATCTCGTAAAGAATCTCTAGCACCTAACTTATATATTGCACGTATGGCCCTCTTTTGAATAACAAAAATTGTCTGAATATCGGCCGCCGTACCCCATAATAGTATCCCATAAGACATTACACTGTGAAAGTAACTAAAGTAAACTAGTCTAGCAGTATCTACGTCTGTGAATTGGCGAACTTTCCTAACTGCAAATGCTGCAGAACTAAGTTTGACTGCCAGACAGGATATTTGGGCACCCCACTGAAGCTTACAATCTAAAGTTAAACCTTAAAATACAGTTGAATCAACTAGGTTAATTGTTTCGTTATTTAAAACTATATTAGTAAGAACATTTTTGACATTCGGCAAAGTGAATTTCACACATTTTGTTTTGCCAGAGTTGAGTAGCAAATTATTTGTCGTGAACCAATGTAGTACTTGCGCAAGAGAATTATTTACGCTGTCAATGTTACTTGTATTACGATCAACTTTAAAAATAAGAGAAGTATCGTCAGCAAAAAGAACAATATCACATAGATTTCTAACAAAGAATGGCAAGTCATTAATATATATTAAAAAAAGAAACGGACCAAGAATAGAGCCCTGTGGAACGCCCATTCCCACTGGCAAACCTTGAGACCTACTTCCACTAACATCTACATACTGAACTCTATCTCTAAGGTAACTGGCAACAAGATTGAGTGCGCTATCTCGAATACCATAATGGTTGAGTTTACGTAAAAGTGTATCATGTTCAACACAATCAAAAGCCTTTGACAAGTCGCAAAAAACACCAATGGCATCCTTCGAATTTTCCCAAGCGTTAAAGATATGTTTTAACAGAGTTACACCGGCATCAACGGTGGAGCGACCCTTAGTGAAGCCATACTGCTCACTGTGCAATAAATTATTTATGAGAAAGTGGCTCTCTAACTGATGCAAAATAACCTTTTCAAAAATTTTACTGATTGCAGGCAAGATAGAAATTGGCCGAAAGTTACTAGGGTCGCTCTTGGATCCTTTTTTGAAAAGTGGTATCACCTTGCTGTGTTTCATTAAATCAGGAAATACCCCTTTATCCACGCATCTATTAAATATTGCAGCTAAATATGGAGCTATGCTAAAAATGATTTGGCGAACAAGACTAACTGAAATACCCCATAAGTCAATAGATTTCTTAATATTGATGGTCTTGAATGTCTTGAGGATGTCATTGGTGTCAATGTATTTAAAATTAAACAGCACATCACACTCATTCACATTGCCCCTAACTAACATCTCTGCTTTGCTTGGGCATGAGTCTAAACACTTGGTTGTTTTCACTGGTATGTTTATGAAGAAGTTGTTAAAAGCCTGAGCAACATCAATTTTCTTTGTAACTATTTCTCCATTACATTTTAATTCATAGCTATTATCTACTAACTTAGCTCGACCAGTCTCACTGTTAATAATGTTCCAAGTTGTTTTTATTTTGTTTTTGGATTCTTTAATTTTATTACTTATAAATATAGACTTAGCTGAAGCACATGCTCTCTTAAAAACTTTTGAGTAATTTCTTACATATTCAATAAATGAAGGATTAAAATTGTATTGCTTCATACCATACAGATCATACAACCTAGATCTACTTTTGTATATTCCTACTGTTGCCCAATCACAAAATTTAACTTTAGAGCTCTTGGCAAATGTCTTCTGCTTAAAAATTGTATTGTACTCATTTTTAATAACATCAAATAACCACTTATATAATTCATCTGGATCATCGTGAGTTAAGTCAATGCTGGCGATCTTAGCAGCAACATCATCACTAAAGCGATTAAGGCGAGCAGAGGTCATAGGCCTACATGTGATTTTTTGTACTGTAGAGGTTGTATTAGTTGGAAGTACAACCTTTTGTCCACAGTGATCCGATGTCAAGTCACTCAAAACAGCTTTACTTAAGTACAAACAATTGCAAAAAATATTATCTAAGCATGTAGAAGAATGTGAGGTAGTTCTGGTTGGTTCAGAAAATAAAACATTCAAATTAAATGACATAAATAAACTAACTAACCTAGTACAAGTTGGTGATTGTTCTAACAAGTTAACATTAAAATCACCACATACGATTATTGACTTCCTGCTGGAACTTAAGTGTTTTAAGACGTCCTCCATGATGCTTTCAAATTGGCTAAAGTCACTTTGCGGTGGTCGGTATACACAGACTATGACGTGTTGCTCAAGTTCAACACAAGATATCTCAGCGGTGCGCTCGATAGAAAGTTCGGCTATGTCCTTTCGTTCTTTACATTTAATACTATTACAAACATATATGAGAGAGCCACCACGAATAGCGTTCTTTCTTACGAATGCACTAATCACTGTATAAAATTCATTATTGAATATTAATTGGTCACCTCTTAACCAATGTTCCGTAATGCATAATACATGCAACTTATGTTTCTTTAAAAATAAATCTATTTCTAATTCTTTGCTAGATAGGCCTTGTATGTTTTGATGAGCTAAGTTTAAAACACATGAATGCCTATCTGTTGTCTCATCTAGTAGTTTAAACTAATAGATTTGTCAATACTACTATTGGTATAACTATTATCTACCAAATTCCTAAGTACTCTAGTAGTACTGCGTTCACTATGTAAATTAAATGCTAATAATTTAGCAAGTTGTCGCCTATATATAAAAGAGAGATACATAGTATCTTTTGTTAAAAAGTAATTACTAATAAAAATATTAGAGTCAAAAAATAAAATATGGTCACTATGACTACAAGTGCTATTATATAATAATAGATTCAATTTACCTATCTGGTTATTTTCTTTATAAGATAAGTTATTGGAATATGGTAATGCACAGACAATAAAGTTGCACCCCACTTTAGAACTTTGTTCTATCATAATATCTGATAAAGCTAATATTTCTTTCTTGGTAACTAGTAGGCTATCCCCATATAAAATTATAACTGTAGAATGTTTATTTAGTCTAGCATACTTTAATTTATTAATTAACATAGACATTCCTTGTCCTGGTGAACAAATATTTTGTATTGACCGATCAGTATAACTATTAATCAGGCTACCCATACCAATTCCTAATTGGTCAGAAAAAGTTAAAACATTGTTATCTAAAACCTTATTATTTTCATTATGTAACAATGTGTCAGAACCTGAACCATGACATGTTTTCGAAGGATATTTATCTTGAAATTCACTATATAACTTGGTTGTACAATTAGGTGAAGCCTCTAACTTATGATTTGAACAATTTAAACAGTTACCGTTGTTGATCATAGAGAGCAGTTGTTTTAGATTTTCTCTACCAACTCTGCTAATTTCATCATATTTCAATATATATTCCTGTGTTTCACTTTGATGATCTATTATCAATTTGTTGAGCTGTGCATTTAATGATGTGATTTGTGTTTGCAGCTCACATGTGTGTTGTTCATATTGTAATCGGCTACAGGCTAATTGCTCACTACTATCCTTAAGCTTAGAAACTAATAACTCACTCTCTTTAACTAAATCATGGTTAATTTGTGTTAAATCTACAATTTTCTTTGACCTCTTATAGCCTAACTCAAGTCGCTTTATTAATTTATTTAATTTTGTCAATTTCCTAAATTTACCATTTGACACCTTATATGTAAAGTTACAATTACATTTTACAGATTTAAAAATATTTGCCTTTCCACCAATGACTTCAGAGAACAGGTCCTGGTTTGCTGCGCTGCTTAGTGACTGAATGGAATTCTCCAAGGTTGTTATTTTGGATTGAGCTTCACTCAAGCTTGTTTCCAACTCCATGATGCGACTGAGCTGCCTCATATATGTATCATCGCAGCTACTATATGATCTGACTTCTTCCTGCAGTCTGTCCCGCTGGTCCAGAATGTCCATATGTTCTATGTGGAGTTCCGTCAATTGTGCTTTCAGTTGTGAGACTTTGTCATTAACATACTTAATTTCCTCTTCACTGTCAATTCGTTCCTTCAACAGTTGACTATGATATTCCTTATATTTCTTGAGTTCCAATAGTGCAATCTTCAACTTGTGCTCCGTTTCCTTTGCCAAAGCCTTACGGGTCATCAAAGTGTGTGTAGACATATTTTGTACCCAAATTACCTATATTACTTATAATATCTTAGTTTCTTGGACAATCTTAAGTACACTAGGTAAGATAGCTGTAGGCTGTAGCTATTATTATACTAGGTACTAATTATATTCAAATAAATCAACTGGAAATTGATGCATATACACTTAAAATAATAATTGTGAAGTGTGATTAGTGTAGTGGGTGTTTGTATGGGGCATTTGTTCAGTCCTCGATTTTGCTTCCACTTTCGTCAAGCAAAAGGAGACAGAAACTGTGCCAGTGTGTGATGGACGAAGCTCACGTTATGTGAGCCGAGTAAATATGTGATGAGGAGTGTAAGTTAATAAGTAAAATACTCCCCGGGTTTCAGGATGATGATTTGAAATCCGTCCGTTGACACTGGGTAGTTGATCTGTCCGTCAAGAACTGTCGGCAGCGAGGTTTCAATCCTTTTCAAACACCAAACTCAATGTCTTTCACACTTCTTTTGGCATAAATACAACTTTAGTGAAACATAAACGTTTAATATTGATTTAAACTTTATTAAAAATTTTAAAAGCATGGAGCTACGTAATTTTACGTCTGACGTTTTCAGTGTTGCCAGCAAAAAAAAAAGCCGTAGCCGTGTAGGACCTAACTGTATGTAATATGGTAATAAGTATATCTAAAATTCTTGCGTTACTGACTGACTGACAGACAAGGCACACCTAAAGCTATTTGGCGCAAGAATCTGTTTGGCATGGACATTCCTTGGGAACCGTTTAGGTGCACTAAGAAGGGATTTCTTGAAATTCTTTTGGGATCGGCCAGAAATGGCACGTAGCTGCAGACATCCTCTATATCGTGTAAATATATGAATATTATTATCATTATACCTCATAGTTTTAAGCTTTGATCATCAATACTGTGTTATAATATGTAAGTATTAGTAAATGCTGTCAGATATGACATGGCACCCTCTACAAGCCAAGAAGCCTTCAAGAAAATTATTCATAAAACTTTCGCCGTTTACTCACTAATCGCTCAGAATCTAGAGAACTTGATCACAATTACCCGTCTTCGGTGTTTACCATCTGATATATTAGACGTAATAGTTCATATTTATATTTGCTTTATTCGGTATTTAAAGGTTTTTTTAGTTTTTTGTAGTCGTTATCCTGAGAGAGGGCAGCGATAGCCGAGTGGATATACCAACAGACTGCCATGCAGAGGGTATCAGGTTCGAATCCACGGCGCGCACCAATGACTTTTCGGACTTATGTGCGTATTGAATTGTTAATTATCGCTTGTCCCGTGCCTCAGAGAGCACGTTAAGCCGTCGGTCCCGGTTGTCATGAAGATCTTTGACAGTCGTTACAGGGCGTCAGTACCTTCTAAATAAACTGACACTAGTCTAAACCATGGAATATCGCTATCCCTTCGGGTTGCGGAGGTCAGACAGGCAGTCGCTCCGTGGAAAAGCTAATATTCAGCCAAATCCGGTTAGACTAGAAAGCGGACCCCAGACTGAAACTGGGATAACGCTAAGAGAAAAGAAAGATCCTGAGAGAGGGCAGTACTTCATGGGTCGAGCCGATTCATGCTGAAATCAGCAAGGCACTACTACCTGTAAAATAAACTTAAATAGAAACGGCTATTAGTTTCAAGTTTTCTCTAAGAGCCTTAAAAATAGTAGAAAACCTAGTTGACATAGTTCGTCGATTTACATTTTTATCATTTTGCCTTTAATTATGGGGTCTAGTTGTTGCGATGATGACTGTTATTATTATCATGCTTTTTGGGTCAAGACCAATCGATTGTGAATCATCAAAGTCAAAGTCAAATCCTTTTTTCATTTAGATCACAAAGTGACACCTATTAACGTCAAATTTAAAACATTATTACTGTATGCTTCGAAATCTAAATCGAAATCAGTCTTAACGATTAGTATGTAGAACGGCGCAATCAAACATGCATAATCTGATATACATTTTTATAATATACTTGGCTTATTTTTATGTATCACTTTATGTATTGTTAAACTGTTGTGTATATTATAAAAATAAATGCATTTTCTTTATTTCTGATAAACACTTTACCCTCCTTTCCGTCGCGTTGGGTTAAAAGCCTGGCAATATTCAGGACTCTGATACAAGCTCACCGCGTGGCGTGGCCTACCATAACGCACGCAGGGGACGGCCCAGTTTTACGACAGACGTATAAATTCCGCGTCGTTTATTTACTTTTTACAACGTCTAGGCTTTAAGTGGGAGCGGAATGGCCTCGCTCATGGGTGTAGGTGTAATGCACTTTTCGTGGTTGTTAAATTTTGAATACTGCGACTCTTTTTATTTGCGGTTGATAGTCGTAAAGCTTAGCGTGGATATGGCGGTTGTAACGAGAGGCTTTGAAAATAAAATCAGAGGATAAAAATAATGCAGTTACGTTGCAAAGGTTGTACCTAAACTTATACAGGGCTCAGTGGCGTGCCATTGGAGAGGCTGTGGGCCTCTCCAATGTGGTCCAGAAGTGGACTATATCAGGCTGATGATGATGATAATGCTGCATCTAAGGTTAAAGAAAATAATGGTGCAACTCGAATGAGCACAGTGCTCAATTTTTTTTTTTTCAATTCCTTCGAATTACACCAAATCTGGTGATGCTTTGGATCTAAGAATAAAATCGCCATATAATATATTGACTGTAAAACCTTATATTCCTTCTAATTTTTGAAGTCCAAGTTGTTTAATATGCAAAACTAAGAGTCCCATGGAAGATAGACTTAACGGCATGATATGAAAAGGTTTTTCGATCCTTGATAAGCCAAATATGAGTATATCCACATTATTTATTTCTTAGCATACAAGTATCTGCGTAACGCTCTTAATATCTTTGTTGCTAACATCAGCCCCTCCTATAATTTTAACCCCTTTTTTATAGATCACACCTTATGGCCACGACTTCATCCCCCTCTGAAAGGCGAGGCCACGAAAAGTGCAGCCACCGGAACGTCACCAACCTCACTTACAATTTCCCACACTTTTGCGCCAACGGATAGAAAGCGACATTTTAATTTAAATTTATTTTATCTCAGACATAAAAATTATCACGTATTATATATATAAAGATACAAGTTTATGATACCCACTTTAATTAAGGATGAGGAGGTTAAATTGTTATTAGGGACAGTACAAAAGTACTTATTTTTTTATTGGCAACACTTTGTGTTGTATTTTAGAGGGCCCTTTTTGCACAAACATTTTAATAGTCCCTTTTATAATATAACAAGTTTATGACAGGTTCTACAAAATATCACATAAATATGTGTTTAAATAAGATACATACTGCTGCAAAGCTTTGCGTTAGTACGAAAAACCAGAAGCTACTTCCGCTACCTACCGATTTAAGGATTTACAGCCTTATATACAATTTTTTTATAAAAATACATGTATAAATAGACTCAAGACGGCGTTATTATTTCTATAATCCCTAAGGAGAATTTCAGGAGTTTAAACATTCAGGTAAAAAGTTGCCAAGCGGAGAATTCGGACAAGGAATGGCTTTCAAATTAAACTTTAATACTGAAAGTATGTTTAATACGAAAGTCAGGGAAAAGACCGAGAAATTCTGCCTTAGTTTTGAAGTCTTAAGCAAATATCATTTTGGTAAATACGGGGCATGCAAATCTGATGAAGGTTTGTACAAAAACAAATGTTATTTCATATCATGTTAATGCTTTCATAGGATATGAAAATGAACTTATATATAACATTAATTGTAGGTCACCAATTTTAATATCCGTTATTTTCTTTTTATTAAGATTAATTATTGTAGTTTCTATGGCATTTGTAAAATAAATCTGATAGTTATTATTATTAATGAAATATATTGTTTTTTTGCGAAAAACTACGGCACAAACAAACCATGTTTATTATCCAACAATGCAATGATTGCTTGTTTCACAGTTCTGCACTAATAGTGAGGGCGTAACTAGATTAAAGGCCATACTAATTATATAAAAGGGCATGCTAATTAACTGTTACTGACTCCATTATGAACATAATTGTAAATCATTTCAACCTTTAGTACCTAACGCTAATAATTATGTCTAAATCCCATTAACGTAAGTACTTTTTACAATCTAAAAACAAGATCAAAAAGTACAGAATTGATTCTAATTCCCAAATTTGCATATTTTTGAAGGGTTGGTATATATAACAATATTGTATTACAGTACTTAACAGCACATTTTTTACATTACAGCTATCAATCATACACACAATAAAAAATAATTCACTATAACTAATTTTCCAAATAACTCTTCCCCATTCATCGAGTAGAGTTGCCCCGCATTCTGTACACAAATACCTACAGAGTCATCCATAAACGAACTAGTTTCTGCCCGTTGTTCCAACTGCTGGACACAAAGCGCATACACGGTTATGACGTCACAATGGCTCAGTTAGGGAAAGTCGTTTGCAAATGTCAGCCGGCACGATTTTTGTTCGGTGACTTTTGTACATCGTGTTTCTTTCTGCTTCATTGTGCGTTATGATTGACGGGATTGGCAATGGATTGAAGTACAACCATCAGTGTAATCGATAATGGAAGTCTGAGTGGTTTTGCGTGTGTCTGGGCGGTGATATTTAAAAGTAATTTGGTGTAGAATTTCTCTGCAATGATGGTGATTTTTCACGCATTTTGTTTTCTTCTACTAGGTATTTAATATTTAAATTTTAGACTTGGCAGAGAGAACTTGTGTGAAAAGATATTCAGACCTACTCACAAAAGCCAACGCAGTGAACGCGACTTTTCTTTGTGGCAAAATAGTGTGAATCTAACAGTGTGATATGTATGCTGAGAATCCAGTCTAATGTCTATAAAGGGATATCTTGCTCACGGTTTGAAATAATAACCAGACATCCGAAATAGTCACATAGGTACCCTATTTACATTAAATGATAACGCAAGAGCTGCCTCCGACATACTGAAACCGGCGTGTATATTAAAGTTCATTCAACCCCGAAAAATTAAAACTCGAGCCGTAATTGAATGCGTGATGTTTACGACACATTCGTTCCGTTCATTTATCTGTAAGTCCACTTATCTGCACGGCGCAAAAATCTGAAACGGCTCCAAATTGTGGTACATTGTTACCTTCCCTAGGGGAGTTGAGTGTTGACCCAATGTACAACGCAATGTACGCAAACGCTTTGTTCTGTGGTCTACTGTATGTAAATTGTTGACATTGATTTTGTGGTTACCAAAATTTAATTCGATAATTTCCAAATTTATTTTATACGGATTGTATTAAACTGATTCAAGACGGAAGGGGGTAAACATGTGATTGTGCTGACAAAGCACTTTTAAATTGTGACCGTTCCCTTGGGAAAGTGGATTCGTTGTAAGTTCGGTGTATCAACACGAAGGAGGACGTACGCTAAAACGTTTTATTCTCTTCCAATATAAAAATCCCTGTGAGTCATTCGACATGCATAGCATCTTATTTGGCTCTATGAAATTAACTGTATTTTGGTGTCCCACGCTAAATCTTTGCTTTATTTATATATTTTCTGATAAAACATTGAGCAATTTGCTTGTGCAGCTACTCTAGCTCAATCTAAACTTACTTAAGTCAAGATTTTGACAATAGCTGTAGAAATGACCTTGCCTTGTGATCCACCTAGTACGATTTTGAGTATTTAAAGCTAAGTTTGGCTTTTTGAACCATCGTGTGTGATGGAGAAATATTTCTACTTCACTATGCTTTGGTATTGCTAAGTAAATTCTCATCAATATACTTTCAAAATTTCGCAATTCTTACACTTGCTTAGCTTCAATTGCGTAATTATTTTCGCCTTTCCACAAGGTTTTGCGCTGACCACGGATATCTCACGTGGCAAGGAACAGAAAGTACAGATTCACCTCTGTTTAAAGTTTATCTACGTGGTTGCTCTCAACCGAAAAGAGCCGTAACATAAATATTAATACGGGTTAAAACTATAAAAGCTCGTAATATGTTGATGATGATGACGAATGATGATGACTGTTTGCTTCATCATCACCTTCCTCATCATCAGGCTTCTGAAGTCCAGTGCTAGATACAGGCCAATTAAATAGCACGCCACTGAGGTCAGCTCATCGCATCGTGACTGTTTACTTACCTACTAAGAGTTTTCTAAGCAATATTAGAGCTAAGGAAGTTGCAAATGGTAAGTAAAGTATACTTTAATATACAGTATCTTTCTTTCGCTGCGTTGTTTCTCCCCTAAAATTGTTCCGGCATGTAAAATATGATGCGTGTCTTTTCACGGGGCCCCTCAGTTTCCCTGTAACAACGCATGCATTCCTCACCCCTAATTAACTCGAAAATTTTTCTGAATGCCTGTGTTTCAGCTGCGTAATTTGCTGTTTATCATTGCCGAGATTTTTCTCACTGTGCGGTTTGTGGTGAACGTTGAATATTTCCTAACATGGGATGATAATATTCTAAAAAATATTAGTTTATTTAAATAACTTGTCTTTGTTTAATATCTGATGCTTTCGTTGGCACAAAGAACGGAATAAATTACGTATACGATAAGTAAGAATGAAAGAAATTACTTTCTAAAATTGTCAATATTAAAAGCAGTGACAGCTTTAAAAAGTAATTTGGCAGTTAAGCATTCTCTTACGTCCATTAAAATTATACAACGTCAAATAAATACCATGCTAAGAATTCGGCAATATCAATTATTGCAATGGATTGCTCACCATTTGATAAAGTAACGAACAAACTTGAGCAAAATAAACATTCCTACAAAGTAAACATAGTTGTTTGCAGAAACCGCACAAACAAAACAGTCCTTTATATTCCGAGTTATTTCTAAGCCTATTTTCTAGTAGTAAATAAATCCGACAAGTCATCGTATTTTCTAGTGCGTGCATGTAAAATCTCAGCCACAATCAATCCACAAACAACAAGGGTCTTATCGCCTCTATCGATAATTAAATGTTATTGCGTCGGTCATAAATCCTTGGTTTACGTGGCAGGAGACGTTATGAGTAGTGCAAATACCACAGGAGAGAATTTGAAGTGGGTAAGAAGAAAGCTTTGAAAATATTTATTGCAATTCGTTTATGAGTTGAACTTTCTCGGGAACTTGCTCAAATTCGGATTGAATTTGTCCGAAATTCATTGGAAAATAATTGTTCAGGAAATAAACGTTGATCATTGGGGTTAGTTGGGGCCTTTGGTAGCACCCTCGGTTATTAACAACGATGATGATTGGAAAAATATTAGTTATAGCTTTTATGTTTCTGTATTTTATATCAAATAAAACACCCCCATACCCCATTTTGCATTGCTAGTTTCAGAATGAAAAATACTATAGCAGACAGATCAGACTATTCAAATTCCTATCAAGTTCTGTTGATTGTTGCCGTAAGATAACAAGTATTTGAACTCTCCTGTGAGCATCTGAGGTAAAATTAACCCAACAGATTATAGACAAAAAGCAGAAAAGGTTTCTCCTCTTCTCATCTCCTAAAAATCTATAAGTTAGGTTGTATTTTTTTTCTTCTTAACTGATATCGGTGGCAAACTATCCAGCAATAACCTGATGGTAAGCCTGGTGACCAAGACAAAGACCTGGTGGTAGTGGAAGAAAATATACTTTTTTTGCGCCTACCGGGAGTTGAAAGATGAGAAAAGAAAACTGACAGGATTGCTAACAGGAGGTTACATTTACCAAGCACTTCATTATTTCTTCTTCGGATTTAATGTTTTTGTTTATTCCGTGTAGCTGCAAATTTCAAGCTTATTATGCGCGCTAACCTGAAATTGACAGTTTAAAAAGTAAGAACACAACAAAATATACGTTTGTTTATTGACACGTACATCAACCAGAATTGCTTCTCTCAGTGAAACAATGCATACCTTTATCATACAACAGTCTAGTCCGTCAAACACTCATAAAACCGAGGGAAGCTACTACCCATAAAGCTTTGATTCCAGGGTAAGAAATTCTAATTAGCAGTAGTCTGGATTGTACGGTATACGACAGAGCGTAAAACGGATTTTATGTAATGAAGACTGTGAAATATCTCAATTTAAAAATAATGAAAGGGTATAGTCTGTACAAGAAAATTGAAATTGAAGTGTTTTTAGACGTAAAAACATAATTAAAATGAAATCCAAAAAAAATATAAGCATCAAAATATATGTATATGTTTATCTTAACAACTGTTTAACTTAATAACTGTGTATTTGCAACGTTGAGGATTGCCTAGTCAAGAACAATGTGAGTAAGGAAGATTTCGAGGCCAGACGACAGGACGTTTCAGCTGTATTGCGACAATCGAAAGTGCTGGCAAGGAATCTACCAAAGACCGAATATCTCGCACTGAAGAAATTGCAAGCTAGGCCTGAACTTACAGTACTCCGAGCAGACAAAGGAAATGCAACGGTAGTGATGGACACGTCCGAGTATAAACAAAAAATGGAAGATCTTTTGTCGGATGAAAGTACCTACAAGTTTGTTAAGTCAGACCCTCCGAACAAAATTCTCAAGCAAACTTGTGATATTGTTAAGAAATACTCCGAAAAACTAAACTTGGACGTGAAATATTTAATACCATCGTGTGCAAAACCTCCTCAAATGTATGGTCTACCAAAAATACACAAGGAAAACGCTCCTCTGCGCCCGATAGTTAGTCAGATAGGCGCACCAACTTACAGACTGGCTAAACAAATGGCAAAGATTCTCTCACCGCTCAGAGGCAATACGAGAGCACATGTGAAAGATTCCTACCATTTTGTCAGTGAAATCAAACACCTACATCTCTCTGACAAGGAAACTATGGTTAGTTTTGATATACAGTCATTATTCACATGCATACCAGTACATGACTGTATAGAAATTACTAGAAGGAAGCTGACAGAAAACAACATGCCTGAGGAATATGCAGAAATACTTAAACACTGTCTGACAACGGGCTATCTGTCATGGGACAAAAAATACTACATACAAGTAGACGGTGTAGCAATGGGCTCTCCAGTATCGCCCGTCGTTGCTGACATTTTCATGGAGGACTTCGAGGCGCGAGCATTGCAGACTGCCACCATCACACCGAGGTTCAACAAGCGGTATGTAGATGACACTTTCACAATTTTACCAACAGATAGTGTTAATGCTTTCCTAAACCATCTAAATTCTATTAATAACCAAATACAATTCACAATGGAATTAGAGGCAAACAATTTTTTAGCTTTCTTAGATGTACTTGTCATCAGGAATAAAAACAACTCATTAAGCCATACTGTGTATAGGAAAAAGACCCATACAAATAGGTATTTAAACGGTGAATCTCGCCACCATCCTAAACAGTTAGCTACTGTAGGAATGTCTCTGTTTCAGAGAGCCCGCGGGATCTGTGACAAGAAACACCTGGACGCTGAGCTTCAACATGACAGGCAACTTCTGCAAGACAACAAGCTCCGACCGCCGCGCCACTGTCACAGATCCCAGAAGAAAGAAAAACCAGCCACAGTAGAAAGACAACCTGCTGTCCTCCCATACATCAAGGGTGTGACCGACAAAATTGGCTACATCTTGAAGCGACCTTCAATCAAAACTTACTACAAGCCGCCAACGAAGATCAGTCAATTATTACCATCTGTCAAGTGTCAGTTACCCTTGCCAGAGGCCGGTGTCTACAAAATTGACTGTGAATGTGGGCTCTCATACATTGGACAAACCAAGAGCATTCTGTACACAAATACCTACAGAGTCATCCATAAACGAACTAGTTTCTGCCCGTTGTTCCAACTGCTGGACACAAAGCGCATACACGGTTATGACGTCACAATGGCTCAGTTAGGGAAAGTCGTTTGCAAATGTCAGCCGGCACGATTTTTGTTCGGTGACTTTTGTACATCGTGTTTCTTTCTGCTTCATTGTGCGTTATGATTGACGGGATTGGCAATGGATTGAAGTACAACCATCAGTGTAATCGATAATGGAAGTCTGAGTGGTTTTGCGTGTGTCTGGGCGGTGATATTTAAAAGTAGTTTGGTGTAGAATTTCTCTGCAATGATGGTGATTTTTCACGCATTTTGTTTTCTTCTACTAGGTATTTAATATTTAAATTTTAGACTTGGCAGAGAGAACTTGTGTGAAAAGATATTCAGACCTACTCACAAAAGTCACCGCAGAAAACGCGACTTTTCTTTGTGGCAAAATAGTGTGAATCTAACAGTGTGATATGTATGCTGAGAATCCAGTCTGATGTCTTTAAAGGGATATCTTGCTCACGGTTTGAAATAATAACCAGACATCCGAAATAGTCACATATCCTATTTACATTAAATGATAACGCAAGAGCTGCCTCCGACATACTGAAACCGGCGTTTATATTAAAGTTCATTCAACCCCGAAAAATTAAAACTCGAGCCGTAATTGAATGCGTGATGTTTACGACACATTCGTTCCGTTCATTTATCTGTAAGTCCACGTATCTTCACGACGCAAAAATCTGAAACGGCTCCAAATTGTGGTACATTGTTACCTTCCCTAGGGGAGTTGAGTGTTGACCCAACGTACATCGCAATGTACGCAAACGCTTTGTTCAGTGGTCTACTGTATGTAAATTGTTGACATTGATTTTGTGGTTACCAAAATTTAATTCGATCATTTCCAAATTTATTTTATACGGATTGTATTAAAGTGATTCAAGAGGGAAGGGGGTAAACATGTGATTGTGCTGACAAAGCACTTTTAAATTGTGACCATACCCTGGGGAAAGTGGATTCATTGTAAGTTCGGTGAATCAACACGAAGGAGGCCGTACGCTAAAACGTTTTATTCTCTTCGAGTGTAAAAATCCCTGTGAGTCATTCGACATGTATAGCAGCTTATTTGGCTCTATGAAATTAACTGTATTTTGGTGTCCCACGCTAAATCTTTGCTTTATTTATATATTTACTGATAAAACATTGAGCAATTTGCCTGTGCAGCTACTCTAGCTCAATCTAAACTTACTTAAGTCAAGATTTTAACAATAGCTGTAGAAATAACCTTGATTTGTGATCCACCTATTACGATTTTGAGTATTTAAAGCTAAGTTTGGCTTCTTGAACCATCGTGTGTGATGGAGAAATATTTCTATTTCACTATGCTTTGGTATTGCTAAGTAAATTCTCATCAATATACTTTCAAAACTTCGCAATTCTTACACTTGCTTAGCTTCAATTGCGTAATTATTTTCGCCTTTCCACAAGGTTTTGCGCTGACCACGGATATCTCACGTTGCAAGGAAGAGAAGGTACAGATTCACCTCTGTTTAAAGTTAATTACCTACGTGGTTGCTCTCAACCGAAAAGAGCCGTTACATAAATATTAAAACGGGTAAAAACTACAAAAGCTCGTAATATTTTGATGATGATGACGAATGATGATGACTGTTTGCTTCATCATCACCATCCACATCATCAGGCTTCTGAAGTCCAATGCTAGATACAGGCCAATTAAATAGCACGCCACTGAGGTCAGCTCTTCGTGACTGCTTACTTACCTACTAAGAATTTTCTAAGCAATATTAGAGCTAAGGAAGTTGCAAATGGTAAGTAAAGTATACTTTAACTCACATTATCTTTCTTTCGCTACGTTGTTTCTCCCCTAAAATTGTTCCGGCATGTAAAATATGATGCGTGTCTTTTCACACGGTCCCTCAGTTTCCCTGCCACAACGCATGCATTCCTCACCCCTAATTAACTCGAACATTTTTCTGAATGCCTGTGTTACAGCTGCGTAATTTGCTGTTTATCATTGCCGAGATTTTTCTCACTGTGCGGTTTGTGGTGAACCTTGAATATTTCCTAACATGGGATGATAATATTCTGAAACTTATTAGTTTATTTAAGTAACTTGTTTTTGTTTAATATCTGATGCTTTCGGTGGCACGAAGAACGGAAAAGAGTACGTATACGATAAGTAAGAACAAAAGATATTACTTTTAAAAATTTTCAATATTAAAAGCAGTGACAGCTTTAAAAAATAATTTGGCAGTTAAGCATTCTCTTACGTCCATTAAAATTATACAACGTAATGTTCAATAAATACCATGCTAAGAATTCGGCAATATCATATATTATTGCAATGGATTGCTCACCATTTGATAAAGTAACGAACAAACTGGAGCAAAATAAACATTCCTACAAAGTAAACATAGTTGTTTGCAGAAACCGCACAAACAGAACAGTGCTTTATATTCCGAGTTATTTCTTAGCCTTTTTCTAGTAGTAAATAAATTCAACAAGTCATCGTATTTTCTAGTGCGTGCATGTAAAATCTCAGCCACAATCAATCCACAAACAACAAGGGTCTTATCGCCTCTATCGATAATTAAATGTTATTGCGTCGGTCATAAATCCTTGGTTTACGTGGCATAAGACGTTATGAGTAGTGCAAATGCCACAGGAGAGAATTTGCCCACTGCAAGAAGAGAGCTTTGAAAATATTTATTACAATTCGTTTATGATGGAGTTGGACTTTCTCCGGAACTTGCTCAAATTCGGATTGAATTTGTCCGAAATTCATTGGAAAATAATTGTTCAGGAGATGAACGTTGATCATTGGGGTTGGTCGAGGGCGTTTGGTTGGACCCCTCGGATATTAACAACGATGATTGGAAAAATATTAGTAATAGCTTTTACGTTTCTGTGTTTTATATCAAATAAAACACCCTCATTTTGCCTTGCTAGTTTCAGAATGAAAAATACTGTAGCAGACAGAACAGACTATTCAAATTCCTATTAAAACAGTTAATTCAATTCAATTTTCAATTCAAATAATTTATTTCAGACTTTTCAGTCCATAAAATGTTAGTAGTACATCGAGATAACTTAAGCTATGTTAGTAACTTACACATACACATACAGCACACAAACAAAAAAGAAAAAGAAACAAAAACATTACAAGTACCATGCTTCGATATATGCATCTTTATCTAATGCCTCCAGATTGGACTATGGACAAACAATTGATGCCATTTTTACACGGTAGAATATTGATGGATTTTAAACGTCCAGGTATACAAGGTTAATTACCTTTTATTTTCGAATGATTGTCCGATTAAAACCCGTTATATAAATATTAGTAATTAGTAGTAGACAGAAGATTAGATATTACTCAAAATACATTGGCCTCACTTTGGTTGTATCGTCATTTTACAAAGACCAGTAACATGAGATGCGTAAGAAACGTCGTGTCCTCGGTAGGATTCACTTTGCCCCTTGTCCTACTAAACGCGAATTTCTTCAATCTTATTGTGATATTTGATTATTTCGTGATACTTTTATTTTCTCAAAACTATAGTAAAAACTCTGTCTAAAAAAATAAGTATTATCTGAGTGTACTCCTATATTTGTTGTTTGTGCACCCTCTGAGTTAGTATGCAATATACAAAATTTCTTCTATATTATGTAGAGTTTTTAATCTATATATTAAAAGAATTTGTGTTTTATACTACGAGTCGGCCAGCCCGTTCTACGCAACCGATTCGCATGTTTTTTTGTTTAAATGAAAGCTCTCGCTGCATAGATTTGTCATCAAGCATTAGAAATTACCTAACTTGCACATTCATGAAGTTATATGCAAAAACAGTTTGCCCCATACATTTTTTACGTTTTTGTAGCCGTAGTCAATGACTTTCTGCTTCTATATATCTGGTTCTCATTGAGGTAGGCGTTTCGTTATAGGCCTAAAACACGCGCTGAAAAGAGCTCTTTCATTTGATGGTATGCTCATTTAAATTGGGTTAGTCTGAAGGAAGATAGGTGTGGACATTGAACTTAATTTTCAATATTTTCCTATAAATTTCTTAAGATTCCATTGCTTTCTCTCTACATGGACGGTTCTAAATTCAAAAATATTTTTATGGCATCTAATAAGTTCCTTGCGGTAACTGCCAGGAAAAAACGTTATGCCTCCTTAAGGTGACCTTGCCTTACTTTCATACGGGTGTGTGTGTGGTGGTGTGTAAAATTATACCCGATGTTGGTCAAATTATCACGATTGTAAATTATCGCTGATGGCAGGCATATTCCCCGAATGTTACCAGTTAACCCTTAATGTTGGGTGAACTGATCTCTGATGTTGAGGAATTTTTCTTACGTTTTATGTTAGGAAATTTTTTGTGTTTTTAAATTACGGACTTTCTTCGGGCATCCTAATTTTTTAATGTGGTACATATTACAGCGGTTCATAGTACAATTGTAAAGTAAGTAAAAAGTAAGTAAGTAAATAATTTATTTACATAATTATATTATTACAAGTGGTAGTTATGGTAGAAATTGTAGCTTTGGTAAGAATAGTAGTTTTGAGAGAAAAGGTAGGTACTTTTGACAGTACCGGCGGTTTTGGTAGAAATGGTAGTTTTGAAAAAATGGTAGATATGATAGTGTTAGTACCATAGAGATATAAAGGAAAGAGTGGCAGAATAGTACCTAACTCAATACTGTGTCGTGTCCGTCGGTGCGAGAGAGAACGCAACATTAAAGGCCCCATGCATCTCTCTCTAACAATACATGCACAACAACAACATTACGCAGTGACGTGCTACCTGTAACTATTATTTATATCAGTTTATCAGTAATCAATAGTTTCGTTTCGATAGTGAGCTTCAGATTACTCTGAAGGATATAGAGTGTCAATTCAGAGTTCACCTGGAAAACAGTAATACGATTACTGACTATGGTACTGGCGAAATTGTTCATAACTTGCTATTTTCTGGGCACCTGGACGAAGGACATTACAGTGTCCTAATGGAAAGAATGGTAGGACAGCACAGTCATATTGAAGAATTTTCTTTCGTCAATGTTCAGTTATACATATTATATTTAATACCCCTATTGCGCGGCAAACCATTCAGTAATGCCAAGGTCGAAATTTCACGATACCTAAGGTGCAACGCAAAGCCAATGTTGTGAGAAAATAATTTTTGTGTTATATGTATTTTTAGTAAGAATATCATCTTTTTACTTATAAGATAAGGCTACAATGTACTCACCATACCAATATGTACCTAAGAGCTTTTTATAATATTAATATATGCTGTGGAGCAGCACGGGTCCTCTAGTCTATATATTAAAAGAATTTGTGTTTTATAATACGAGTCGGCCAGCCCGTTCTACCCAACCGATTCGCATGTTTTTTTTTTTTAATGAAAGCTCTCGCTGCATAGCTTTGTCATCAAGCATTAGAAATTACCTAACTTGCACATTCATCAAGTTATATGCAAAAACAATTTTCTCCCATACATTTTTTACGTTTTCGTAGACGTAGTCAATGACTTTCTGCTTCTATATATCTGGTTCTCATTGAGGTAGGCGTTTCGTTTTAGGCCTAAAACACGCGCTGAAAAGAGCTCTTTCATTTGTTGGTATGCTCATTTAAATTCGTTAAGTTTGAAGGAAGATAGGTGTGGACATTGAACTTATTTTTCAATATTTTCCTATAAATTTCTTAAGATTCCATTGCTTTCTCTCTACATGGACGGTTCTGAATTCAAAAATATTTTTATGGCATCTAATAAGTTCCTTGCAGTAACTGCCAGGAAAAAAGGCCTCCTTAAGGTGACCTTGCCTTACTTTCATACGGGTGTGAGTGTGGTGGTGTGTAAAATTATATCCGATGTTGGTAAAATTATCACTATAGTGAATTATCGCTGATGGCTGTCGGTGTTGCGTTGCCGCGCGCCCTATCTCCCGCGACCAAATGGGGGCGCACCATTGTTGCGTCGCGGTGGGGCCGCAGAGGCAGAGAAGATGCGGTGTTGCGTTGCCGTCCTCCCTATCCTCTGCGGCTGCTGGGTGTTTTGGCGGCGGAGCCCAACACCTTCATCCGTCGCCAAGGAGGTTTCGTTCGGGGCCCGCCTGAACGCCGCCGGCCTGGCGGGCCAATACCCGTCGGGGGGTAGCGAGGAATGCTTCGGTGAAACCCTACCCTCCGACACATGGGTACATGAGGAGCACGGGTTGGTTTTTAGTCAGTAAGAGTCTGAAAGTCCCGTTCGTCCTTCCCCCCAGGGCGGAGGGACTCCATGAGGATTTTCCAACACGACAACAAAAAAAAAGGTAATATTCCCTGAATGTTACCAGTTAACCCTTAATGTTGGGTGAACTGATCTCTGATGTTGAGGAATTTTTCCCCTTTTTTTGTATTGCGATGAAATCCAGTTACGGACTTTCCCTCAAAGGGACGCCTCCGCCAACTCTGTAACGAGTTTGGGCAGGTGGAGGGGGGGGGTGTGGCTCGGCTCTCGAAAAAATGTTAGATATGTTAGTGTTAGTACGAATAGTAGTTTTGATACAAATAGTAGTTTTGATAGGAATAGTATTTTCGGTAGGAATAGTAGTTTTGGTAGAAATTGTATTTTTGGCACGTATGATAGTTTTGGTAGCAATGCTACTTACGATTGCTACCAAAGGAACCATTCCTGCCAACACTACCATTTCTACCAAAACTACCATCTCTATCAAAAGTACAATTTCTACCAAAGTTACCATTATATTTCTAAATTATGAGGGATTAATCACACCCATCCACAAAAAATAAATCGTGCTTCTCACAGATATATTTAGCTGGATAACAGAAATAAAACCTATTTTCTTACTTATAAAAAAAGTTGTCTAATATTGACAGATAAAATAAAAAAGTGAAGTTAGCGTAAGTTAGTTACTTAAGTTTCTGATTTAATAAAGTATTTTTTGTGAGTAGTTGTGTTTTCAATTGTAATTATGGTTCTTGGAAGGAAATTAAAAATGCTCAGAGAATGTTTGAACAAAGAATCTTAGTCAATGACGGCCCTGTTGGAGATTTGGTACCGGATGGTCCTCCTACTACTAAAAAAATACGGGTGGAAACGGGTTCAGATTTGATTAATTCTACCATCAACAATTTTCAAGTGATTTCCTAAGGTGCAATGTTGTGAGAAAAGAAGTTTTGTGATATATATATTTTTAGTAAGAATATCATCTTTTTACTTATAAGGCTACAATGTACTCATCATACCTATATGTAAGAGCTTTTTTATATTATTAAAATATGCTGTGGACCAGCACAGGTCCTCTAGTTCTAAATTAATTCCGTTATTTGTTATGTGGTGACAATGTCATGGATCGAATCTGCACACATTTTGTGCAATATTCATTTTTCTAAGATATTTCTCAACGAAGCGAGCGAAACTTATCTTCAACTTGCACAACAATAACCACGTAATAGGCAATAAAATCAGCAGTACAAACGAAAAAATCCCTCGACTTGAGCGCAAATACATTAAGATAAACACAACAGCAAACAAACAACGTAAACCAGAACGCAACATTTCACGCGGACGATAAAAATAGCAATAAAACTTAAAAAGCTAGCACATTTTAATTAAGAACATAACTCTCTAACCCCGGAGAGAGAAAAAATGAAACAGAGCATCCGGACGATATAAAACACATGAAATGGAATTAAAACTCCGGATAAATTCGACCAATAACATGCGGGTGGGTAACAGACGCTGCAATAAAAGAGTCTCGCGCACATGCCGCATGAACTACGTGCAGCGTTCTGTTCGTGCCAGCTTTTTAGGTTTTGGCAACACCTAACAAATCTATGGCACACTCAAATTAACCACCGACTCATTGGTCCAAGCAATTACATATATGGGCGAGGAACGTGGCAAAAACTTGCGTGAATATCCAACGCTAGACTTTTTAATTATTAATGCGACTGTGCTTCGATAGTCTAGTTGTGGGACCAGTAAAGGAACCACAAAGATGATCTTGGATTCCAATCAACCAATTTGGACCAAAATATCTTGTGAAGAGACGGAGATCCGAAGGGATTTTCCACCTCGTAAAAAAAAAGTGTGGGTTGGTAGACTTTACATGTCTTTTGAGATCACTATAGAGAACTGTCAGACATGCAAGTTTCGTCACAATAGTTTCTTTCGCCATTTAGCAAGTTTAGCTCCGTTTAACTTTAAAAAGTGATTGGTATAGCGTGCACCACGTACTTTTCCAGGTTTGAACCTGATACCTCTACGTAACAGACTGTTAGTTTCTCTACTTGGCTATCGCTGCTTATTAAAGAGACCAGAAGTTTTACTTAATTATTTTGAACCATTCCTTTAGCAGATTACTTTAATTTAGACATAATGAGAAGGCAACTAGACGAATCAGCTACGCATGTCGCGTGGAATTACCCTTATCTCCGAGTGATCAATTTGAAAACGAAAAATCCATGATTTCTTGGGCTGCTGATATATTGGTCATATTGTTATTTAACAACCATTCTTCGATGAATAAATAGAGCTCAAATAATATATGCCTAGCACGTGACATTTATGTAAGTGCGTAATCGAATTACGTATTATTATATAAATCAGTGTTGCAGATGAACATACCAAATGTATTATACATTTCAGTATAATTCCGAACATTTCAGTGGCAAAGCTGAGCAAAGGATTTCAACACAAAATAATCTCTGTTTACCATATTCAAAGATGATTACTTCATATCACCGAAAGCACACATATTCTGTGAACTATCGCAACCCAATGACGTGGTGCATCCCATCTCTTTCTAACATATGATGTTAGAACAAGACGACGATACTTCCAACTGAAGTTTCGTTACAACAGTTAGCTGAACATGTTTACTTTGTTCTGGCAAACTGCTGGATTAATGGAAAACAAATATGCGAGGTTATACAATATTTTGCGTGTTGCCCGATGTTGGTTCGCTGTTCGGAATGTCTTTGGTATGCCATTGTATAGTTTTATAAATCAGGTAACCGAGTTGAAGGCTTTTTAGGGAAATCAAGTTTTTATATATCTTTAGTTACAAAACGAGATTGAAAGTGGTAGAATAATATCGGTGGTTTAAAAGAGTTTTTAATTTAAATAATTTATAAGTATATTAATCTTGAACTAATCCTACCGACAACTTTTAGTAGTACAATTTAGCAGTCCTCTCATTAGTTAAATAGGTAAATAAAAATCCCCTTCTACTTACACTAACATAACATTTTAATACAGCCGTACCGTTTAGGAAAACCGTATTCTAATATCCAACAATACTTAGAAATAACTAATATGTAAAATATTTATTTATAAGTACCCTCACGACTTTATATCCGAAAGTAGGGTAAAATTGGGGCTTCTGCATCACTTGCTCTCGCGTCGCCGCTCGAGCTGCGTGATACAGAAGCCCCAATTTTACAATCGAGGTCGATTCATATTAATGTGTTCTGCATAACTCAGAGTGCCCAGTAATACCATACTGTTATAGTTAACATAATTTTTTAAGTTTAGCAATTATTTAGTGATCAATGGTAGCGTTACTTTTAGTGAGTTTTTATTATGAATGTGTGTACCTAATGAATTCCTCACTCCATGTAATATCAATGTAATCATGTTATCAATTTAAAAAATAAATGGATATGTTAATGAGTCTAGGAAACTATTAAGTAAAATAAAACAATGTATATTATCAATTTAAAAAAAGTTTATTATCAATGCACCATTTTTTTAAACACAAAACATTTTTTAAAGCACATATTGAGTCATGATAAATACAATTGTACAAATCTTCAGAAACTTATAGCGATCATATAAACATAACAAATTAGGACAACATTTATCTTCTAAATTAATTAAATTATTAGTATTTAAAATATCCTTCAACCATAACATTTTTTCAAGACCTTTAACGTAAATACACTTATCTTTTAAAACATCTGCAATTAAATATTGATAATTTGAGTAAGGTATAAATCCTTCACCCCAGTATATTTTTCTGTTACGTTCAATCCAGCAAACCTGCCGACTTTCTGATTTAGTCAAATCGTAAAAAGGAAATGGTGGTTTGAGTAAAAACCTACAAGTGTTTTTAATCAAACCACCATTTCCTTTTTACGATTTGACTAAATCAGAAAGACGGCAGGTGTGATTTATTTTTTTACAGGTTACTAGCCCATATTTCTCCAAATATGGGCTAGTAACCTGTAAAAAAATAAATCACACATAAATATATAATAATGTGGACGCGCATAATAAATGTTTATAAACATAAATACATTTTATGTAGTGCTTACCTGATCAGAGGATTTGTTCCGATGCTTTTCAAAACATTCATAATTTCCTTGAGAGTAAAAAAATGGCTTGTTTTTTAACTGTCTACCATTCTCTGCCAAAGCATTGTCCTGCAATATAATAACATAAAAAATATAAATGAAAAGTTCATAACTATATGAATTTAACTATGAGGAATAAAATAATATTTACTAACCTCTTGTATTTCTGTCTGGTCAACTTCGTCCAAAGGACTTGGGATTTGAGAATCAACATTATCAAATACAAATCTGTTAAGTCCTCCAATGTTGAGAATACTGGGGCTGTATGACATGATTCTGAAAATAAAACTAAAGTAAGATATCTAATTTTTTTTTTTTTTTTTTAACATTCAATATAATTATATATTTATTTATTTAAATAACAAAATAAATTAATATTAGGATAACACAATTAATTATAACTACTTAAATACTACAACTAAAATTAAATTAAATATTAAAGTACAATACAAATAAATAAGAAAATGCATATTCAAAGGGCGTCGTGAAAGTCCTCCACATCGCCGTCTATTGGGAATGTGCCCAGAAGACTGGCAGCATTGCCACGCTGTATGGCAATGCTAATTTTTTGTGCTAGATACATGCCAGCCTTCTGGTCACGCGAGGCGTCGACAAGTCTCTTCGCAAGCTCTCTATAGAGATATCTAATTATTCATATAATAATATAATATAATATTGTAATAACTAATAACATTAAAAACGTACTTACCAATAAAACTTGATTTCTCTGCTAGCAACAGGTTTTTTCAACTGTTTCGGCTGACTATGACGGCATAATGAAATAAGGAATGCAATTTTAAATCTGTATGATATTCAATACCAAATTAAATCAATTATTAAAAATATAATATTGTAATACGAGAATACAAAATTCCTAACTTTCTAGACCTGTTCAAACATGTTAAATGCTGTTATTTATACTTTATGATATGTATATCTAATTTAGTGTTAAAGTTATAGCTACCTATAAATATGCGTGTTAGACATTCATTACAGTAATTGTCAAAATGAAGTTGATCAAGCAACCCATATCTTTGAAAATTAATAATATAGATTTAAATGAAACTTCTCACCAGATCAGACATAGTCCTTTATTACCGAATACGATTCGATGTATAATGTGCGGTCCATCGAACTGTGGTAAAACAAACGTTATGATTAGTTTGTTGTTACATGAAAATGGTCTAAAATTTAAAAATCTTTATCTTTATTCCAAAACTTAATTTCAACCAAAGTATCGTTTCTTGAGTGAAGTATTAGGAAGAGTCTCGCAGATTAACTTCTACAAATTTAGCGATGATAAAGAGGTAATTTCTCCGAGTGAAGCTTTAACAAATTCTGTGTTTATTTTTGATGATGTTGCGTGTGAAAATCAACTTAATATTCGCAATTATTTTTGTATGGGTAGACATAAACAAATAGATTGTTTCTATTTATCTCAAACCTATTCCAAAATTCCAAAACAACTGTTGCGTGACAATGTGAATTTTCTTATTATATTCAAACAAGATGATGTGAATTTAAAACATATTTATGAAGAGCATGTTACTTCTGATTTACAGTGGAAAGAGTTTAGAAATATTTGTCAAACTGTTTGGAGTAAACCTTATAATTTTCTACTTATTAATAAAGAATCGTCATTAAATAATGGAAGGTACAGACAGAACTTTGATATGTTTTTTAAATTTGACTGACTGTTTATATGTATATATATATATATATAAGTAATTAACATGGCAAATCAAATTCAGTATAATTTGTTCTTTAGCTGAATACAGTTGTTAATAAGTATAACATGGAGAAAAATATTAAAATAGAATTAATGAAGTCTGTAGACTCCATAAAGAATAAAATAAAACAAATGAAAAACCAGGAACACTCTACGAACTTATCACTTGAAAAAATGTTAAAACCTGTCACAGATCCCCTTAAAACTCTAGTTGATTCAAATAAAACATTAGAAAAAATACAAAATTTTGAGAATACACACTCTAATTTTTAAGACGTGGAATTAGGTGACATTAATACTAGCTCATCTACTAAGTTTGAAGAATGCTATGACCCAGAACTGAATTCTGTACTGAACGTTAAAAAGCCTCCCCAGACGGAATTACCGGATGATTTAGAAATATCATTAGAGGGTCGTGATATCCATGATATTTATGACCTAAACATACCATTTGGAATAAGGAGTGAAAATAAAAAAATATTAATGGGTAATTCAATAGTTTCGTTTTCTAAAATAGATAGTGCAAATAATGATAATACCATTTTAATTAAAGTTGGTGACAAAAGCTTCAATTTAACCCCTGGTTTAAAAGAACTTTTACTTCGAAGAAAACCTGATTTGAAACAAATATCGAGCAAAGATAAACTTGTCTATAAAGATATGTTGCATTATACAAATGCACATAAGAGAGATTTCAATCCTAATGGGCAAATAAGAGGCGATAAAGGTATAAAATATCGTGAAATAATCAAACCATTGTTTTCTGAATCGTCAAACAATAATATTGTCACTAAATTTGGAGGAAGCTTACCAACGTTAAAGAAATATAAAAATAGCACTGACTTGGTATATTGGGACGATCCTAACGAACTGGTTGAAAGATTGAAACTATTAATTGCTTCCCGAGATGCTGGTAATACAAATCATGATAATGAAATTTTATCAATAATCGAAGAGTTAAAAGAAGCTGACATAATTAAATAATAAATAGTCCTAATAATATGCTTTTTATTCAGTATTATAGCAGAATTCGAGACAAACATACCTACTGAGTTGTGAACATGAGCAAAGCTGACGTGGTAAACGAAATTCATAAAAATGCGAGAGTGAACTATCCGCGAAGACATGTTGTAATGAGAGATATAGATGACTTGTGGCAAGCAGACTTAATTGATTTGCAATCAATTTCAAAAGAAAATAAAAATTATAGATATATTCTTACCGTTATTGATTCATTTTCGAAATATGCTTGGGCCTTTCCTATGAGAAGTAAAAGCAAAGAAGATGTGTATAACTCTTTCAAAACTTTGTTGGATAAAGGGCGTGTTCCTAAAAATCTGCAAACCGATAATGGAACAGAATTTTATAATAACAAATTTCAGAAGCTTATGAAATCGTTTCATATTAACCATTATTCAACCTTCTCAACAAAAAAGCTTCAATAGTCGAACGATTTATCAGAACATTGAAATCTAAAATCTATAAGGAATTTAGTTTAAAAGGCAATTACAATTGGGTAAATAATACCCTCAATGATGTTATTTACAAATACAATCACACTCACCATCGCACTATTAATGAAATCCCTGCTAATGTGAACAATATGAATAAAAAACTGATATTAGAAAGGTATTTAAAGTTGCCAAAAAATTATAATTTAAAAAGCAAGTACAAAGTAGGTGATTATGTGCGTATCAGTAAATACAAAGGTACATTTGAAAAAGGTTATACTCCCAACTGGTCAACAGAAATATTTAAAATTCGTAAAATACAAAATACAACTCCTATAACTTACTTAATTGAAGACACTATCAGAGGTCTGCCTATTTTAGGAGCATTTTATTCACAAGAACTTCAAAAAACAAAACATCCCAATATATATTGTCTAGTCGAGAAAGTTCTTAGAAGAAAAGGTAACAGGGTTTTAGTAAAATGGTTAGGTTTGTCTTCAGCTGAAAGCAGTTGGATTGATAAATCGAATGTAATATTATAAATAAAACTAGAGGACCTGTGCTGCTCCACAGCATATTTTAATATTATAAAAAAGCTCTTACATATAGGTTTGATGAGTACATTTTAGCCTCATCTAATAAGTAAAAGGATGATATTCTTACCAAAAATATAATATATCATAAAACTTATTTTCTCACAACATTGGCTTTGCGTTGCATTGTATCGTGAAATTTCCACCTTTGAATTACTGAATGGTTTGCCGCGCAATAGGGATATACATAATTATATAATATGTATAACTGAACATTGACGAAAGAAAGTTCTTCAATATGACTGTGCTGCCTTACCATTCTTTCCATTAGGACACTTTAATGTCCTTCGTCCAGGTGCCCAGAAAATAGCAAGTTATGAACAATTTCACCAGTACCATAGTCCAGTAATCGTATTACTGTTTTCCAGGTGAACTCTGAATTGACACTCGAGATATAGCTCACTTACACTCTGAAGTTCAGCATGTCCTGCGTACTGTCCATTGGCACCCATCACACGTTTGTAATCTGTTGCATTTGTAATGGTCTGGCCATATGCTTCGTCCCCAACAGTCAAGTTACTATACATCCCACTTATTGACAATGTTATCAACAGTGGCCAAACGATTTTCATAATCTTTATTCTCACTTCCATATAAACAATAAGAAATTGCGCGGAATAAGCAATTACCGTCACCAAGAATGGAAATCACTTGAAAATTGTTGATGGTAGAATTAATCAAATCTGAACCCGTTTCCACCCGTATTTTTTTAGCAGTAGGAGGACCATCCGGTACCAAATCTCCAACAGGGCCGTCATTGACTGAGATTCTTTGTTTAAACTTTCTCTGAGCATTTTTCAATTTCCTTCCAAGAACCATCATTATAATTGAAAACACAACTACTCACAAAAAATACGTTATTAAATCAGAAACTTAAGTAACTAACTTACGTTAACTTAAATTTTTTCTTTATCTGTCAATATCTTAATATATAAAATCCTTGCGTTACTGACTGACTGACAGACAGGCTACAGCCGAAACTATTGGGCGCAGGAAGCTGAATTTTTGGCATTTATGTTCCTTGGGGACCGTAGGGGTGCACTAAGAAGGGATTTCCCGAAATTCCCACGGGATCGGCCAAAACGGGTAAATTAAAATAAATGCAAGCGTAGCTGCTGGCGTTTTATTATAAAAATTAAAAATATAGATAAATAACTGTTTTTTATAAGTAAGAAAATAGGTTTTATTTCTGTTATCCAGCTAAATATTTCTGTGAGAAGCACGATTTATTTTGTTTTGTGTATGGGTGTGATTAATCCATCATAATTTAGAAATGTAATAATGACGTTTATAGTTTTGGTCAAAATTGAACTTTTGGTAGGAATGGTAGCTTTGGTAGCAATCGTAAGTTACATTGCTACCAAAACTACAATATATGCCAGAATCCCATTTCTACCAAAACTACTATTCCTACCGAAAATACTATTCCTATCAAAACTACTATTTGTACCAAAACTACTATTCGTACTAACACTATAATATCTACCATTTTTTAAAATACCATTTCTACCAAAACCGCCGGTGCTGTCAAAAACCTTTTCTCTCAAAATTACTATTCTTACCAAAGCTACAATTTCTACCATAATTACCACTTGTAATAATATAATTATATGACAATAGTACTATGAACCGCTGTAATATGTTCCACATAAAAAAAATTAAGATGGCCGAAGAAAGTCCGTAATTTAAAAACACAAAAAAATTCCTAACTTAAAACGTAAGGAAAATTCCTCAACATCAGAGATCAGTTCACCCAACATTAAGGGTTAACTGGTAACATTCGGGGAATATTACCTGCCATCAGCGATAATTCACTTTAGTGATAATTCGACCAACATCGGATATAATTTTACACACCACCACACTCACACCCGTATGAAATTAAGGCAAGGTCACCAAGGAGGCATAACGTTTTATCCTGGCAGTTACCGCAAGGAACTTATTAGATGCCATAAAAATATTTTTGAATTAAGAACCGTCCATGTAGAGAGAAAGCAATGGAATCTTAAGAAATGTATAGGAAAATATTGAGAAATAAGTTAAATGTCCACACCTATCTTCCTTCAAACTTACCCAATTTAAATGAGCACACCATCAAATGAAAGAGCTCTTTTCAGCGCGTGTTTTAGGCCTATAACGAAACGCCTACCTCAATGAAAACCAGATATATAGAAGCAGAAAGTCATTGACTACGGCTACGAAAACGTAAAAAATGTATGGGAGAAAACTGTTTTTGCATATAACTTGATGAATGTGCAAGTAAGGTAATTTCTAATGCTTGATGACAAATCTATGCAGCGAGAGCTTTCATTTAAAATAAAAATCATGCGAATCGGTTGGGTAGAACGGGCTGGCCGACTCGTATTATAAAACACAAATTCTTTTAATATATAGATAACGTTAAAAAACTTGAATCACATAACTATTTATTAAAGTATTCAAACCGGAATCATCAGTCTTATAATGTGTTTTGGAGAGAGTAGTCTTCTCAATTGGCTTATTAATAATTTACCATTTGAATTACACTTACCAGGATATAATTACTGTGGCCCAGGTACTAAATTAATAAAAAGACTAACAAAAGGAGATAACGGCGTAAATAAGTTGGACGAATACTGCAAAGATCACGATATTGCATATCACAAGTCATCAAACTTAAAGGATCGACATAAGGCTGATTTAATTTTGTTAAAAATGGCGAAAGAGCGAGCGGTTGCTTCCGATGCCAGTATAGCTGAAAAACTCGCGGCACGCTTAGTAAGTAAGGCTATGTCAGCAAAAATTAAAACTGGTTCTGGTTTGGACAAAAAGCCTTCTCCAAAAATTACACCTGGAAAAGGGTTAAAAAGTAAATTAAAATCTGTTATTACAAAAGCAAAAAGGCATATCAAAAAATTAAAACCTAAGAGCAAGAAAATGGCAATAGAATTAGCTATTGCCGCTACTAGAGAATTGGCTGATGATTCATCGATTAAGCTCCCTCGCGTTATTCCTATTCCAAAAACTGGGGGAGTATTACCTTTGATTCCTATTTTTGCGGGATTATCAGCTGCGGGAGCTTTAGCAGGCGGTGCAGCTGGTATTGCTAAAACCATAAATGAATTCAAAATGGCTAAAAAGCTGTATGAAGAATCGAGAAGACATAATGAAAAAATGGAAGCTCTATGTATTGGGAAAGGACTACACCTTAAACCACATAAAGGCGGCCTTGGAATTTTCGTATCAAAAGAAAAAAACTAAGATATCGGCTACCCAAACAGGCCTTAACTAACTTTGACATTTTAAAGTACGGGAATAGAATTCCTTATTTTAGAGGTGTCTTTATGAGAGATGAGCTCCCTAAATGTCCTTATAAAAAAGAATGTGGAGTTATTAATTTGGATAGTTCAAAAAATCCTGGTTTTCATTGGGTAGCCTATGCAAAATATAATGATTATGTTGAGTATTTTGACAGTTAAGGAAACCTTAAACCTCCGAAGGAATTTATAAAATATGTAGGTTCTAACATTCAATATAATTATGAAAATATACAACGTGATCACCCCTTCAATTGTGGACATTTATGTTTAAATTTCTTAAAGAATTTTTGGTATAATCATGAAATAAAATAAAAAGGATCATCTAGAAGAGTTCAGTATGCAAGCATGTCTACTACGGTTACCATCTCTGGAAATAAATCGGAACTGATTTCGTATTTTCAACCACCTCTTCATTTATCTGATCAGTACGAGTGCGGTTTACTATACTTTTCAGTATTAAAAACAAGACCGAATGTGCCCGTTAATAACAGCAGTTTAACAGCTGTTATCAGAATTGAATGTGATCTTGTACACGGTTCATACTGCAACGGATTACCGACTCATTTTATTCATGAATTTATATCTGATACTGCCCCAAGTCACGGCTACATAGAAATACCTCAGAACGTTATTTACTTTCCAGTTAACAAAAATATAATTTCATCCATATCTGTTAGGATTGTAGATCAGTTTGGTTACCGTATTGACTTTGGTGAAGAAAATATTCAATTACGTCTTCATTTAAGAAAAGCAAAATGATAGTATATTATAAAAACCCTTCAGTGAAAATAAAACGTCCTATTCCGTCAACAACCATAAAGGTGCACAGACGTAAGAAAAACGTGAAGAAATTGACTAAATCAAATAAAGATTTTCTTAAAGCTTTAGGGTTTAAAGTATGAGTATACTACAGATTACCGACTTACCACACTTTGATAGTTCGATCGAAAGTTATGAAATCCATTCATACAATCCCTACAATAACAGTTTTAGAGAAAACGATGAAATCAGAATCCCCATACACCAGCAAGATATATATACGTGCTACCATCAGCCAGTTCCATCTACATCGAAGGTCAAGCAAAGCTGTTCGGTAAGGATGGGCATCAGATCAAGAAAGCTGTTACGTTTACTAATAACCCTGTTATGTACTTGTTCCAAGACATCAGGTACGAAATGAATGGAATTGAAATAGACCGTATAAAAAATTCTGGAATAACATCAACAATAAAGTCATACATCTCATTTAATTAAGCAGAAAGTAAAGTTTCTGCATTATGGGGTTGGAATTTAAACGGTTTCCAAAGTGATGGACATTTTAGCGTTGTGGTGCCCTTAAATAAGATTTTAGGGTTTGCAGAGGATTACAATAAAATTGTGATAAATTGTAAACACGAACTTATATTGAATAGGAGCAGTGGCGGCTCGTTCAAAGGAGCGCTGGAGCAGTGAACTCCCAAAATTATAAAATATATGTATACAACTCATATAAACTTTTTCTATAAACACACTCAATATTTTAATACACACCTATTCTCTTTTCTATAATGCATATCCACAAATAAGTATTTGACTACTAAGCTGTTTATCATAATTTTGTCACTCTTGAAACCTACATAGGTATTTTTGTTGAGTGGAGCGCTCATAACAGCGCTCTTCGTTGACGAAAGCTTAGTACAACGCTTAATACTGAAATGTAATGAGTGCGAAAGAGAGAGCGTTCTATGCGCTGGGCGCGTGAGACAAAAGATTTGTATGAGAAATAAACCAAATACGGAGCGGCGCTCCTGGCTAGCTTGACGAGGTGCGCATGCGCGAATATATTACCCGACTTAATGATATGACCATTTGTCACGAAGAAAAATTAAAACGTGTGCGCCGTTTTTTTAATAGTGTTTCGCCGGTATCATTTGAAATTTGAATGTAAACAAAAGCAAAACATTTCTCTGCGAGTGCGTTGGTAATTAGAAAAGGATTGGTGTTTAAAATATAGTTCATTGTATGTGTGATTGTGTGTATTTGTTTAAGAAAGACAGTTAAATTGTGTAACTAATATGGAATATAAAAGCATAAACTTTATAAAAAACTGTAAAAGAACTTAAAAAAAACGACCAATATGATAAAACGCTTTGGTTATGACGTGGTTGCGAAAATGCGAAGGAAGTAAGAAGTTGTTTGTATTTCGTTAAGTGGCGCTGGAGTTGATACTGCGTGTCCACGCAGTATCAACTCCGCCGGTAGGTTGAGGTAGGCATCGATGATTTAGCACGTCTTACTATTAATTGTAAAAGCATTCACAAAATAAATGGTAAGCAGTTTCATTTTTTTTTAGTGAACACCCAATATAATCTTTCACGAGCCGCCTCTGAATAGGAGTAATTCTAACTTAAATAGTATTATTCTTACTGATGAAGTCGTTCAGCTTCAAATAGATATACAGAGAATTCAATGGAGAGTACCACATATAAAAGTTTCCGATCGAGAACGTTTAATACTTTTAAAGCACTTAGAAAGAGATAAACCTATTCAGATGGCCTTTAGAAATTGGGATTTATATGAGTATCCTTTACTACCTAAAACCACAAAGCATTATTGGTCAGTAAAGACTGCTTCTCAATTAGAAAAGCCTCGGTATGTCATTTTTTGCTTGCAAACTAATAGAAAAAATAATAGAACTAAAGACAGTTCGGTATTTGATCATTGTGAGGTGACAAATGTTACGCTCTTTTTAAATTCGCAATATTATCCTTATGAGCCTTTATCTTTAAAGTTTTGTGAGAACAAATATAGTATATTATATGAAATGTATGTGAAATTTCGCCAGTCGTATTACAACTCTCCGGTAGAACCGTTGCTTGATCTGCAGGATTTCAAAGAAAAGGCCCCAGTCTTCATCTTAGACTGCTCGAGGCAAAACGATAGTTTAAAAACTGGTCCAGTGGATGTAAGATTGGAATTTGAATGTTCAACACAAATACCAGATAAGACAACTGCATACTGTTTGATTATAAACGACCGACTTGTGGAATACAAACCTCTGAGCAACATCGTGCGTAGATTATCATGACTGCTATTGTAGACATCCAAGGCTTTAAAACAGAAGCAAATGAATTTATAATAAAAGAAATTGCTATATGGTGTAATCAAAGCCTGCAAGTGTTTTTAATAAAACCGCCATTTCCTTTTTACGATTTGACCAAATCGGAAAGACAACAAGTTTGCTGGATTGAGCGTAATAGAAAAATATACTGGAGCGAAGGATTTATACCTTACTCAAATTATCAATATTTAGTTTTAGATATCTTAAAAGATAAGTGTGTTTTCGTTAAAGGTCTTGAAAAAGTGTCATGGTTGAAAAATATTTTAAATAGTGTTAATGTAATTAATTTAGAAGATAAAGGTTGTCCTAATTTGTTAACCCTATATGATCGCTATAAATATTCCGGAGATTTGTACAATTGTATCTATCATGACTCAATATGTGCATTAAAAAATGTTATGTGCTTAAAAAAATGGTGCTTTGATAATAAACTTTTTTAAAAAGATACAATATGGATTGTTTCATTTTACTTAATCGTTTCCTATACTCACTAACATACCCATTTAGTTTTAATATATACTATGATTGGAATATTACATGAATTGATACACATTCATAAGTACAATAAAAAACTCAGCAAAGAGAACAGTTACATTGGTCACTAAGACAAGGAGTTAAATTCCTAACCTGAAAACCTTAGAATAGGTGTTATTATTCTAAGCTGAAAACATAATGTTAATAATCTATATCGTGAATAAAACGGATCGCAGATAACAAAAGTAGGTATTATTGGGAGCGTATGCGTCAGCTCACTTTGTTCTGAGTGATGCAGATCACATTTATATTAATCGATCTCGATTGTAAAATTGGGGCTTCTGTATCACGCAGCTCGAGCGGCGACGCGAGAGCAAGTGATGCAGAAGCACCAATTTTACCCTACTTCCGAAGGGGTGTAATATAATTTGTATACACCGTAAATATGTTCATTACCTCTGTCTGTATTTTCAGAAGCCCAAAACATTTTTCACCAAAACAAATGTTACTCAACATCTGGTGAGATGATAACCCCGCCCAATACAGTTGAGTAGAAACAGTAGAACATTCAGGTGACGTCAGAATCCGACGCAAATCGTCACTGAGCTGTAACCAGTGCGTTTTATTGCGCTAAGGGCACATGCTAATGGACGTCTTATCATGCCTCGGATATTATAACCGGAGGAAAGAGATAAAATAGATATCTTAATATTCTTTATGGGTTATAAGAAAACGATCTTGTTATAATATCGTTTTGGGATATTAATATCGAGGGAATGATGTCAGTATTATCAATTACTGGATTTTGGCTGGATATTAAATATTAGAGACCTATAAATTGTTTGCTAGTAAGCTTTGTATCAATTATTTGAATATAGCATTTATATAATTGTGGAAAACTTCGCTGTATTGTAAAAATTACTTTATGAGGCATATTATGCTTGCGCACTATGCAAAAGCTTACTATGCGAGTGCATTAATACCATCATCTGACAAATAATAGAATCAACGGCTAAGAAACTCTGTGAATTGGTGCCTTAAGGATGAGTGGTGACCAATAGTGCCTTAAAAGTATAGATTCCTCTTTCCAGATAGGCATTTTCTTCAATATCCTTGATATTGGACATAATTAGGTGACATGGTTTCTATGTTTGTTAAGGTAGGCCTTAAATTTTCTCATGGTTTCAATTCAAACCAAAAATCCAGTGTGGTAATTGATGAATGTTATGATGTAACATAAAATTATGTGTTTAAATTGTAGTAAATCAATCAAGATGGTCTAATTCTTTTTGGTAGCTAGCACAAGTAATTTTTTATATAAGTCCTAAATGTTCTGTCCTTACTCAATCACGTCAGCTTGTGAACGGTTTTTTTAACGCGATCTGACACACAAGTTGCTGGCGCTACATAAAAATGTCTTTGCGTTGGCTGAGCGTTTTGTGACGAGGCCTTATGATTATTTATTTGCCAAGTAAGAAAAAAATTTTTATTGACAACTGTTAAACGTGATTTTTTTGGAATCATATTTCTTTTATATTGAAATACTATTTAGAAGCTATCTGTACTAGCTGCACTAGCTAAGTTATACCAAGAGCTTGTGTTTTGAACTCACAAAGGACAAATTTTATATTTAGCATAGCAAGCTTTAGAACTCAACAACATTTGATACTATTCATGAAAATAGAAACGCTGCTAAACAAGTAAAAACACAGAGCTCTCAACATATTCTGTTGCAGAAACATTTAAAGAACTTTCTTCAAACAACTATACCATCAGTTTAAAGACATACGTCGCAACTGAAATCAACAAAAACTTCAGCTCGTATTTACCCCAGAACACTCGCTATTCTTATTAAAATATGCAAAACAAAACGTAATTTAAAACATTATTTTAAAGAACATCTTATTGAGTCGGGCCGGCATTATGCATGCGCCTTACCCGAGTTTTACAGGCTGTTACTTTATCCGAAGTAAAAAAACGTAATTTCGCTATGATGGCTTTATTACGGGCCCTAGAACGTATAGAGTTATGACCCTTCTCATTTTGTTAGATAGACCTTTGTTTAGGGACATATACTTTTTATATCGGCTCTGTAGTTTTTTTGGAATGAAAGTTTCAACTTTATTACCGCTTGGAACAATCTGCTCAGTGTGCTTACCTAAGTTTATTAGCTGGTGTAAATATGCTGTTCTTCTGGTTGGTTATAGGACCTTTGAGTTTTACTGACGGCTTATCTTCAAGGTAAGTACATCACTTGTTATGGTGAAATAAAAATCGTAGATAGTTCCACTAGTTTTATGGACGGAGGGGAACTTAGCGTGTTGAAATAAAAGAACACTGAAACTTGTGGATGTTCTCATATTATAAAATGTACCAACTCGCCGAAATGTCAATTTAGGTCAGGTAATAAATGACTAAATAAGTACCTGAGGTACTTGTGCTACTGTAGGTGAGTGACAGCGTTAGACTTTTATATCGTTCAAAAACAGATTGGTTGAAGAATCTCTAATGGGTATCATCAATCTTCTTTTACAGTTTGTCCCACTGCTAGACACTTAGTCATATAGTCTGCAACTCTTCAAAAAGTAACCTTCGGTTAAATTACTAGTAATCACAATTTCAATAACCGATAAGAACTTTAGAAGTGTCAGAATCATAGCTCAAAGGCAGAACTTTTAAACTGCACAACAAGCGTACGTATTTAAATTCATATTACACATTATAATTAAAACAGTAAACAATTTTCGCATCGCATATTTCAAACAAGCATTTACAAGAGCATTTTTAATATACCACAAGCTAAAAAAATTACAACGCTGCGATGCAAGCGAACAAAGTAGATACGTGTTTATCTTCCATCCGAGATCAACTCGAAAATTATGGTTTTATTCCATAAACATTACATCGACGTATTGAAAAGCGGTACCCTCGACACCTAAATCTAATACATACAGACTGGCAATCGACCAATGAATACATAGACTTTACAACTTAAGAAATAAGGTTGAGTTTCGAGTGGCAATTTTGAAGTTTGGAGTAGAAAGTTGACAATAGCTGTGTGCGCAACGCCAAAATGTTTTGAGCAAATATTCATTGAATGCAAATCCGCCGAGGCCGTTTGGATTAGACGTGGTGTATTGGTATATACTGTATACGGTTGTCATTTTAAAACATTCGTAAGCGAATTGCTATTGATTCGTTCTGCTGTTTGTTGGGTATTTACACTGTGACAGTGGCCATGGCTTTTCTGTTAATAGGGTTTGAATCTTATTTTAGACTATTATATTTTTACTCTTTGACAATATTAATGGCTATTTGAGGGATTCAAGTTAAAACATCCGTAGGTAACAGAAGGCAAGGTTTTATCGTCTGCATCTCTAGACCTTTCATCTATTTTATTAATTTATATATAAACCTTTTATGTGGTGCCATGTCTAAGTTGTAATAATACCAGAAGATACACTAAGAAAACGACCTGGAAATCTATTTGAGATTAGAGAGTTTTATATGAGCCATTTTTAAACAAAGTCTACCTAAAATGTCACATATCATGATCCCTCTATTTTTACCATGTGCAGATTTGCGTGGCAATATTACCACTGGAATGCTGAAAGAAGCATATATATTTATGTATGTACAAAATATGAAATATCAATATAACCATGATATCACATTTCATTTCAGCAGTTTCAAAGCGCCCGTTTCGATTACCTCACAAAACAAATATTTGTTTGAATCAACCCCCTGCATCGCGGTATTATGTTCTACCACAAATATTGCACTCAACTATCCTACTCGATCGATCAAAAACAAACATTTTCCTCCTATTACCATGATACGCTTTAGCACTGAATGTTTCCGATGCGTCATGGTGTTAGATACGATTTCATATGGACTCACGTTTGTGTTCCCTAAAGGGTAGACAGAGGTGTAATATTACACCCACATTTCGTCAGTTATGAATTTTTAGGTTCCATGTAATATGGAGCCATATTGCCGTTACCGGACACATTGCCAGACTCCGTGCTGCTACTGAGTTTTCAATACAGACTTCCCGATAAGCAGACGCCTACTATGCACTGGACAACGGAGGCAGTTTCCCGGTTTCATGTTCCCTGATAAATACAATTAGGAATGTCTAGCTAGCATGATTTAATATAGAACTAGGACTATAGATACACAACAACAAGTTAAGTAGCCGACAAGTAGACCTCTGTCAAGAAAGTACAGGGAACAGATCTATAATACACTAACTGTTTGTTATTCATCCAAATTTATTTTATTACATCAAAGTATGCTCCTTCAGAAACGATACACTTACGCCAACGAATAATCCGATCATCAAAACATTTTTAATAGGTGATTCCAGAATTGAGTTCAGTTCTCGCCGTGAATTCTCCTTTATGTCTTCTAACGATTGAAAACGGGTGCCATTAAGTGGTAATTTGAGTTAAGTAAAAAGAAAGAAGTCGGCTGGAGCCGTATCTGGTGAATATGGTGGTTGCTCGATGGTATTTGTTGAGTGTTTGGTCAAAAATTCGTTCACAGTGATGGCCTTATGCGAAGGCGCATTATCGTGGTGCAAAATTCTTTTGGGACTAGCCGAGCGGCAACATGTATCGTACCGAAATGATTAGTTAAAATGTTACGGATTGACTCGTGAAATACAGACAGTTATCTGTCTCAAAGTTGAATGAGGATTCAGACACTGTTTCCTTCACTTTTGCGATGTCAACATCAGTTGCAGACGTTGATGGCCTACCAGAGTGAGGCAAATCTGCCATCACATCTCGATCGCTTTTGGACGCTTTGTACCACTCGCAAGCACGAATTTTTGCTAAGTTACAGAAGGCTTACGGTGAATCCACCGTAAGCCTTCTGTAACATTTTCATTACAAAAATTTGAAATTGGAACCATAAACAAATAATCCCTTCCCGATACTTACATACATAAATAGACTCACGTCTGTTTCCCGAAGGGTAAGCAGAGACTACGGAACGCCATTTACAACAATCGTGACATACCTCACTTGCTTCATTCACTCCCATCAAGTTTCTCATGCATGCTCTTCTGTTTAGGGTACTTCCGACCTGTCCTTTTTTTACCGATACTTTTTTGACGGAATGTATGTGAGACGTATAATGGACCAAATAACACATCTATACATATTACCATTATTTTGACATATTTCACTAGATAAACATACTTGTATAATTTATTTCAGTTGCAGGAAACTTCCCTATTTACGTGGGTGAAGCCGTGGGCAAAGTCTGGTTTGCAGATAAAATAAATCTTCAACGCGTGTCATATATTTCACAGTATACGTGATTTGCAGAAACCAGCAATGCCAATTACTGATACTGTTTAACTCCGTCAAGAACGAAGGATTTTTACCAAAAGGAAAACAATGAGGTTATGGTTTTATCAAACTTCGGCACTAGAAGAATAAATCAAGAGATTAGTAGATGAGCTGCAAATTACATTCCAGTCCCGAGAAAGGTAAATTTAATAAACCATACAATACAATTAATACCCTACACCAATTGGTGGATTCATTTGCCAGTTCATTAACAATTCCCTTCCGAGGCCTTTTTTCGTCTCAAACAAAATACAAAGGCTTAGCTAAAGGCTAGTACACTCCACTCCATAATTGTCGGTGTTGTTCATATCAAGCCACATATGCAAGCCGCTTAAGGGCCGAGTAATTAACATTTTTATATAACTCATTTGCATACTGCCTTGATAACTCTATGAATTTAAATTTATTAAAGGTTGCTCCACTTGTTACGTAGAGAGTAATCAAAGGGGTCACGTCGGCTTTTGTTATAAACTATGTTATGCTATGAATATTTTGCTGATAAAGGTATACAGGGCTGAATATGTTGGAGGAAATTTTATGTTTTTCATTTTCATGGGGAACACGTGTGACGGAAAATAGCATGACGGTTGGCGGTCTCTTATGCCACCATTTTGTGCGTAGCACTGAGGGCCTTCCTGCGTGCCAGATAGCCATGACTGCGAACTTTACTGATCTTCTTCTTTCTCTTAGCGTTATCCCAGTTTTAATCTGGGGTCCGCTTACTAGTCTAACCGGATTTGGTTGAATATTAGCTTTTCCACAGAGCGACTGCCTGTCTGACCTCCGCAACCCGAAGGGATAGCGATATTCCATGGTTTAGAATAGTGTCAGTTTATTTAGAAGGTACTGACGCCCTGTAACGACTGTCAAAGATCTTCATGACAACCAGGACCGACGGTTTAACCTGCTCCGTGCGGCCTTTACTGATCGTCGTTACAATATAATGGTAGGAGCTTAGATCAAGCTATAGTCATGATTACTGATGGATATGGAGCAGCCATCTGGCTGCTCCATATCCATCTGTCACGGACAATGTGAACAGTACCGACGATGGCCGGTCGGCTCGCATTAGCCGTCGCAAAACTAGCAGCATATACTATACTTAAACCAGCCAATGACGGTATACAGCTATTTGTTATTTAATTTCCTGGGCATTATAGATAATACTCAGGCGCACCATCACTTCTAATATAACCTCAAGCATATTAAAACTCTTTGAAAGAGTGTGAACGCCTTCATAATATTAAAATTACTTTTTCACCACAGCAGCTCAAACATGCCGCTTTTGCTGCGAGACAACAGTGAACAAAACGCGATTTTGATTCGAGCGTGAGGCAAAGTAGCTTTTTAATTTTTCAATCTTCAGTGCCACGAATTGACATTGTTCAGCCCCAAATTTGAAACATTCGAATTTTACTGTGCTCTGTCTCTTTCACATGCATATAAAAAGTGAGTGAAAAAACAATCCCCTTCGAATTCGAAATTCGATTTTGGAATTCGACTTCAAAGAAAACACCTACGGCAACGCAAAAAAAAAAGATATTTGTTTTTTTTTTATGTTATTGTTTACATGTTTAATTTATTATTGGATTTTAATAAAATAAGTCTAATTAATAGTATAAAATTAGTATTTAACCAATACATTTTTATTTAGAATTACAACAATGATACATTTGAAAAATAAACATCAGGGACGCGGTATTAAAACGCGATTTTAAAAAGTAGCGGGAATAAAAATTTCGCTGATGCTGATACAGTAGGTACCTATAACGTAACGTGTTAAATTATAATAATATATAAAATAATCTAAAAAGATGAGTGAAACTAGCGATGATGACTGTACTTTAACATCAGAAGAGTTAAATCAACAAGTGATTATGCAGAATTCAATCTATTCCTGTTCATTTCTATGTCTCCTAAGTAATATGTGTTCTCACTGCTGTGGTGAAAAGCTATGTGTGCTACACGAGAGCAAAGTTTTTTGTATCTCGTGCTGTTGAGTCCCTCACCACGCTCAGGATTCTAACTTTGATTCACTCGCTACGCTCGTGAATCAACCATAGAATCCTTCGCTTGCTCGGGACTCAAAATAAGCACTCGAAACAAAAAACAACTTTGCTCTCTTGTTGCACAAATAACTATTGTTTTGTTTATCGTCCCTCAAAGAGTTGGGGATATGGAACATTTTTTTGGTAGTGTAGGTAACAGTAATATGTACATATTTTACTATATAAGTCAGATGCGCTGCGCGCTCCCGACACAGATTACCTTACCGCGTAAAAGTGTACATGTATCGTCAATCCACTTACAATAAACGCACATGGTTTCAAGCAACAACTCGTTTCACTACGGAGGTAAGTGAAACGAGTTGTCGACCAAGAGTTACCAACAATCAAGCGTAAGGATTTAGAATTCAATCTATCCCACCCTTCATCATGCATCGGTCTGCGCATAGCAGCATATACTTCAATTTTGTTGAGACATAAACTATACTACTTACCGTATATAAAACTTTTCCTCGTCATCCCAGTTTCACTAATCAATATCATCTCGCTACTTCCGCCACGTCCATTTTTTGTGCGCACTTGGGAGGCACGAGAATGACGTAAAAACTGACATGGCCGCCAATCACGCGGCGGACGTAAAAATGTCGTGAGAGGCTCAATGTTAAGGTGGCATATCCATCAAAGATGTGCGTGCCTAACGGACAAGGCAAGGGAAACATCTGTATATATAAAATCCTTGCGTTACTGTCTGACTGACAGACAAGCTACAGCCAAAAGTAGTAGGTCCAGAAAGCTGAAATTTTACATGTATGTTCCTTGGGGACAGCAGAGGTGCACTAAGAAGGGATTTCCCGAAATTCTCACGGGGCTGAGCAGAAAGAATTAAGTTAGAAAAATGTGCGGGTGAAGCTGCGGCCATCTTCTCGTCTACCTATACTTTTTTTATTAAAAAATAAAATGATGATGATGGATGTTTACCTCACACAGCTCATCGCCTTACATCTTTGGTAGGCCTATGGCCTGCCAACATTTTCGTCAACTTCTTCTTTAGTAATTTTTGTAGGACCTTTGCGAGACCTTCAACGTCAAATAAGGCATCTCAAATTTTATTTGTTAAAACGTACCTATTGTTAGGTATATTTTGTTGGGGTATTTCCTGCTGCCGAAATGTTATTTGAACGTGTTTTAATGAAAATATCAAAATTATACGAATGTAATCTCTAGAAACTGTACTGTATAAATCATTGGAACATGTCATCATCATCAGCCCTGTATATAAACTGTCCTGCTGCTGGGCACGGGCCTCTTCTCCCTATGAGAAGGGTAAGGCTATAGTCCACCTCGCTGGCCTAATGCGGGTTGGCAGTCACATTTCTTTCGAGAACATTATGGAAAACTCTTAGACATGCAGGTTTCCTCACGATGTTTTCCTTCACCGTTAACAATTTAATACGCACATAATTCCGAAAAGTCATTGGTGCGCACCATGGATTCGAATCTAGACCCTTTGCGTAGCAGTCTGTCGGTCTCTCCACTAGGCTATAGCTGCCATTTAACATGTATTGTAAGTTAAAAATTGTACTGGTAATTTAATTATTATGGTATTTGAAGTTTTTGTCTTAGATAATTTACAAAGTGAAAGGCATGGCGAAAATACTTCACGATTTTAAAACATCCTATTTACATGTAGCCTAAATTTGAGTTTTAGGAGTTCCACCAGGCCGTATTGCAAAGGAATTTTTGCACAAGGTACGTTTAAGGTGTTTTCAACACAGAGAAGAACACAATTTAACCAAGCCACATACAAAAGCCTCAAGTCAACTATTAAAGACAAAGGGTTAAACAAAAAGCCATTCCACTGCTATCATCAAACAAGCCGCGACGGGCCTTAATTCGTGCCATTCATCACTCGACAGTTACCGAACTAATTTAGTCCCTGCAATAAATCTTGCCGCCCACAACGTAGTACTGACTCCGCGGCCACTGACGACGATGATATTACTATCATGCACTGTCAATGTAAGGTGATATGTGAAATAACTCTTTAAATCGTTTCACTGCACGGTTGGCGTAGTGGTTTAAGCGGTCGTCTCGCCGCTTTAGACTGCGTTCAGCGTTGCGGGTTCGATTCTCACACGAGACAACACTTTGTGTGATACATAAATAATTGTTGTTACGAGTCCAGGTGTTTGTTGGTTGGTACAATGCTAGCTGCATACTTGTAAAGTCCTCCGCAACACAGGATTGTGTGGGGGCCGTGTTTCAAAAACAAAACAAAGAAATCTACTATTAGCTGAAATAGCCTAATGAAGAAAATAGCAAGACTATTGTAAAGTAAATTAAGAGAGGCCTATATCCAGTAGTGTACTGCAAATACAGTCGTATGATGATTATGATACGTTACAATGGAGTAAACACACATTTCGGCAAACTAAATTAAAAACTTTTTACATTATTTATATTATTACTAGAGGACGCCAGCAGCTACGCCTGCATTTGTTTAAATTTGCCCGTTTAAGCCGATCCCGTTGGAATTTCGGGAAATCCCTCCTTAGTGCACCCCTACGGTCCCCAAGGAACATACATGCCAAATTTCAGCTTCCTGCGTCCCATAGTTTCGGCTGTAGCGTGTCTGTCAGTCAGTCAGTAACGCAAGGATTTTATATATTAAGATTTTATAGTACCTATTATTTATTAAATTATTAACATAATATTCTCTACAGTCTTCACACTTAAATACCCTGCTGCGTTTTTTTTTTTTTGTAAAATATTAATTTTTAGAATTCCTTTCCAAAACTGATTCAAGTACGACAGGATGATGCAAGAGATTATATGAAATCTGGTAGCCGCTCCAATAGTGATGTGTGATATATAATTGAAAAGGTATTATCTTATAGAACATGAATAAGTATGGCGCCTGTCTTGATTTATAGTTCGATCTGATTGCCAGCCTAATGTAATATCAGGGTAATATGGACTTTCCTTTAGCAAAAAATGAAAATAAAGCTTAACCCTCTGCGGCTGAGGTTACGTCTGCCAGACACCTCAAAATAAACTTCCGATTGCTGTGTCGCCAAATTCGTGAAGATCTTCCCGCGTCACTCAATAGCTTCATGCGCTCGTGTCCCCTGCCCGGCAGTGCACTGACGGCAGTCGCAGCATTGGCATGTGCCGAGTTACAGCAGCGAGGTGTCCGTAATACGTAAGGTCAGTAATATGTGATGTGTCTTGTAGACGTATTGTCAGTAAAATAATTATTTTCTTAGTGTCTTGCAGACTACTCGTCAGTAAAATAATGATATAATTATTATCTTTATATGATGTACATTATGTTTCATTGATTTTAGGTGGACAGCAACCACATGATTGACCTTCTAGGAAAATGAAAGGCTGTTGACGACCATAATATACTGGAGTGGCTAGAAGATAACAACGACTCACAGTTCAGTGATGTCGACGATGACGTTTCCACAAGCAATTTTTATCGTTTATTGGATATAGCTGGTATAAATATTTATATGCTTTATGGAGAGTATCAGGCAAATTGAAACAAGCTGATTTTCTTATGTACCTTACTACCTTGCAAGAGAATTAGTGCGGCCAGCTCTAAAAGAACGAGTTTACAATGATAGGCTGCCTAGAGAGCAATGTTTGACAGTTTGCCGTATTTTGGGACAAGACTTACCACCTTTTCCACCACCAAGTGACCCTGACACATCATTGGCAAGAAAGTTATGCTGCATATGTTGAAATAAATTGGAGCGCCAAACAAGATTTACATGGTTTGTCTGCACAAAACCAATTTGTTTACAATGCGGTGCTCAAATTTGCACTGATTGCAAGACTAATTTTTGATACTGAATCAAAAGAAAAATGCTCTAAGGATTTTTTACTTTTATTTTTTTCTTGTTAGTTTGATGCCAGAAGAAGGTATTAATAAGTATATTTTTTGTGTTTATTGATTTTTATGATTTAATTAAATTTTAATAACAGCTCTGTCCAAAAATACCTTGATCTCACGTTGTGATTCAAATATAGTTATATATTCTTACATTTGTTTTATATTCTGTTTTTTAATGTTTAATATTTAAAGTACGTGTCTATACATAAATACATATTGTTTCATTATTGAATTTATAATACCTGCAACACATTAATTGTATTTTATTTACACGTCTCTTGGACTACTCCTCAGCAGAATATTTACATAAATGGCACCTCAGTGGCAGAGGGTTAAGAAAATGAAATAAAATACTATTATGATTACCTTGTTTATTATTTTTACCATTTATTGTATACAAAAGAGGCAACAGCCGCAACGAAGCTTAATAAGTGAGATTACAATATGAAATTATTATCAAATGAAATAAAATGATTACAAAATAAAATAAATGATTACACATCATCATCTAGTAACACATCATTAAGGAATGAGGCAGGGGCTACAAATCCCTCGTGCCTGGCGTATCCTAGGTACCACACGATGGACATGATGTGACAGGTACCTACAGTACGTCGTCACCCAGTCAGGCATGTACAGTAGTATTGGGAGATAGTATTACTATTGACTAAAATATAACAATAATATATTCTTGCTCGAATATGTCGAGATTGGATACGACCGCGCATGAGCGAAGAATCTTCATTTATCCCATAGTCAGGCCAATCTTCAAGTGCATTTTGTCTATAAATCTCTATTGTGTATATTCCATTCTGTGGATGCTCACTGCAGGAAGATCTTGCAAGCTTTATTTGATATGTCCCTAATTTCAATAAAATAACTTGCCTACTGAAATAAAAATAAAATAATAAATAGTCGCTGAATAGTACGGGGAGACGGGGAAGCGCAGTCACAAACATAGTACAAACGAACGACTGAAGCTATCCGTCGGTCGACGCTTGCGAGTGCGCATTCGTGGGTCCCCTCCCCACCCCCGCCTCTGGTACCTGGCCCGCCTTCCCAGGCAGGTAAGAAAATGATTCATAACTCCTATTGATGTACAAAAGGGTAGTGAATTATAAAATAATAATAATAACCTTATTCTATCCTTTTTTTTTTTTTTTGTATCGGGTTGGAAAATCCTCATGGAGTCCCTCCGCCCCGGGGGAAAGGACGAAGGGGACTGTCAGACTCTTACTGACTAAATACCAACCCGTGCTCCTCATGTACCCATGTGTCGGAGGGTAGGGTTTCACCAAAGCATTCCTCGCTACCCCCCGACGGGTATTGGCCCGCCAGATGGTCAGGCGGGCCCCGAACGAAACCCCCTTGGCGGCGGATGAAGGTGTTCGGCTCCGCCGCCAAAACACCCAGCGGCCGCAGAGGATAGGGAGGACGGCAACGCAACACCGCATCTCCTCTTCCTCTGCGGCCCCACCGCGACGCAACGATGGTGCGCCCCCATTTGGTCGCGGGAGATAGGGCGCGGGGCAACGCAACACCCACACGCCTCTCCTCCCGCGACCGCACCCGACTGCGAGGGACAGACAGAACTGTCCCCCGCACCCGCACCATGGAACGCATCCTACGCAGGCCTCTACCAAGCCCACGTGGAGCGTCCCCTCCTGGGATCCCGCTTAGTTTCACCGTGGGTGGCTTCTAACCCACGGTTACTGAGCCCCCCCACCACGACAAGGTGGAGATCCCACGGGGGGGAACCCTATTCTATCCTTGCTACAACTGGCATCTTATAGTACTTGTTATTTCTGAACGGACTAAGATTTGGAACTAGTGGCAATAATAATTTTTCACCTCAGCAGCTCAAACATGCCACTTTTGCTGCGAGTCAACAGTGAACAAAACGCGATTTTGATTCGAGCGTGAGTAAAAGTAGCTTTTTATTTTTTCAATCTTCAGTGCCACGAATTGACATTGTTCAGCCATAAATTTGAAAACATTCGACTTTTACTGTGCTCTGTCTCTTTCACATGCATAATAAAAAAGCGAGTGAAAAAACAAACCCCTTCAAAATTCGATTTTGGAATTCGACCTCAAAGAAAACATGTTCGGAAACGCGTAATACTTTAAAATTTAAAGATATTAATTTGTAATAAAGAAATTAAGTTTTTTTTTAGTGTTATTGTTTATATGTCTAATTTATTATTGGATTTTAATAAAAATAAGTCTAATTAATAGTATAAAATTGATATTTAACCAATACATTTTTATTTGGAATTTCAATAATGATAAATTTGAAAAATAAACATCAGGGACGCAGCAAAGAGTATACAAATACTACGGGACGCAGTATCAAAACGCGATTTAAAAAAATTGCGGGAATGAGCTGATAGCGTAACATGTTAAATTATATTAAATATATAAAATAATCTAAAAAGATGAGCAAAACTAGCGATGATGACTGTCGAAGAGTTAAAACAACAAGTGATTAATGCAGAATTAAGTTTTCAATCTATTCCTGTTCATTTCTATGTCTCCTAAGTAATATGTGTTCTCACTGCTGAGGTGAAAAGTTATGTGTGCTACACGAGAGCAAAGTTTTTTGTATCTCGTGCTGTTGAGTCCCTCACTACGCTCAGGATTCTAACTTTGATTCAATCATAGAATCCTTCGCTTGGTCGGGACTCAAAATCAGCACTCGAAACAAAAAAACAACTTTGCTCTCTTGTTGCACAAATAACTATTGTTTAGCTCACAAAGAGCTATCCAATGACGTATTACACTAAGTTATTGGTGGTGGGTACCAAGATTTTGCATCACTTTTGACTTTCAATTTCATCTGAAATACAAAGTTTCAGGTTTTCCAAATACTATTAAAAATGAATAACTTTTCATTTAATATTTACTAGACTTCTGCCTGCGTAAAATATACACGTAAATCTGCCTCAAGAATCTGTTGTTGAAAACCGTACAAAATCTATTGGGTGTTTTAGTTTTTGAGTCTATTGCGTTCTCACAGATCAACAAGACGATTGGGTTTTACATACATACATACATAACGTCACGCCTTTTATCCCCGAAGGGGTAGGCAGAGGTGTCTCTACACCCACCTTTCGCCGGATATACTTTAGTCCCACGTAATAAGGGGCGAGCCTATTGCCGTACCGGGCACATTTCCAGACTCCGTGCTGCTACTGAGAATTTCGTGACAGAAAAACCCAATAACACTGCCCGACCCAGGAATCGAACCCGGGACCTCCCGATCCCACGTGCACATTTATACCGCGAGACCAACGAGGCAGTCGTATAGGGTTTGATGTCGAGTTTCCCGTCTCTACGCAAAGATGGTATTTGCATCGTGTTATCCCTTAGTCGCCTCTTACGACACCCACGGGAAGATAGGGGTCGGTGACACTTGTATTCTATGCCGTCAACAACACGGCGTATGTTTAATTTTATAATATAATGTAAAGGCAGCAGCGATAGCCGAGTGGTAGACTATGGCTTTACCTCTCCCATAGTACGAAGTCCCAGCCCAGTATTGGGACAGTTTACATACAGGACCGATGATTATATAGGTACATCAGTAAAATAAGTTCCAAGCGTGAAATATTTTCAGGCTTCTGTCCCTTCAAGAAGAAAAATGCATTCGAATACGTTATCATACGCAATGTAAACCTTATGTCTTTGACTACCAAATGAGAGGCCTGCGACTAGAAAAATTTGTAACTTAGGCTATAAGAAAAGCAACACTAGAGAATATTTTTACGTCGCAGGGTGCTTCACAAACATTGAAAGAACAAAATAAATTGCAATCCTGAGTAAGTGTATCAGACAAAGCTGCACAGTTTACAAGATTCACGATTTCACATTCACCTATAGAAAAACAAGTAGCTTGTTGGTTATTAAGCCTAGGTCTCAATGTTGATCTATTGTGCACAACTAAACTAAGACTTCAGCTCTCGTATTTCCTTTGATAAAACTAGAAAGAGAGGGAAATAAATCAGATTCGTCATAATATTTTTTCCACGTAGCTTTAGGTGACACTTCGAAACGTTGCAATTAAGACAAGCCACAAGCACCATAGAATCGGTACAAAATGTTGCTTCAAATCTTGTCATAGAACGATTTGACTATGTTACATCAATTCAGAAAAATTACCTAGTTATTGTGACAACTCTGAGAAAATTGATTTCTAATTACAGATAAAATTCTTGGAACATGGCTGTCAAAATACTGGTGAAATATTCCACTACCTGCTTATTTAAGAATATACCGCCTTATATACAAAAATGTTATACAAATACCCCTAGTCACAAGACGGCGTTATTATTTCTATAATCCCTTAGGAGAATTTCAGGAGTTTAAAGATTCAGGTAAAAAGTTGCCAAGCGGAGAATTCGGACAAGGAGTGGCTTTGAAATTAAACTTTAATACTGGAAGTATGTTTAATACGAAAGTAAGGGAAAAGACCGAGAAATTCTGCCTTAGTTTGAAGTCTTAAGCAAATATCATTTTGGTAAATACGGGGCATGAAAATCTGATGAAGTTTTGTACAAAAATAAATAGTATTTCATATCATGTTAATGCTTTTGTAGGATATGAAAATGAACTTATATATAACATTAATTGTAGGTCGCCAATTTTAATATCAGTTATTTTCTTTTTGTTAAGATTAATTATTGTAGTTCCTTTGGCATTTGTAAAATAAATATGATAGTTATTATTATTAATGAAATATATTGTTTTTTTGCGAAAATAGCTACGGCACAAACAAACCATGTTTATTATCCAACAATGCAATCATTGCTTGTTTCACAGTTCAGCACTAATAGTGAGGGCGTAACTAGACAAAAGGCCATACTAATTATATAAAAGGGCATACTAATTAACTGTTACTGACTCCATTATGAGCATAATTGTAAATCATTACAGCCTTTATTTCCTAATGCTAATATAGGCAGAGATAGGCAGAGATTGGAGAATGTAGGCCTGAGAATAAGCAGAACCAAGACAGAGTATATGTTCTGTGACTTTGGCGGTCTCTCCAGTCCTATACCGGTTACACTCGGCGGTACACCTCTACCAGCATGCTCCGATTTTCGCTACCTAGGTTCACTCCTGCAAGATGACGGCGAAATTGATCGGGATGTTAGGCAACGAATCAACGCAGGATGGATGAAATGGCGACAGGTCTCAGGCACAATTTGCGATCACAAAATGCCTGTAAAGTTAAAAGGCCGCATGTATAAGGCGGTTATAAGGCCTGTCGTACTGTATGGAGCTGAGTGTTGGGCTACAAAGAAGATGGATGAGAAACGATTGCATGTTGCTGAGATGAGAATGTTACGATGGATGTGCGGAGTGACAAGAATGGACAGAATTAGAAATGAATACATTAGAGGTAGTACGAAAGTAGCGCCCATTGATGAAAAGGTAAAAGGGAGTCGATTAGCCTGGTATGGACATGTTATGCGAAGAGATGAGATGTACGTAGGTAAGAAAGTGATGAATATGCATGTAGAAGGACGAAAAGGGAGAGGGCGGCCAAGGAAAAGATGGATGGACTGTGTGAGGATGGATATGAAAGAGAAAGGGATAAACGATCGGATGGCTGGTGACAGAGAAGTATGGAAGCGAAGGACATACTGCGCCGACCCCAAATAAATTGGGACCAGGGCAAGACAATGATGATTTCCTAATGCTAATAATTAGATATGTCTAAATCCCATTAACTCTATAGGAAAATGTAAGACATGCAGGCTTCGTCACGATGGTTTCTTTCGCCATTTAGCAAGTTTAGCTTCGTGTAACATTAAAAAGTGATTTATATAGCATGCACCACGTACTTTTTCCAGGTTTGAACCTGCTACCTCTACGTAACAGACTGTTAGTCTCTCTACTTGGCTATCGCTGCTTATTAAAGAGACCAGAAGTTTTATTTAATTGTTTTGAACCATTACTTTAGCAGATTACTTTAATTTAGACATAATGAGAAGGCAACTAGTCGGACCAATCAGCTACGCATGTCACGTAGAATTACGCGTATCTCCGAGTGATCAATTTGAAAATGAAAAATCCATGGTTTCTTGGGCTGCTGATAAATGGTGATATTGTTATTTAACAACCATTCTTCAATGAATAAATAGAGCTCAAATAATATATGCCTAGCACGTGATATTTATGTAAGTGCGTAATCAAATTACGTTCTATTATATAAATCAGTGTTGCAGATGAACATACCAAATGTATTACACATTTCAGTATAATTCCGAAAATTTCAGTGGCAAAGCCGAGCAAAGGATTTCAACACAAAATAATCTCTGTTTACCATATTCAAAGATGATTACTTCATATCACCGAGAGCACAGATATTCTGTGCACTATCGCAACCCAACGACGTGGTGCATCCCATCTCTTTCTAACATACGATGTTAGAACAAGACGACGATACTTACAACTGAAGATTCGTTACAACAGTTAGCTGAACATGTTTACTTTGTTCTGGGAAACTGCTGGATTAATGGAAAACAAATATGCGAGGTTATACAATATTTTGTGTGTTGCCAGATGTTGGTTCGCTGTTCGGAATGTTATTGGTATGCCATTGTATAGTTTTGTAAATCAGGTAACCGAGTTGAAGGCTTTTTAGGGAAATCAAGTTTTTATATCTCTAGTTACAAAACGAGATTGAAAGTGGTAGAATAATATTGGTGGTTTAAAAGAGTTTTTAATTTAAATAATTTATAAGTATATTAATCTTGAACTAATCCTACCGACAACTTTTAGTAGTACAATTTAGCAGTCCTCTCATTAGCTAAATAGGTAAATAAAAATCCCCTTTTATTTACACTAACACAATATTTTAATACAGCCGTACCGTTTAGGAAAACCGTATTCTAATATCCAACAATACTTAGAAATAAGTAATATGTTAAATATTTATTTATTTTATTTATAAGTACACTCACGACTTTATATCCAAAGGGGTGTAATATAATTTGTATACACCGTAAATATGTTCATTACCTCTGTCTGTATTTTCAGAAGCCCAAAACATTTTTCACCAAAACAAATGTTACTCAACATCTGGTTAGATGATAAGCCCGCCCAATACAGTTGGGTAGAAACAGTAGAACATTCAGGTGACGTCAGAATCCGACGCAAATTGTCACTGAGCTGTAACCAGTGCGTTTTATTGCGCTAAGGGCACATGCTAATGGACGTCTTATCACGCCTCGGGTATTATAACCGGGGGAAAGAAATAAAACGGATATCTTAATATTCTTTATGGGTTATAAGAAAACGATCTTGTTATAATATCGTTTTGGGATATTAATATCGAGGGAATGATGTCAGTATTATCAATTATTGGATTTTGGCTGGATATTAAATATTAGAGAGCTATAAATTGTTTGCTAATAAGCTTTGTATCAATTATTTGAATATAGCATTTATATAATAGTGGAAAACTTCGCTGTATTGTAAAAATATTTACCTTATGAGGCATGTTATGCTTGCGCACTATGCAAAAGCTTACTATACGAGTGCATTAATACCATCATCTGACAAATAATAGAATCAACGGCTAAGAAACTCTGTGAATTGGTGCCTTAACCGCTTGCTTGCTCCGCGCCGCAACCCACGCCGGCCCCTCTGCCCGGCCACTTGAAAGCGATAACGATCAAATGCCCGCGCGTTTTTATCGCCTCGGCGCGCGGGTCGGGTTCCACACAATCGGTCCTTGTGACTTAATTTGTTTTGAAAGGTTGTCAAGTGTTATATTATTTATGTTTGTTATGAAACTAACTATACAATGTTATCTTTGTTTATTTAGATTACGATTCTGGTATCGAGTGATGCTCGTTTGAAATTGAGATAGCGCGTTTTAGAGTTCGCTTTGTATTTATAAGTTGATACCGCAAAACTTAAAGCGGTGACATATCGTTTTTAATATTTAATTACGTTACTTATATATTAGATAATAAGATAAAAATAAAAAAGTACACTTGTTTATACATATTTATGAATTACAGGCCTCTGATTCCAAACCATTATCTGGCGCCGCGCGGCGTAATTTATGTTAAATTTGATAAGGCCATATAATGCACAAATAACAGTTTTAAACATACAAATAAATAAACACTAAATAAGTAGTCTCATATTCTTTTAAAACAAAAATAAATCATACGGATAGCATTCACCACTTCTGAGTAATATGAACATTTCTCAAACAGTTCCCATACTCTCAGTAAATCACTGTCGCCCGCCAAAATCTACTTAAGGTCTCGAAAAAAGTCAAATCTTATATTTCATGCTGGAATTATTATATATACGTGTTAGTTATTTACAAACCTTGATAAACACAATAGATCTTAAAGAATAAAACTAAATTTAACAGGAAAAACACCACAAATACACTCACACATTCCGCACATTCCGCACCGACTCAACACTCAATGACAACATTGACAACGAACGTTTTTTTTTTAATTTCTCTATGGAGTCGAAACTCGACTGGGATTAGTATGACGGGAAATTTAACGTAGAAACGAGATACATAATACAAACTAAGCCATAGAGCGACAGAGACGAGTATATTTCACTCTTTCGACCGCGGGAGCCATGTCATATACAGTATGACACGGGCAAAGTAGACTGAGATGCGATGTTATATGCCATATAACACGGGCAATTTAGTGTTTGAATTTTGTTATATGCCATATAACACGGGCAAGCAAGCGGTTGGATGAGTGGTGAACAATAGTGCCTTAAAAGTATAGATTCCTCTTTCCAGATAGGCATTTTCTTCGATATCCTTGATATTGGACCTAATTAGGTGACATGATTTCTATGTTTGTTAAGGTAGGCCTTAAATTTTCTCATGGTTTCAATTCAAACCAAAAATCCAGTGTGGTAATTGATGAATGTTATGATGTAACATAAAATTATGTGTTTAAATTGTAGTAAATCAATCAAGATGGTCTAATTCTTTTTGGTAGCTAGCACAAGTAATTTTTTATATAAGTCCTGAATGTTCTGTCCTGACTCAATCACGTCAGCTTGTGAACGGTTTTTTTAACGTGATCTGACACACAAGTTGCTGGCGCTACATAAAAATGTCTTTGCGTTGGCTTAGCGTTCTTGTGACGAGGCCTTATGATTATTTATTTGCCAAGTAAGAAATAAAATTTTATTGACAACTGTTAAACGTGATTTTTTTGGAATCATATTTCTTTTATATTGAAATACTATTTGGAAGCTGTCTGTACTAGCTGCACTTGCTAAGTTATACCAAGAGCTTGTGCTTTGAACTCACAAAGGACAAATTTTATATTTAGCATAGCAAGCTTTAGAACTCAAAAACATTTGATACTATTCATGAAAATAGAAACGCTGCTAAACAAGTAAAAGCACAGAACTCTAAACATATCTTGTTGCAGAAACATTTAAAGAACTTTCTTCAAACAACTATACCATCAGTTTAAAGACATACGTCGCGACTGAAATCAACAAAAACTTCAGCTCGTATTTACCCCAGAACACTCGCTATTCTTATTAAAATATGCAAAACAAAACATGTCATTTAAAACATTATTTTAAAGAATACCTTATTGAGTGGGCCGGCATTATGCATGCGCCTTACCCGAGTTTTACAGGCTGTTACTTTATATGAAGTAAAAAAACGTAATTCCGCTATGATGCCTTTATTACGGGCCTAGAACGTATAGAGTTATGACCCTTCTCATTTTGTTAGATAGACCTTTGTTTAGGGACATATACTTTTTATATCGGCTCTGTAGTTTTTTTGGAATGAAAGTTTCAACTTTATTACCACTTGGAACAATCTGCTCAGTGTGCTTACCTAAGTTTATTAGCTGGTGTAAATATGTTGTTCTTCTGGTTGGTTATAGGACCTTTGAGTTTTACTGACGGCTTATCTTCAAGGTAAGTACATCACTTGTTATGGTGAAATAAAAATCGTAGATAGTTCCACTAGTTTTATGGAAGGAGGGGAACTTAGCGTGTTGAAATAAAAGAACACTGAAACTGGATGTTCTCACTGGATGTTATAAAATGTACCAGCTCACCGAAATGTCAATTTAGGTCAGGTAACAAATTACTAAATAAGTACCTGAGGCACTTGTGCTACTGTAGGCGAGTGACAGCGTTAGACTTTTATATCGTTCAAAAACAGATTGGTTGAAGAATCTCTAATGGGCATCATCAATCTTCTTTTATAGTTTATCGCACTGCTAGACACTTAGTCATATAGTCTGCAACTCTTCAAATAGTAACCTTCGGTTAAATTACTAGTAATGACAATTTCAATAACCGATAAGAACTTTAGAAGTGTCAGAATCATAGCTCAAAGGCAGAACTTTTAAACTGCACAACAAGCGTACGTATTTAAATTCATATTACACATTATAATTAAAACAGTAAACAATTTTCGCATCGCAAATTTCAAACAAGTATTTACAAGAGCATTTTTAATATACCACAAGCTAAAAAAACTACAACGCTGCGATGCAAGCGAACAAAGTAGATACGTGTTTATCTTCCATCCGAGATCAACTCGAAAATTATGGTTTTATTCCATAAACATTACATCGACGTATTGAAAAGCGGTACCCTCGACACCTAAATCTAATACATACAGACTGGCAATCGACCAATGAATTCATAGACTTTACAACTTCAGAAATAAGGTTGAGTTTCGAGTGGCAATTTTGAAGTTTGGAGTAGAAAGTTGACAATAGCTGTGTGCGCAACGCCAAAATGTTTTGAGCAAATATTCATTGAATGCAAATCCGCCGAGGCCGTTTGGATTAGACGTGGTGTATTGGTATATACTGTATACGGTAATCATTTTAAAACATTCGTAAGCGAATTGCTATTGATTCGTTCTGCTGTTTGTTGGGTATTTAGCCTGTGAGAGTGGCCGTGGCTTTTCTGTTAATAGGATTTGAATTTTATTTTAGACTATTATATTTTTACTCTTTGACAATATTAATAGCTATTTGCGGGATTCAAGTTAAAACATCCGTAGGTAACAGAAGGCAAGGTTTTATCGTCTGCTTCTCTAGACCTTTCATCTATTTTAATTAATTTATATATAAATCTTTTACGTGTTGCCATATGTACGTATAAGTTGTAATAATACCAGAAGATACACTTAGAAAACGACCTGGAAATCTATTTGAGATTAGAGAGTTTTATATGAGCCATTTTTAAACAAAGTCTACCTAAAATGTCACATAATTATCATGATCCCTCTATTTGTACCATGTGCAGATTTGCGTGGCAATATTACCACTGGAATGCTGAAAGAAGCATATATATTTCTGTATGTACAAAATATGAAATATCAATATCACCATGATATCACATTTCATTTCAGCAGTTTCAAAGCGCACGTTTCGATTACCTCACAAAATAAATATTTGTTTGAATCAACCCCCTGCATCGCGGTATTATGTTCTACCACAAATATTGCACTCAAATATCATACTCGATCGATCAAAAACAAACATTTTCCATCTATTACCATGATACGCTTTAGCACTGAATGTTTCCGATGCGTCATGGTGTTAGATACGATTTCATATAGACTCACGCTTGTATTCCCTAAACGGTTGACAAAGCTGTAATAATACACCTACATTTCGTCTGTTATGATTTTTTAGGTTCCATGTAATATGGAGCCAGTTTATTGCCGTTACCGGACACATTGCCAGACTCTGTGCTGCTACTGAGTTTTCAATACAGACTTCCCGATCAGCAGACGCCTACTATGCACTGGACAACGGAGGCAGTTTCCCGGTTTCATGTTCCCTGATACATACAATTAGGAATGTCTAGCTAGCATGATTTAATATAGAACTAGGACTATAGATACACAACAATAAGTTAAGTAGCCGACAAGTAGACCTCTGTCAAGAAAGTACAGGGAACAGATCTATAATACACTAACTGTTTGTTATTCATCCAAATTTATTTTATTACATCAAAGTATGCTCCTTCAGAAACGATACACTTACGCCAACGAATAATCCGATCATCAAAACATTTTTAATAGGTGATTCCAGAATTGAGTTCAGTTCTCGCCGTGAATTCTCCTTTATGTCTTCTACCGATTGAAAACGGGTGCCACTAAGTGGTCATTTGAGTTGAGTAAAAAGAAAGAAGTCGGCTGGAGCCGTATCTGGTGAATATGGTGGTTGTTCGATGGTATTTGTTGAGTGTTTGGTCAAAAATTCGTTCACAGTGATGGCCTTGTGCGAAGGCGCATTATCGTGGTGCAAAATTCTTTTGGGACTAGCCGAGCGGCAACATGTATCGTACCGAAATGATTAGTTAAAATGTTATGGATCGACTCGTGACATACAGACAGTTCGGCGGGTATCTGTCTCAAAGTTGAATGAGGATTTAGACACTGTTTCCTTCACTTTTGCGATGTCAACATCAGTTGCAGACGTTGATGGCCCACCAGAGCGAGGCAAATCTTCCATCACATCTCGACCGCTTTTGGACCCTTTGTACCACTCACAAGCACGATGTTTTTGCCAAGTCGATTCACTGTAAGCCTTCTGTAACATTTTCATTAACTCCGAACACGAAATTCGATTGGCGATGCAAAATTTAAGACAAACTCTTTGTTCGATGTTTTTGTCCATTATGACATTTGCAATACACACTAGATATGACTTAGCTAAAAACAGCACTGTATTTAATATAAATAACAGATGCAACCCAAACTCCGCCAAAATGGAAAACAGTTGTGCCAATCTAACAACAACAAAAAAGAAAACAACATTTTTAAATTGGAACCATAAACAAATAATCCCTTCCCGATACTTACATACATACATAGACTCACGTCTGTTTCCCGAAGGCTAAGCAGAGACTATGGAACGCCATCTACAACGATCCTGACATACCTCACTTGCTTCATTCACTCCCATCAAGTTTCTAATGCATGCTCTTCTTAGGGTACTTCCGACCTGTCCTTTTTTTTACCGATACTTTTTTGACGGAATGTATGTGAGACGTATATGGACCAAATAACACATCTATACATATTATAAAATGAATTCCTCTTTTCGTCCTGTTTGTCTGTTTGAACGCTATAAGGGTCATTCTTCTAGACACGATTTTTAAGCGGCATCACTTTAAAAAAATAGAAATCGAAAAGTTAGTAAGCCACTTTTTTTTTCGGGCAAACCTTTAATCCTCTTTTATTTGGGTTATTGATTATTATTCAATTATCTATATATTTAATATCATTAAAAAAATAAAACATCCCCATTCTTTGATTTTCGTGGAGTGTCCCAAACCCCGATCTAGTCACTTAGTAAATTATATATTTTAAACTAAACGGTACATGCTTACCAAAAAAAAAAACTTTAAGTCCTAAGAAGTTGACAATGCTATGAAAAATTAGATCATAGTTCTAAATGAATTACATTATCTAAAAAAAATTAAAATGTAACTGTCCCGGGGTAGTTACTGATTTGCGTGGATCATTGTAAATTCACTTGCACATCCTTAACTTCGCGGCCCAATGTTGTGTCATCCTAATTCACGTTACAACTAGTCGCACTCCGACAGCCGGGCAGAGTGCTTTTGTGATGACGCGGCTGGTTTCCGAAAAAATAATGTAAGAACTTCGTTTCGTGGGTATGGTTTCTCAAAAGTTTGATTTGCATGGTTCAATTTTCTCCAGTGTCTGTGAGTTTGTTTATTGAAGAAAATATTGTAGCGGACAAATATAAGATAACGCAACTCTATATTCAAAACACAGTATATTTGCTTAAAGGGTTTTTATATATTTTTAGAATAAAGGATTTATTTTGATTTACGTGGTCGTGATTTGCGTGGTTTACGTGGTAGTTTTGACCCACGCAAATCAATTATTGGCCATGCAAATGAATAACTTTGAGTTTTGTAATAGTATTGTATGATAATATTTTTTATTACTTTCGTTAAATGTAAATTCGTTTAAATCAAACTTAAAATGATTTTATAAGTACCTAATAATAATAAAAATTGTGTCAGATTAGCTAAAATTGTAATGAATTATTTTTTAGACCTAAATGCCACTAACAAGAGAGGAAAAATTATAAAGAAAGAAGTTATCTGAAAAAAGAAGAAGAGAGAGGCTTAAAAATCATATGGAATTCAAGGCCAAAAACCGAGCAAGATAATATAAAAGAAAAGCTGATGGAAAAATACTTAGCAATTATGACTTAAACCGCCGCGAACAAAAACCTAGACGAGAGAAAAGTCTAATAAGTTCCCAGAAATATAACTTGAAGAAAAAAAAACAAGCTCAACGTTGTCTTCATGAAAAACTTATACAAGAACCGAAAATTCAAAATAAATAATGTTGACTGATACTATAAACAAAAAAAACATACATAGACTCACGCCTGTTTCCCAGAGGGGTAGGCAAAGACAACGGAACGCCATTTGCAACGATTCTGACATACCTCTCTTGCTTCTATCACTCCCAAGTTCTTCATTCTTATAATCTCTTGTAAGCAACGTACCTAAGTATCCAAACTCATTCACTTGCTCCACTCCGCTCCACGTTGTCCATCGATCAAAACATTACAAGCCGTAACGCATTCCTCCTTTTCAAATACCATAGCTAACGTTTTACTTACATTCACTTTCATTCCTTTCCTCTTTAACGCACCATGCATGATCGTTACCATCTCCTGCAACTCCTCCGCTGAAGACGCAAGTGTTACCTGATCATCAGCATAAAGGAGGCATTTGAAAAGTAAGCCATTCATCCTTAATCCGCAGTCACTATGTTTTAGATCTTGCAAACAACTGTCCATGAAGAGGTTAAACAGCTATGACGACGCTACACATCCCTGTCTAAAACTCTGTTTCGATGGTAAACCAGTCAGTGTATGCCTGGATTTATCATTTATCCTCACACAAGCTCTAGAATCCTCATAAAGGGATTTTAGAGCTCGAATGAGGCTGCTGTCCACTCTCTTCATTGACAGCACCGACCACATTTCATTCCTCACCACTTTATCGTAAGCCTTTTCCATATCCACGAATGCGCAATAGACCTTTTGACCTTTGGCCAAAGACTTTCGACTAAGTTTCGTGTTCGGATCAGGGAAAAACCCTGATCCGAACATCCCATACCATTTCGGAATCCCGCTTGCACATCCCATATTTTCTTGTCGGCTACTTTCATAACTCTTTCAATCAGTACCTTTGCATACAATTTGCCAACAATGCTGAGAAGGCTAAATAAAATGCCTCTATAGCTAGTCTTGTTGCGAGCCTTTTCTTCTTTATAAATAAAAGCTTTTAAAAAAACTATTTCTGTGTAAGTTACTTTCTCATTCTTTTACCTGATAACTCAATAAGTTATTTGAGAAAGTTAAATTAAAAAAAAACATTTTCGTGGGGTGTTTCGTGATTTGCGTGGCCTCCAGATTTTTAACCTCGATTATCTCTGTAAGTATATCGCTCTCTGAGGTGCCTCTTCTATAAAAAATATTACTTTTACCTATATTTTAAGAAACACATGTCGATTAAAAAAAAATATTAGATTTAAAAATTGCCACGCAAATCACCAAATAATGCCTTGCTCGAAGAATCACCCATAAACGAAAAACTTCCAAACGGACTTTTAGTTTTCAACTATAAATAGTGTGGTTCATGAGGAAGGTTTAGGTGTACAATAGGGTTGTTTCCAACTAGTCAAATCAAGCACTTTTAATGAAATGTCAAAAACGACCTTTGCTACGGCGTTTGTATGAAATAAGACCTAGTGACGTCATAGTTTTTTGCTGTCAATTAGAATACTTATTATCAATAAATTGTCGATAAAAAAAAGTTAAATAAAGTTTTAACATTATTTGATGAATTAAACTACCATTATTTTGACATATTTCACTAGATAAACATACTTGTATAATTTATTTCAGTTGCAGGAAACATCCCTATTTACGTGGGTGAAGCCGTGGGCAAAGTCTAGTTTGCAGATAAAATAAATCTTCAATGCGTGACATAAACTTCACAGTACACGTGGTTTCCAGAAACCATCAATGCCAGTTACTGATACGGTTTAACTCCGTCAAGAACGAAGGATTTTTACCAAAAGGAAAACAATGAGGTTATGGTTTTATCAAACTTCGGCACTAGAAGAATAAATCAAGCGATTAGTAAATGAGCTGCAAATTACATTCCAGTCCCGAGAAAGGCAAATTTAATAAACCATACAATACAATTAATACCCAATTGGTGGATTCATTTGCCAGTTCATTAACAATTCCCTTACGAGGCCTTTTTTCGTCTCAAACAAAATACAAAGGCTTAGCTAGGCTGGTACACTCCACTCCATAATTGTCGGTGTTGTTCATATCAAGCCACATATGCAAGCCGCTTAAGGGCCGAGTAATTAACATTTTTATATAACTCATTTGCATACTGCCTTGATAACTCTATGAATTTAAATTAATTAAAGGTTGCTCCACTTGTTACGTAGAGAGTAATCAAAGGGGTCACGTCGGCTTTTGTTATAAACTATGTTATGCTATGAATATTTTGCTGATAAAGGTAAACAGGGCTGAATATGTTGGAGGACATTTTATGTTTTTCATTTTCATGTGGAACACGTGTGACGGAAAATAGCATGACGGTTGACAGTCTCTTATGCCACCATTTTGTGCGTAGCACTGAGGTTCCTGCGTGCCAGACAGCCATGACTACGACCTTTACTGATCTTCTTCTTTCTCTTAGCGTTATCCCAGTTTTAATCTGGGGTCCGCTTACTAGTCTAACCGGATTTGGTTGAATATTAGCTTTTCCTCAGAGCGACTGCCCGTCTGACCTCCGCAACCCGAAGGCGATATTCCATGGTTTAGACTAGTGTCAGCTTATTTAGAATGTACTGACGCCCTGTAACGACTGTCAAAGATCTTCATGACAACCGGGACCGACGGCTTAACGTGCTCCGTGCGACCTTTACTGATCGTCGTTACAATATAATGGTAGCAGCTTAGATCAAGCTACAGTCATGATTACTGATGGACATGGAGCAGCCAGATGTCACGGACAATGCGAACAGTACCGACGATGGCCGGTCGGCTCGCATTTGCTGTCGCAAAACTAGTAAGAACCTATACTTAAACCAGCCAATGGCGGTTTACACCTATTTGTTATTTAATTTCCCGGGCATTATAAATAATGCTCGGGCGCACCATCACTTCTAATATAACCTCAACCATATTAAAACTCTTTGAAAGAGTGTGAACGCCTTCATAATATTAAAATTACTTTTGTTTCGTTTATTGTCCCTCAAAGAGTTGGGGATATGGAAAATTTTTTTGGTAGTGTAGGAAACAGTAATATGTACATACTTTACTATATAAGTCAGATGCGCTGCGCGCTCCCGACACACATTACCTTATCGCGTAAAAGTGTACATGTATCGTCAATCCACTTACAATAAACGCACATGGTTTCAAGCAACAACTCGTTTTAATTACTGAGGTAAGTGAAACGAGTTGTCGACCAAGAGTTATCAAACAATCAAGCGTAAGGATTTAGAATTCAATCTATCCCACCCTTCATCATGCATCGGTCTGCGCATAGCAGCATATACTTCAATTTTGTTGAGGCATAAACTATACTACCTACTTACCGTATATAAAACTTTTCCTCGTCATCCCAGTTTCACTAATCAATATCATCTCGCTACTTCCGGCACGTCCATTTTTTGTGCGCACTTGGGAGGCACGAGAATGACGTAAAAACTGACATAGCCGCCAATCACGTGGCGGACGTAAAAATGTCGTGAGAGGCTCAATGTTAAGGTGGCATATCCATCAAAGATGTGCGTACCTAACGGACAAGGCAAGGGAAACATCTGTATATATAAAATCCCTGCGTTACTGTCTGACTGACAGACAAGCTACAGCCAAAAGTATTAGGCCCAGAAAGCTGAAATTTGACATGTATGTTTCTTGGGGACCGCAGAGGTGCACTAAGAAGGGATTTCCCGAAATTCCCACAGGGCTGGGCAGAAAGAATTAAGTTAAAAAAATGTGCGGGCGAAGCTGCGGGCATCCTCTCGTCTACCTATACTTTTTTGAGCGAAACTTAAAAAATAAAATGATGATGATGATGGATGTTTTCCTCACACAGCTCATCTCCTTACATCTTTGGTAGGTCATAGCCTATGGCCTGCCAACATTTTCGTCAACTTCTTCTTTAGTAATTTTTGTAGGACCTTTGCGAGACCTTCAACGTAAAATAAGGCATCTCAAATTTTCTTTGTTAATACGTACCTATTGTTAGGTATATTTTGTTGGGGTATTTCCTGCTGCCGAAATGTTATTTGAACGTGTTTTAATGAAAATATCAAAATTATACGAATGTAATCTCTCGAAACTGTACTGTATAAATCATTGGAACATGTCATCATCATGAGCCCTGTATATAAACTGTCCCGCTGCTGGGCACGGGCCTCTTCTCACTATGAGAAGGGTAAGGCCGTAGTCCACCACGCTGGCCTAGTGCGCGTTGGCAGTCACATTTCTTTCAAGAACATTATGGAGAACTCGTAGACATGCAAGTTTCCTCACGATGTTTTCCTTCACCGTTTAGCAAGCGATAATTAACAATGTTATACGCACATAACTCCGAAAAGTCATTGGTGCGCGCCGTGGATTAAAATCCAGACGCATGCAGAGGGCATAGCTGTCTGTCGGTCTCTCCATTAGGCTATAGCTGCCATTTAACATGTATTGTAAGTTAAAAATTTTACTGGGAGGCTCCTTTAATTAAACTCCATTACATCCGAATTTAATTATTATGGTATTTGAAGCTTTTGTCTTAAATAATTTACAAAGAGAAAGATATGGCGAAAATACTTCTCGATTTAAACCATCATATTTACATGTAGCCTAAATTTGAGTTTTAGGAGTTCCACCAGGCCGTATTGCAAAGGAATTTTTGCACCAGGTACGTTTAAGGTGTTTTCAACCCAGAGAAGAACACAATTTAACCAAGCCACATACAAAAGCCTCAAGTCAACTATTAAAGACAAAGGATTAAACAAAAAGCCATTCCACTGCTATCATCGAACAAGCCGCCGCGAGCATTAATTCGTGCCATTCATCACACGACAGTTACCGAACTAATTTAGTCGCTGCAATAAATCTAGCCGACCGCAACGTAGTACTGACTCCGCGGCCACTGACGACGATGATATTGCTATCATGCACTGTCAATGTAAGGTGATATGTGAAATAACTCTTTAAATCGTTTCACTGCACGGTTGGCGTAGTGGTTTAAGCGTTGTGGGTTCGATTCTCACACGAGACAATACTTTGTGTGATACATAAATAATTGTTGTTACGAGTCCGGGTGTTTGTTGGTTGGTACAGTGCTAGCTGCATACTTGTAAAGTCCTCCGCAACACAGGATTGTGTGGGGGCCGTGTTTCAAAAACAAAACAAAGAAATCTACTATTTGCTGAAATAGCCTAATGAAGAAAATAGCAAGATTATTGTAAAGTAAATTAGGAGAGGCCTATGTCCAGTAGTGTACTGCAAATACAGTCGTATGATGATGATGATACGTTAGAATGGAGTAAACACACATTTCGGCAAACTAAATTGAATACTTTTTACAGTATTTATATTATTACTAGAGGACGCCAGCAGCTACGCCTGCATTTTTTTAAATTTACCCGTTTTGGCCGATCCCGTGGGAATTTCGGGAAATCCCTTCTTAGTGCACCCCTACGGTCCCCAAGGAACATACATGCCAAATTTCAGCTTCCTGCGCCTAATAGTTTCGGCTGTAGCGTGTCTGTCAGTCAGTCAGTAACGCAAGGATTTTATATATTAAGATTTTATAGTACCTATTATTTATTAAATTATTTACATTATATTCTCTACAGTCTTCTTTTTTAATAAAATATTAATTTTAAGAATTCCTTTCCAAACTATCTGATTCAAGTACGAAAGGATGATGCAAGAGATTATATGAAATCTGGTAGCCGCTCCAATAGTGATGTGTGATATATCATTGAAAAGGTATTATCTAATAGAATATGAAGAAGCATGGCGCCTGTCTTGATTTATAGGCCGATCTGATTGCCAGCCTAATGTAATATCAGGGTAATATGGACTTTCTTGTAGCAAAAAATGAAAATAAAGCTTAAGAAAATGAAATAAAATACGATTATGAATTCCTTTGTTTATTATTTTTACCATTTATTGTATACAAAAGAGGCAACAGCCGCAACGAAGCTTAATAAGTGAGATTACAATATGAAATTATTACCAAATGAAATAAAATAGAATAAATGATTACACATCATCATCTAGTAACACATCATTAAGGAAGAAGGCAGGGGCTACAAATCCCTCGTGCCTGGCGTATCCTAGGTACCACACGATGGACATGATGTGACAGGTACCTACAGTACGTCGTCGCCCAGTCAGGCATGTACAGTAGTATTGGGAGATAGTATTACTATTGATTAAAATATAACAATAACTAGCTTTTGCCCGCGGCTTCGCTCACGTTAAATTCGGGGTAACACAAATCTCCTTCATGGGTCGATAGTAATTTTCGTTTTAATTCTGTACATAGCGACTAATAAGAAATATAACAGCAAGAAGTATTTAAAACATATTACATAAACAGTATTTTTTGAGTTCTGCAGTCAATAATGGCTAAACACGGAATCCTTATAGACGCGCTATGTCTGTCAGTCTATTCGTATATCATAGCCACTTTAAGCCAAAACTATTCAGTTTACACATTTGAAAATTGGTAGGTAGATGTATTCTGTGAACCGCTTTACGACGTTATCTTAATATATAAAATCATTGCGTTACTGACTGACTGACAGACACGCTACAGCCGAAACGATTGGGCGCAGGAAGCTAAAATTTGGCATGTATGTTCCCTGGGGACCGTAGGGGCGCACTAAGAAGGAATTTCCTGAAATTCTCACGGGATCGGCCAAAACGAAAAAAATGCAGGCGTAGCTGCTAGCGTTCTCTAGTAGAAAATAAAAATATTGAATATTAAGGGAGGCTCTTCATACATGGAACTGATGTTAAAATTACTTTGAGGTTCCTAAAACCATTGTTTCTCAAAGTCAATCGTTTGAAAGATATACGGTTCCAAAGTAGTAAAATGGGTGTGTGTCCCTCTAACTTTTAAAGTAAGAGAGTGACAAATCTAAAAAAAATATATGCTGTAGATCGTTATAAAAACTTCCAACGAAAATTGGTTTGAACGATATATAGTCAGCAGCTTCACTTGTAGCCGTTTGCCATTACAAAGCTTTGGTGCATTAAGATTCAGCATTAACAGGACTGGAACACCAACGTTCAGTCTCAAGTTGCGTGAAGGTACTCCTGTTATTTGTAAGGAGTTTAGAATCTTATAGGGTACGAAGTAACTTGGTCAGTATTCATGACTTATCTACTGAAAGGTGCTCAACAACATCACTTTCAATACAGTCAAATGTCAAAGCCATGGTCCGATCCGATATATCTCTACACACACTTTCGCATTTATGAGTAGAGAATATTGGTTCAGCCGGTTTAGCGTGAAAGCGGTACATACATACATACACATTTTCGCATTTATACCTAATATTAGTAGGGATTAGCCAAGGCTGTTACAATAATTATTAGTTTACATAAGTAACTGAACGAAGTGATGACAGTGCACCATATGACAATGTATAATTTGTGACAGTTTTGACAGAAAGCACATGCGCAGCACTCAATTATTACAGCGCATGCGTTCTTACTGTCAATAGGTAGTAGGTTTGTCCCTACAAATTTTGACCCTCTCTAAAATCCCTCCCAGATTATTTTTTGGCAACTAATTGTGTTCTATGTGTTTTTTCTGGTTCTGAGCTACCACCCCACCAATTTTCAACCAAATCGGTTCAGCCGTTCTTGAGTTATAGATAGTGTAACTAACACAACTTTCTTTTATATATATAGATATATTCTTGCTCGAATATGTCGAGATTGGATACGACCGCGTATGAGCGAAGAATCTTCATTTATCCCATAGTCAGGCAAATCTTCAAGTGCATTTTATCTATAAATCTGTATTGTGTATATTCCATTATGTATGTAGATGCTCACTGCAGTAAGATCTTGAAAGCTTTATTTGATACTAGCTGTGCCCGCGACTTCGTTCGCGTAAATGTTGGAATTTAATTAGCATGACATTTTATCCGAAGAGTATATAATATTTATAACTTTTATAAGATCATGTGAAAAACAACATGTTCGGATGTCGATTCCAGCTGTTTCAAGTGTCTGTCCCTGCGTTTTATTTAGAAAATACACACAGGACTACGAATATCCAATCCTGCCGAAAGTAAGATAGCCCCGTTGAGTAATTCAAGAGGTATCTGAATTCAGGCCTCAGTCTCCCGCCCAAAGATTTCCACGTACGTGACGTGAGGAGTGGGAAATTGGGAATAATGAGACAATGACACACCTGCATAAGAACAGAACACGAACGAACGGAAGAAATCAAAGAAACACGATAACATACAACAATCATAAATTCATAAGTAACGTCAAATATACAATCTAAGTAATCCAACGACGACGAAGGCAAATTATCCGAGAATCTCATCAATCCTCGGCGAATCTTAACACCGCCATTCAGAAAATGACGTCATTTGCTCAAGGGAGGTTGTATCTATTTTTAAGTATTGGTACAATAACCAAAAGAACAGTGTACGATGGGCAGGCTCTTTTTCGGATGTGTACAGGTTGCAGTGCGGAGTGAGGCCAGGTGGTCTGACATCGCCTAAGCTATTCAACCTATACATAAATAAACTTATCGGTGAACCCAGCAGTGCCAATGTCGGGTGCTATATAGACGGAGTCTGTGTCAATAACATAAGCTACGCAGATTACATGGTACTGCTGAGTCCATCGATAGGAGCTTTACGGGAGCTGTTGAAAATGTGTGAGTGTTACGCGGAGGCTCACGGGCTCAGATACAATGCAAAGAAAAGCGAATTATTAGTATTTAAAGCGAGGGGCAAAACTTACACCACAGTACCTTCAGTTAGTTTAGCTGGTAGCACTATTAATAAAGTCGCTCATTTCAAGTATCTGGGCCACTGGGTCTCTGAGGACCTTAAAGATAGTAAAGGACATAGAGAGGGCACGTAGGGCGCTAGCTGTCCGGTGTAATATGTTGGCTCGCAGGTTCGCACACTGCAGTAATGCAGTAAAAGTAACACTTTTTAAATCGTATTGCCAAGCCTTGTACACATGCAGCCTGTGGGTTACCTATACATTGGGAGCGTACAGCGCCTTACGTGTCCAACATAACAATGCGTTTAGAGTGCTATTGGGACTGCCGCGATTTTGTAGCGCGTCGAGCATGTTTGCGGAAGCTCACACAGATGGTTTTCATGCCGTTATAAGAAAGCAATGCGTATCACTGTTAAATCGTGTCAGGTCCAGCCACAATGGTTATGCGTGTTCGTGGATAGGTGGGACTCTCCACTACTGCGCCACTGGATACGTCTGCACACTGACCTTTGATAAGTGGGCAGCTATTTCTCTTTGTCCTACAAATTTTAAATGTTTTCTTTGTTTTTCTGTGTTTGTTCTTTTTAATTTTCAAAATGTTGGCTTGTGTAAATTGTATAAGTATGGTTGTTGCTTGTAATTTTAAATTGTGTTAACCTATGGACTAATGTCTGAAATAAATAACTATTATTATTATATTATTATTTATTATTCAACGCCATCTATGTTTACATATACAAACCGACCGAGATAGAAAATAATATGGACTAATCGATCTATAGTCATAGTATTTATCACATAAAATAAATAATAATGAAATCATGAAGTATATAACTATTATATAAACATAAAAATTTGAAATACCTAAATGAGATTGACCGTTTAAAATAAGTGGTCATTGTAATACATTTTGACACAGAGACTTTTTGTTTATGAAAGTGCCGAATATTATACTCTATTATTTTTTTTAATAACAGAAAGATACCCGACACATAAAATTATTACCTTTTTTGCAAGGAACATTTATTTTGCTAGAAAATTATTGAAATAGTGGAAATATATGAAAATAGTGTCATCTATCGGTTGGTAAATAGCCATAAAACATTTTGAAGGTACCTATTTAGACTAACTATACTTTGACTAACAAACTTATAATGATCATAGATGGCACCACATATAAAACCAGTTTTAGATGATCCCTGTTTTGTTTGGGATTACGTACAAAGAAGAGGTCAAGCTGTACACCGAAAACCACTCAACCGATTGTGATGTAACATGTACTATTTTATAGGTTTGAGTATCCTTTGTACATGAGTGTAAGTTTTATTGAAATCAATTTCGCCATTTCAGAAATCTTTAGCAACATAGGAAAAGACAGACAGACATAAATTCAAAAAATTATCAAGTATTGCTTTTTAGCATTTTCCTAGATTTTTTAGCTAATTTTCGTCAAAATATCTTTAATGTACAGACTTTTTCACCTCTACAGTTTTATTATAGTATAGATGTCCCTAATGTCAATAAAATAACTTGCCTACTGAAATAAAAATAAAATAATAAATAGTCGCTGAATAGTACGGGGAGATGGGGAAGCGCAGTCACACACACAATACAAACGAACGGCTGAAGCTATCCGTCGGTCGACGCTTGCGAGTGCGCATTCGTGGGTTCCCTCCCCGCCCCCCGCCTCTGGTACCTGGCCCGCCTTCCCGGGCAGGTAAGAAAATTATTCATAACTCCTATTGATGTACAAAAGGGTAGTGAATTATGAAATAATAATAATAACCTTATTCTATCCTAAATTAATCCTAATAATCCTAAATTATAATAAAACGAATGCAATGTTGTGATGGCACTGGCGATGTGGACGTGAGTGCTAGTCAACCTACCACATCGCTGACTGGTCTAGTGCGCTGTCCGGATTGCTCCCAGGACCGTTTATTCAAAGGTAAGCGGGGTCTGAAAGTGCATTTTGGTAAAGTACATAAATCCCAAAATGCACTTTCTGGCTCCACAATATCTTCACAACCTGTATTAGGAGACACCACACAAATTTCTTTTTGGCCATCGCTATCAAAATTAAAACATTCGATCCCGGTTGTGAAAAGAGTTCCCCGTGGGGCAAGACCATCAGTATCCAAAAAATTAGCGGAATGTATTGGTCTTGTCGTCAGGGAGAACTCAAGAACAGCCTGGGAGCAATTACTGACTTTCCCTTATAGGATTCTACATGTTGATAAAAATCAGGCAGGCCAAAATTCGTTGACATCCCAAATTAAATATAATTGTCAAGTTTCGGCACACTCTTTAGACTCAAAATTTACGGTTAACTAGCAGAAGTCGCTGTATCAATATGTAGAATCTAATTTAAGGGAGGGCGATATACGGGGCGCTTCTAGACTCCTTTTCAGTAGCGATGTGGTGGCGCCTTACTCTCCAGACACACTTGCGGGTCTGAAGAGCAAGTATCCAGCGCCTATTGATGATCTCTCCTTCCCTGAAGCTCCCGACAGGGAATCAGAACATCTGATCACCACAGCCAAGGACGTGTTAGCAGCGGTTGGCTCCTTCCGAAGTGGCTCGGCAGGGGGCCTCGATGCACTGACGCCCCAGCACCTGAAAGACCTTGTGTGCCAGTGCTGGGGTGGCTGGCGATACACTTCTGAGGGAGTTAAATGCGCTAATAAATATGATGCTCTCCGGTAATGTGGACGACGCCATCGTTGACATCTTGTATGGGGCGAACTTGTGATCCCTTAACAAGTGGGATGGTGGTATACGTCCCATTACCGTGGGTTGCACATATCGGCGCACAGCAGCCAAGATATGCTCTAAATTTTACAGCAGGGAGCTATCGGAAAAATTCCAACCCGTCCAACTAGGTTTTGGTTCCAAAGGGGGTTGCGAGCCTGCTATACATGCCCTTTCTACGTACCTTGGAAGTGGTGATGGAGAGGTCATTTTGAAGGTTGACTTGAAAAACGCCTTCAATTCAGTGAATAGGGACACTTTGTTGGCACAAGCAAAATTAAAAACCCCTAAATTTTTTAAATTTCTTTGGCAATGTTACAGGTACCCCACAACATTATTATATCAGGATAAGCTTTTGGAATCAGCAGTTGGGTGTCAACAAGGTGACCCTCTTGGACCAGTCATTTTTAGTTTAGCAATACACCCCATTATTCGGCAAGTTAATTCTAAATTTAATGTATGGTTTTTAGATGACGGGACCCTAGGAGGGGATCCAGATATTGTATTACAAGATTTAGCTCTTCTTAAAAATAAATTCGCATCTATTGGCTTGGAACTAAATTCTAGTAAATGTGAGCTGTTTATAAATACAACAGACTCTACAGAAGGACTTTCGATACTATCTAAATTTAATAATTTGGCATCAAACATCAAAATTATTGATAAGACATCTCTTCGCCTCCTAGGTTCTACAGTATTTGAAGAATCTTTCGATTCTTTCTTAAAGGAAAAGATACAAAATTTCTGTGAAGTTTCAGATCGCCTATTCAAAATTAATATTCACTCCTTAGGCCTATACTATTATTCGATATTGTCTCTTCGTCCCAAAATTCACACATGCCTCACATCTTCCCAACTTTGGAAAAAATATGCACTTTTAGAACAAGTCGACAAAATTATCCAAAGTACTTTAAAGAGAATATTAAATGTGGACTTGGACGACCGAGCCTGGCTACAAGCGTCATTGCCTATACGTCTGGGTGGGCTCGGTGTACGCAAAATTTCTAGTGTCAGTTTACCGGCGTTTCTGTCTCCGGTTCACAGCACGGAAGAGTTAACTAGGAAAATTTTATCACCTACTGTAAACGCCTGGAAAATGGCTTGTCCGAGCACTGATTTGCCTACCAACCTATTCTCCCAAAGACAGTGGGACGCGCCGCTTTGTGACATTGTAAGGAAAAGTCTTTTAGAAACAACTTTTATTGTGCTCGCTTGCTGGCTGTGGGAGAATGGAAATCGGGTCTGTGGCTTCAGGCACTACCATCGTCCAACACTGGAACCATGTTGGACGATGAGGCGTTTCGTATCGCCACTTAATTTTTGTTAAGCTCACAAAGAGCTATCCAATGACGTATTACACTAAGCTATTGGTGGTGGGTACCAAGATTTTGCATCACCTTTGAGTTTCAATTTCATCTGGAAATACAAAGTTTCAGGTTTTCCAAATACTATTAAAAATGAATAACTTTTCATTTAATATTTACTAGACTTCTGCCTGGGTAAAATATTACACGTAAATCTGCCTCAAGAATCTATTGTTGAAAACCGTACAAAATCTATTGGGTGTTTTGGTTTTTGAGCCTATTGCGTTCTCACAGATCAACAAGACGATCGGGGTTTAATTTTATAATATAATGTAAAGGCAGCAGCGATAGCCTAGTGGTAGACTATGGCTTTACCTCTCCCATAGTACGAAGTCCCAGCCCAGTATTGGGACAGTTTACATACAGGATTACCGATGATGATATACATCAGTAAATTAAGTTCCAAGCGTGAAATATTTTCAGTCTTCTGTCCCTTCAAGATGAAAAATGCATTCGAATACGTTATCATACGCAATGTAAACCTTATGTCTTTGACTACCAAATGAGAGGCCTGGGACTAGAAAAAATTGTAACTTAGGCTATAAGAAAAGCAACACTAGAGAATATTTTTACGTCGCAGGGTGCTTCACAAATATTGAAAGAACAAAATAAATTGCAATCCTGAGTAAGTTTATCAAACAAAGCTGCACAGTTTACAAGATTCACGATTTCACATACACCTATAGAAAAACAAGTGACTTGTTAGTTATTGTGCCTAGATCTCAATGTTGTTCTGTTGTGCACAACTAAACATAGACTTCAGCTCTCCGATGTCCTTTGATAAAACTAGAAAGAGAGGGAAATAAATCAGATTCGTCATAATATTTTTTCTACGTAGCTTTAGGTGACACTTCGAAACGTTGCAATTAAGACAAGCCTCAAGCACCATAGAATCGGTACAAAATGTAGCTTCAAATCTTGTCATAGAACGTTTTGATTATGTTACATCAATTCAGAAAAATTACCTAGTTATTGTGACAACTCTGAGAAAATTGATTTCTAATTACAGATAAAACTCTTGGAACATGGCTGTCAAAATACTGGTGAAATATTCCACTACCTGCTTATTTAAGAATATACAGCCTTACATACAAAATGTTATAAAAATACCCCTAGACACAAGACGGCGTTATTATTTCTATAATCCCTAAGGAGAATTTCAGGAGTTTAAAGATTCAGGTAAAAAGTTACCAAGCGGAGAATTCGGACAAGGAGTGACTTTCAAATTAAACTTTAATACTGAAAGTATGTTTAATACGAAAGTAAGGGAAAAGACCGAGAAATTCTGCCTTAGTTTTGAAGTCTTAAGCAAATATCATTTTGGTAAATACGGGGCATGAACATCTGATGAAGTTTTGTACAAAAATGAACATTATTTCATATCATGTTAATGCTTTCGTAGGATATGAAAATTAACTTATAAATAACATTAATTGTGGGTCGCCAATTTTAATATCCGTTATTTTCTTTTTGTTAAGATTAATTATTGTAGTTTCTATGGCATTTGTAAAATAAATCCCATAAAAACAATACTTGTCAAAAATACCAAGTCTCGCGACCGTAAAAAGTTGTGAGATCCATGAAATACCAAGTCGGTTAATAACACATCTTTAATGTTTTAAATAAATATATTGACTTGGCAATCGCATTAAACAATCTTATTTATATATGTATTACTTATGAGATATATTGTGTTTCCATGCGATGGCCGAGTCAATCTATTTATTTGAAACATTAAAGATTTTTAATTAACTGACTTGGTATTTCATGGATCTCACAACTTTTTACGGTCGCGAGACTTGGTATTTTTGACAAGTATTGTTTTTATGGGATAAGATAATACTTTTTCAATGATATATCACACATCACTATTGGAGCAGCTACCAGATTTCATATAATCTTTTGCATCATCCTTTCGTACTTGAATCAGATAATTTGGAAAGGAATTCGTAAGATTAATATTTTATAAAAAAAAATAAACGCTATAAGGTATTAAAGTGTGAAGACTATAGAGAATATTATGTAAATAATTTAATAAATAATCTGTATATCTTAATATATAAAATCCTTGCGTTACTGACTGACTGACAGACACGCTACAGCCGAAACTATTGGGCGCAGGACGCTGGCCTCCTCTAGTAATAATATAAAATACTGTAAAAAGTTTTTAATTTAGTTTAAAAAGTTTTTAATTTAGTTTGCCGAAATGTGTGTTTACTCCATTCTAACGTATCATCATCATCATACGGCTGTATTTGCAGTACGCTACTGGACATAGGCCTCTCACTTTACAATAGTCTTGCTATTCTCTCCATTAGGCTATTTCAGCAAATAGTAAATTTCTTTGTTTTGTTTTTAAAACACGGCCCCCACACAATCCTGTGTTGCGGAGGACTTTACAAACATGCAACTAGCACTGTACCAACCAACAAACACCCGGACTCGTAACAACAATTATTCATGTTGTAACGTATGTCCGGTACCTACCGAGTGTGCGTTATAATACCGTCCATACGCTCGGCCAATCAGAGAAGGCCATCGTCCGCGCTCGCGAAGTCTGACCATATAATATGTAGCGACACCAACTCTGATGGAGAGCTCCAGTATATAAAAGGGCCGACAGAGAGGCCTGCACCGCTACTTTATACCACGGTAATAATATCTAACAGTATTGTAACTCCAAACAAACACACAAAACTCAAGTTATACCTACGCGCCTTGAGCGCAGTACCCATTATACCGTGCCCATAGTACCCAACAGCCACGATCGTGCCGCGGTGACGAACGGACGGTGACGGTTTTTGTAGCAGTGTTCTTTATTTAAATTATAATTATAGCGACGAGTTGTAGACTTGTATCGGGCTGTTTGAACCATGTGGTTTGAACTCCGTTAGATAAGTTTTAAAGATAAGTTTTTCAAATTCAAGATGTAGGTACCAACTACGTTGCAATGTTTACTCCTTAACTTATGCGTGATAAAGTCAAAATTTGATTAGCTTAATCTATTATTTTATTATGTTGATATTTTTAAAAACCTATTGGTATGATTGTAATAATAATGTATCCCATAAAAACAATACTTGTCAAAAATACCAAGTCTCGCGACCGTAAAAGTTGTGAGATCCATGTAATACCAAGTCGTTTAATTAAAAATCTTTAATGTTTTAAATAAATAGATTGACTTGGCCATCGCATGGAAACACAATATATAAGTATTACATTATAAAATTAGATTGTTGAATGCGATTGCCAAGTCAATATATTTATTTAAAACATTAAAGATTTTTAATTAAACGACTTGATATTACATGGATCTCACAACTTTTTACGGTCGCGAGACTTGGTATTTTTGACAAGTATTGTTTTTATGGGATCTCATTTCTTTTTGTAGATAGTCTTACTTTTGTCCTTTCCGGTACCTTCTACTACTTGTACACCAACAACGAATTTTCTTAATTAAAGCTGTAACTGCAAATGTAATTTCGTAATCCCTTATATTTATATGGGATTACAAAGTTATTTATGCAGTTGATGTATCTCGAAAACTGGACCGAAATTGAAATATATTTTAGTTTTTCCTTGGTTCATACACTAAACGCTAATTGTTTCCTGCATTTGAAGCTTCTATATTTGCTAGAAGTGCCTTAGACTTTTGATGATCGGTCAGTGAGTGACAAAATTAAGAATTTTGACTCGTTATAATTCTTAAACTACTGATTCAAATTGAATGAAATTTGAAATACACAATCTTTATACAACGCCTGCATGGTTAGTAAACAATCAGGCTTCTAGATTTATCCACAACGTAGTTAAAGGGGGTCGAAAATGGCTTGAATTGCTTCGAGAAAAGGATGGTACGGCCGTGCCACTTTTTTGCTCGACTTTGTGGGGGCACTGCCGTGCCCCCAGATATGATAGTTATTATTATTAATGAAATATATTGTTTTATTGCGAAAATAACTACGGCACAAACAAACCATGTTTATTAACCAACAATGCAATCATTGCTTGTTTCACAGTTCTGCACTAATAGTAAGGCGTAACTAGATAAAAGGCCATACTGATTATATAAAAGAGCATACTAATTAACTGTTACTGACTCCATTATGAGCATAATTGTAAATCATTTCAGCCTTTATTTCCTAACGCTAATAATTATGTCTAAATCCCATTAACGTTAGTACTTTTTACAATGTGAAAACAAGATCAAAAGTACAGAATTGATTCTACTTCCCAAATTTGCATATTTTGAAGGGTTGGTATATATAGCAATATTGTATTACAGTACTATTACAGCTATCAATCATACACACAATAAAAAATAATTCACTAATACTGATTTTCCAAACAACTCTTCCCCATTCATCGAGTAGAGTTGCCCCGCATTCTGTACACAAATACCTACAGAGTCATCCATAAACGAACTAGTTTCTGCCCGTTGTTCCAACTACTGGACACAAAGCGCATACACGGTTATGAAGTCACAATGGCTCAGTTAGGGAAAGTCGTTTGCAAATGTCATGACTTTTGTACATCGTGTTTCTTTCTGTTTCATTGTACGTTATGATTGACGGGATTGGCAATTGATTGAAGTACAACCATCAGTGTAATCGATAATGGAAGTCTTAGTGATTAGGGAGTGCTGTGGGTTTGCGTGTGTCTGGAAGTTGATATTTAAAAGTAGTTTGGTATAGAATTTGACTGCAACGATGGTGATTTTTCACGCATTTTGTTTTCTTCTACTAGGTATTTAATATTTAAATTTTAGACTTGGCAGAGAGAACTTGTGTGAAAAGATGTTCAGACCTACTCACAAAAACCACCGCAGTGAATGCGACTTTTCTTTGTGGCAAAATAGTGTGAATCTAACAGTGTGATATGTATGCTGAGAATCCAGTCTAATGTTTATAAAGTATATCTTGCTCACGGTTTGAAATAATAACCAGACATCCGAAATAGTAACATACCCTATTTACATTAAATGATAACGCAAGAGCTGCCTCCGACATACTGAAACCGGCACGTCTATAAAAGTTCATTCAACCCCGAAAAATTAAAACTCGAGCCGTAATTGAATGCGTGATGTTTACGACACATTCGTTCCGTTCATTTATCTGTAAGTATATTTATCTGGACGGCGCAAAAATCTGAAACGGCTCCAAATTGTAGTACATTGTTACCTTCCCTAAGGGAGATGAGTGTTGACCCAACGTACAACGCAATGTACGCCAAACGCTTTGTTCAGTGGTCTACTGTATGTAAATTGTTGACATTGATTTTGTGGTTACCAAAATTTAATTCGATCATTTCCAAATTTATTTTATACGGATTGTAGTAAACTGATTCAAGAGGGAAGGGTAAACATGTGATTGTGCTGACAAAGCACTTTTAAATTGTGACCGTTCCCTTGGGAAAGTGGATTCGTTGTAAGTTCGGTGAATCAACACGAAGGAGGACGTACGCTAAAACGTTTTATTCTCTTCTAGTGTAGAAATCCCTGTGAGTCATTCGACATGCATAGCATCTTATTTGGCTCTATGAAACGTAACTGTATTTGGGTGTCCCACGCTAAATCTTTGCTTTATTTATATATTTTCTGATAAAACATTGAGCAATTTGCTTGTGCAGCTACTCTAGCTCAATCTAAACTTAAGTAAGTCAAGATTTCAACAATAGCTGTAGAAATAACGTTGCTTTGTGATCCACCTATTACGATTTTGAGTATTTAAAGCTAACTTTGGCTTTTTGAACCATCGTGTGTGATGTGGTTCTACGAGCTCTTTACTGAAAAATATTTCTACTTCACTATGCTTTGGTATTGCTAAGCAAATTCTCATCAATATACTTTCAAAACTTCGCAATTCTTACACTTGCTTAGCTTCAATTGCTTAATTATTTTCGCCTTTCCACTAGGTTTTGCGCTGACTACGGATATCTCACGTGGCAAGGAAGAGAAGGTACAGATTCACCTCTGTTTAAAGTTAATTACCTACGTGGTTGCTCTCAACCGAAAAGAGCCGTTACATAAATATTAATACGGGTAAAAACTACAAAAGCTCGTAATATTTTGATGATGATGACGAATGATGATAACTGTTTGCTTCATCATCACCATCCTCACCATCAGGCTTCTGAAGTCCAATGCTAAATACAGGCCAATTAAATAGCACGCCACTGAGGTCAGCTCACCGTGACTGTTTACTTACCTACTAAGAATTTTCTAAGCAATATTAGAGCTAAGGAAGTTGCAAATGGTAAGTAAAGTAAACTTTAATATACATTGTCTTTCTTTCGATGCGTTGTTTCTCCCCTAAAATGGTTCCGGCATGTAAAATATGATGCGTGTCTTTTCACACGGCCCCTCAGTTTCCCTGTAACAACGCATGCATTCCTCACCCCAAATTAACTCGAACATTTTTCTGAATGCCTGTGTTACAGCTGCGTAATTTGCTGTTTATCGTTGCCGAGATTTTTCTCACTGTGTGGTTTGTGGTGAACGTTGAATATTTCCTAACATGGGATGATAATATTCTAAAACTTATTAGTTTATTTAAGTTACTTGTCTTTGTTTAACATCTGATGCTTTCGGTGGCACAAAGTACGGAAAAGAGTACGTATACAATAAGTAAGAACGAAAGAAATTACTTTCTAAAATTGTCCATATTAAAAGCAGTGACAGCTTTAAAAAGTAATTTGGCAGTTAAGCATTCTCTTACATCCATTAAAATTATACAACGCAACGTTTAATAAATACCATGCTAAGAATTCGGCAATATCAATTATTGCAATGGATTGCTCACCATTTGATAAAGTAACGAACAAACTGGAGCAAAATAAACATTCCTACAAAGTAAACATAGTTGTTTGCAGAAACCGCACAAACAAAACAGTTCTTTATATTCCGAGTTATTTCTTAGCCTAGTTTCTAGTGGTAAATAAATCCGACAAGTCATCGTATTTTCTAGTGCGTGCATGTAAAATCTCAGCCACAATCCATCCACAAACAACAAGGGTCTTATCGCCTCTATCGATAATTAAATGTTATTGCGTCGGTCATAAATCCTTTGTTTACGTGGCATAAGACGTTATGAGTAGTGCAAATGCCACAGGAGAGAATTTGCAGTGGGTAAGAAGAAAGGTTTGAAACTATTTATTGCAATTCGTTTATGATGGAGTTGGACTTTCTCGGGAACTTACTCAAATTCGGATTGAATTTGTCCGAAATTCATTGGAAAATAATTGTTCAGGAAATTAACGTTGATCATTGGGGTTGGTTGAGTGCGTTTGGTTGGACCCCTCGGATATTAACAACGATGATTGGAAAAATATTAGTTATAGCTTTTACGTTTCTGTGTTTTATATCAAATAAAACACCCCCGTTTTTCCCCTGTTAGTTTCCGAATGAAAAATACCGTAGAAGACAGAATAGACTATTCAAATTCCTATTAAGATCAGTTAATTGTTGCCGTAAGATAACAGGTATTTGAACTCTCCAGTGAGCATCTGAGGTAAAATTAACCCAACAGATTATAGACAAGAAGCAGAAAAGGTTTCTCCTCTTCTCATCTCCTAGCAAACTATAAGTTAGGTTTTATTTTGTTTCTTCTAGGGAACTGATATCGGTGGCAGACTATCCAGCAATAACCTGATGGTAAGCCTGGTGACCAAGCCAAAGAGCTGGTGGTAGTGGAAGAAAACATACTTTTTTTTGCGCCTACCGGGAGTTGAAAGATAAGAAAAGAAAACTGACAGGATTGCTAACAAGAGGTTACATTTACCAAGCACTTCATTATTTCTATTTCGGATTTTATGTTTTTGTTTATTCCGTGTAGCTGCAAATTTCAAGCTTGTTATGCGCGCTAACCTGAAATTCACAGTTTAAAAAGTAAGAACACAACAAAATATACGTTTGTTTATTGACACGTACATCAACCAGAATCGCTTCTCTCAGTGAAACAATGCATACCTTTATCATACAACAGTCTAGTCCGTCAAACGCTCATAAAACCGAGGGAAGCTACTAACCATAAAGCTTTGATTCCAGGGTAAGAATTCAAATTAGCAGTAGTCTGGATTGAACGGTATACGCCAGAGCATAAAACGGATTTTATGTAATGAAGACTGTGAAATATCTCAATTTAAAAATAATGAAAGAGTATAGTCTGTACAAGAAAAATTACGTCTGCTTTTGAAATTGAAGTGTTTTTAGACGTAAAAACATAATTAAAATAAAATCCAAAAATAATATAAGCATCAAAATATGGGTGCATAGGGTTTCCACCAAGAACTTAGGGTCCCAAGCCAACCTCACCTGCAAGTGGTGCACCTGCCGATCAACGGACGAGGCTCTGGCAAACAAAATATCCCGATAAGCGGCAATAGGCTCGCCACCTATTATATTACGTGGGATCAAAACACTGGCGAAAAGTGGGCGTTTAATATGCATCTGCCTACCCCTTCGGGGAAACAGGCGTGAGTCTATGTATGTATGTATGTCAAAATATATGTTTATGTTTATCTTAATAACTTTAACAGTTTTGATTATGCTTATCTTACCTCTCAGTTGATATCATAAAACGCTAACATCAAAAAGTTTAAGTGTTAGTCTGATACGCTTTCGATTAAATTCAGTAAAAAATAAGCCCCAATTTTTCTTCTAACCTAAAAACAACATATTGAAATACAGCTGTGAAGATCTTAGGTAGTTATTCCCGAATATGTAAAGTTGTAGTAATTTTGGCAACAATTTATATAATACTTTCCAATAGCACTTAGTAGCTATTTCTGTAAGGGCCCAAAGCCCTAAGTAATCATTGGTACCCTTGTGTCCGAACGTAGAGCATAAATTAATACGTTAGTGGCCCCGGCCGGGTCTAGACTGTGGTCGGCAGCAGTTTATTACGATGCTAATTGTGACCGCAACTTACACCTCACTCACACCTGTATTGCAGATGTGTGTGAGTCGTGAGATAGACTCTGTCAAGTTCAGGAGTCAATTAAACCTTGACACTATTTGAAATCTTTAGTATTTTGAAATTTGCCGGATTACATTGTTTCTGCGTACCAAAGTGTACGTATAGTCGATGCCGATAATACGTTTTTATTACGAATTTCAAACCTTAGATCTTGTGTACCTTTTCCACGGTCACCTATTTTCAGACAGGTGCATGAATTTAAAAAGATAAAGTAGTTCTATCCAGCGTTGGGACTTGCAGTCTGCTTCTCAAAGAGTTTCATTTGTTTTTTGGAGGAAAGTAGGTACGTATCTATTACATTTTTATTAATCATCTACACGTTGAAAGAAAACGTAGTGAGAAAACCGGCATGTCTGAAGTTCTTAATATTGTTCTCGAAAGACATATAATGCCAACCAGTACACAGCCAGAGGTGGACTAGGGCCTAACCCTTATCATAATGAGATAAGTCCTATACCCAGCAGTTGGTAGATTATGAAAAAGTGGTGTGGTAATGATGAGATTCCTCTCGAATATGATTATTTTTATTTAAATTGAAAAGTGATGGCTGACAAGCCAATGAATCATCAGCCTTTAACAGTCCACTGCTGGACTAGACCTCTCCTTTGAAAGGATGTATTGGCCTACTATACCACGCTGGCCAAACCAACCAAGGTATAGGGTTTGTATCAAGTTTTCCTTCTCTTACACTGCTGTTCTCTCCATAATATGCTCCCTCTGTCGGCTCTTACGACACCCATGGTGTTTCGGCGAACCGAATGTTTGTACGTTCCTAGGCGATTTGGGAAAATTATTAATATTGTGGACTGTAAGGATGCGGGTTCTTATCGACTAGGATAGGAGAGGGAGTGGAATTGGGTATAGGATATTCTAAGGACACGCCTTACCTTGCAAATCAGTCCTCTTCTTCACAAACGGCAGCCTCCTGGTGTCTTCGGGAATCCTGAAGCTGCACCAAATCACTCCACCACACTCGCGCGTAGTTTAGTTCTCGTTATATCCCGGGAGCGGTAAAAAATATAGCGGTGCGGTACATGCGTTCGTCGCGACACGGATTATTCTCGACTGTTCTGTAGGCTTGCCTTGGGAGGGGAGCGAAGTTATCGATAGGAAGGTAGATGGCGCTACCATATCCCCCCGGCCCTAAAGGGTTGCCTTTAAAAAAAAAAAAATTGAACTTAGCTATGTTGGGTGTACTACCGCATAACCCATCAATAGGCTAAGACAGCGATATGATAATAAAATTAATCTAAATTAACTTTAGCGAAAACTACAAACGCAATAATAGCGAAAATTACAAACTAAATACTTAACTAAGACATAGATCCAACTTCAAGCTAGATCTCACTGAGTTGGAAGCGGACAGAGACGTACAACAGGGCGCACGTAGCTCCCCTTCGTGGTTTTCACGGTAACAGCGCGGGTTGTACCGTCCTTGGAAGTATGCAGTTTCTCTACGATGGCTAACGGCCATGAAAGCGGCGGAGCATTATCATGTATTATGACGACCGACGTACCCTCCTGTATAGGGGATGCAGGACTATTCCACTTGGATCTAGCGCCTGAAGCTGGTGTAGATATTCCGCACGCCAGCGCCGCCAGAACGATTGCACGAGTTTATCCAGCAGAGTATGTCTCTGGAGCAAGCTTGAAGAGTCTGCTTCACGAGCCGGAAATGACGATAATGGCACTGTGTTCAGAAAATGTGCAGGGCTTAACGCGGATGGTTCTGCAGGGTCACTACTCAATGCCGTGAGCGGACGCGAGTTGATCAGTGCCTCGACTTGTGCAAGGACAGTTAAAAGCTCTTCGTAAGAGAGGATCTGTTGACCTATAACTTTGAAGAGATGCGTTTTAATTACTTTGACCATGCTTTCCCAACATCCACTGTAATGTGGTGATGCTGGTGGAATAAACTTCCAGTCAATATGATCTATGGAAAGTTCTTCCTGAAGACGAGTACGATATTCTTCTCTGAGAAACTTATAGAGGTCGCGTAAATAAGAGCTTGCGCCCACGAAACAAGTGCCGTTATCCGTATACAAACACTGTATAGGGCCGCGCCGTGAGAGAAATCGTTTAAGGGCTGCAAGGAATGACACCGTGCTTAAATCTGTCGCAACTTCAATATGCGTAGCGCGCGTCGTTAAGCATGTAAAAATACATAGCCAAGCTTTACGGCTTCTAACACCCCGACCACGCACTGGCGTATACTGCAGCGGTCCTTGAAGTGGGACTGGGCTGGTCACCTCTGTCGTATGCACCCCGAAAGGTGGGCTTATTTAATAACCAGTTGGGTGCCTCATGATAGTCGACGACGACGCGGCAGACCTAAACGGAGATGGCGGGACGACTTAAATGCATTCGACAGCGACTGGCCGAACATAGCACAGGACAGGGATGAATGGCGGTCCAAGGGAGAGGCCTTTGCCCAGCAGTGGGACACATATACAGGCTAAATAATAAAAAATAAAAAATGTGTAAACGCTTTATCAACTTGATTGACGCGTTGGCTAGGAAGATCTGCCATGGGAGGGAAAGTCGGACGCGGACGAAATTTGAAACAGACGTTACATTTATGTATTCTGTGACGAATTATTCGTCGAGCGGCTAAAATCCAATACTTATGCCTAAGTAAGGACATAAGCAACTCTGGACCAGCATGGAGGTACTTCTTGTGATAAAAATCAACAAGAAGGTCGACAACATGATCATGACGCGGCAGAATGCAAGGCTGTTTGTAGTTATAAGGTTCATCCGAATTTGACAGACGACCCCCAACGCGTATGACGCCGTGTTAATCGAGAAACGGCTTGAGTCTAAGGATAGCGGGAGAACAAGGTACATTGTTTTTCAAATTTTGAATGTCGTTACTAAAATGAACAGCCTGTACAGCTCGTAGTAACTTACATTCTGCGAATTTGATATCAGTACTTGAAACAAAAGTCCCATTAGGTAGGTGCCTAAGAAACCTACAGACATAAACGATGGCGCGGAGTAACTTAGACCACGATGACATGCGTAGTGCGAGCGCATAGATTGGAGACTCCGCAACCTCAGCAATAACGGGATAAGAAACAGACTTCCGTTCGGGTACATCTTCGTCTTCTGCACTGTGGTCAAATGGTTGCATGGGTCACTCTGACGGATCATGGGAAATCCAAGAAGGTGTGGAGTGACACCACGAGACAAGCAATCAGCGGGGTTCTCAATACCCGCGACGTGATTGTAACAAGTAGCAGGAACAAGTTCAATCAATTTACTAACGCGGTTGGCGACAAAAGTCTGCCAGCGATGAGGAGAAGAATGAATCCAAGCGAGCACTACTTTGGAGTCAGAAAATGCGTATATTTTATTAATAGGGTAGTGGGGCAAAACTGTGTCTTGAACCTTGCGGAGCAACTGAGACAGCAGAAGGGCCGCGCACAACTCCAGTCTCGCAACCGAAATGGTTTTAATAGGTGAGACCTTGGACTTGGCACAAACTAACTGCACCGAGTAGTTAGAACCAATGCGGACTTGCAGATATACGACTCCGCCGTAAGCAAGCTCGCTGGCGTCAGCGAAACCTATTAAGTTGATGGTACATCCATCTACCAACCCAAGATGACGCGGAATAGTAATTTGATTGAGCGCGGTAAGCTCAATATAAAACTGGCCCCAAGCGGCGACAATATGGTCAGGGGGTGTTTCATCCCACTCACACTTTGATAGCCAAAGTTCTTTGATCAAGAGCTTGGCGTACAAAATTGTGGGAGCCACAAAACCCATTATGTCCCATAGTCTAGCCACTGTGGACAGCATAGTGCGTTTGGTGCACTTATCATCTGGCGGTGAGACGTCAAACCGAAAACTATCACAGGATTTGTCCCAGCGTAAACCGAGAACTTTATGCGGTACAGACTTCTCAAACTCAATGTTTGGAGAAGCTTTATGAGAATCAGGTATGCGTGCGAGAACCTCCTTAGAGTTGCTTGTCCATTTGACGAGATCAAACTGGCCTCGCTTCAAAAGCTGAATAAGCTCTTCACAAAGCGAAATTGCTAGCGGAGTGGATATGACACTACAGGCAATGTCATCCATATACAAAGCGGATGTAGCAACAGCTGCTGCGGCGGGAAAGTGATCGCCTTCATCAGCGATCAACTGGCGAACAACTCGTAACGTGTGATATGGGATAGACTTGAGTCCAAAACAAACACGATTGAACTGATACACAGATAAAGGTTCCTTTTTGTTAAAACGATAAAAAATCCGTTGAAATCTACGGTCAGACTCGCAAACGCCGATATTGAGGAACATTTGGCGGCAATCAGCTGACAGAGCGATTTGGAAAAGACGAAACTTTATTATGATGTTAAATAAATTACCCTGTAGATTAGGGCCGGCATGCAAAATGTCATTAATCGACTGACCCGATGTAGTCTTACAACTAGCATCTAAAACCACACAAAGTTTGGTAGAGGTTTTATCTTCGCGAACTATGCCGTGATGCGGGATGTAATATGAGGGAAGAGAATTGCCCTCGTCGTTTACAACTACACTCAAAAAACCTTTATCTATGTAGTCACGAATGACGTCATTATATGCGCTGCGTAACTTAAGTGATAAGAATAAGAATAAGAATAAGAATAAGAATCACTTTATTTGCTGAACAAAGGTAATCATAGTGGTTTTACAATAATAATGGAACTCTTTGCTCTGCCATATAGACTTGCAAATATTATATTATGTAACATTTCAGGCATTTGTTCATTGCATAAATAGTAAAAAAAACAGTTAAATTTTTATGAGCCTGATCACATGCATTAATTAAAATATATTTTCAATCCAAACATGGCATAGTAACAATAACAAGTCATAATTAATAGTAAATCATGTCAGTAAGTTGTATATAAAATGTCAAAAAATCATATAAAAAGTATTTATCATCATTAAAAAGTCACAATAGTAATTGTACATAGAATAATAAGGTAATGTCACAAGTTCTTATCTGATAGAAATTCGGTGATAGTGTAATAACATTTGTTGATCAGAAACTTATTTAGATGGCCTTTAAACATATTTATGTTCAGATTTGTAATAGTATTTGGCAGTTTGTTGTATACTACAGGCGCCATACAAAAGATACTTTCGTGCATTAGGGTCGTACAAGCTTTTCGTATACGAAGCCTATTACATGTATTGTTTCTCCTATTTCTTATAACTTTATCACCTAGCTTTTCAAATAGGTCAGGATTAGACTTTACAAAAACAGCTGTTTCGTAAATGTACAAGCAGGGTAGTGTTAAAATATTGTATCTTTTAAAATATGGTTGACAACTGTCTGTACGTTTTAGGTTAAACATTGCTCTAATACATCGTTTTTGTGCCTTAAATACAATGTCTTTATTAGTTGAGTTATCCCAGAATATTATGGCATATCTCAGTTTTGAGGCAGCTGTACCATGATATGCCATGAGCAATGCATCATGGTTCAGAGTAGGCGCAAGTTTATAGAGGGCATATGCAGTACTACTAATTTTTTTACAGAGATCCTCTGTATGAGATTTCCAGTTCATTTTGCTGTCAATAATAAGTCCTAAAAATTTTGCAGTGTCAACTTCATTAATTTTAATAGAATTATAGTTTATGTCAAGGTTTATAACAGATGGTCTTTGTGAAAATTGCATTATGTTAGTTTTAGAAATATTTATCTTTAAATTATTATTGTCCATCCATTGTATGATTTTTGATAATGTATAATTAATGTCATATTCATATGAGCTCTTATTTTTGCAATAAATAGCAACTGTGCTGTCATCCGCAAATAATGTTACTGGATTGGGAGTTGTTTTAGGTAAATCATTTATGTATAGATTGAATAATAATGGTGCTAGAACACTACCTTGTCCCACACCATAATTAACATTTTGGATGTCAGATATGTAAGATTCAAGTTTCTTGTTCTTGTGATTTATATTTTTAAGCTCAGTATACTGTTTTCTATTGTCCAGGTACGATTTTATTAAGTTTAATATATTCCCTCTTATGCCGTACATGTCTAGTTTTTTTATTAATATGCTATGATCCACATAATCAAAAGCCTGCGTCATATCGCAGAATATGGCGCAGACTGGTGTTTTACTGTCGACATTTGTTATTATTACATTCAGGAAATCATATATCGCCCGGTTTATGCTCCTATCTTGCCGAAATCCTTTTTGCTCTGGAGCTAGAATATTTTCTTTTTCTATAAAACTGTATAGTTGCTTATATATGTATTTTTCAAACACCTTTGAGAATACTGGTATGAGCGTAATTGGTCTATAGAATTCCATTCTTTCCCTGTCTTGTTTTTTGAAAAGCGGTTTGACGACAGATGTTTTTAAGGCATTAGGGTATATACCTGTACATATGCTTAGGTTAATAATGTAGCTAATATGTTCTGATATCGATTCGCTAACAAATTTTATAACTTTAGTAGAAATGTCGTCATACCCCACGCTATTAGTGTTTTTCAATGAGCGTATAATGGCTGTTATGTCGGACGGTATACATGGCTGCATAAATAGGGACCTACTCTTCCTGTCTACAAATTGTGTTACTTTGTTACCGTAGTTGGGAACAGGTACAATCTTGTTTATAAAATAATCATTGAATGTATTCGCTATGTCTTGAGGGCTTGTGATAATTTTGTCATCATTAGTTCTAATTCTTGTAATCATGTCTTTTATTTGGTTCTGATTTGATTTATTTATGATATTCCAAGTCGTTTTGACAATATTCTGTGATGTTTTTATACTGTGGGTATTTTGGGCACGTTGAGTTAACCTAATTATGTTTTTATATTTTGATGCATATTTTTTATAATTCAATTTATTAATTTTAGAAGGTTGCAATCTACATTTCCAATGCAGCTTTCTTTTATTCTTACTGCATAGTTTGATACCTCGGGATATCCAGTTAGGTTTGTATGTCGATTTTAAGGTAAGTAATCTATAAGGGAAGCAAAGATCATAAAATAATTTAAATGTCTGAATGAAAGTATCATAGGAGCTATTTGGATCTGTATGAGCGTACATGTCGCTGAACGAGAGACTATTTATACATGATTTGAACTTCTTCAAATTATCTATACAATAATCACGTTGTGTTATTCGCCAAAACTTTATTTCCCCTTCTTTGCTTATGGGACATTCAATTATTTGGGCCGTGTGGTCAGATAACGATAATTCAAATATATGGGATTTACAGTGTTTGCCAAAATTATGTAGAAAATTATCAATGCATGATTTGCTTATTAATCTAGTAGGTTGCCTTATTTCTAGATGCAGGTTAAATTGAGACAATAGACATTCAAATTCCAATGTAGTATTATTCCTTTTCATTACGTCAACATTATAATCCCCCGCGATCAGAACCCGTTTATTGCGCTTATTACACATATATTTCAATAATGTTTCCAGTCTCTCAAAGAAAGTATTCAGATTACTGAATTTTGGAACCCTATATACACATGCTATAATCAATTTACAGTTAATTAATTCTACGGCACAACATTCAAAGACTCCCGGTATCGATAATTTCGCAATTTCCGGAAGTTCCTGCCATTGAATGCTTCTCTTTATTAAAATACACGCACCACCTCTTTTACTATCTTTCCGACTATATATACTAGCCAGACGATAGTTAGGTAACGAGAGGTGCGATTCCATTCCTGACATTATAAAATGCTCGGTTAAACAAATGACATCAATACTAATATTTATCTCTGTTAACTCTTGTATGCATACCGCTAGATTATCGCACTTACTTAACAAGCCTGCAATGTTTTGGTGCATAATATGTAACTTATCACAGAAAAAACTTAGTGTTCTCTAACTCGCCCTCGGTAACTTTATTCCTTTTTGTTGAATTTTCTTTGTAGTATACGTTTAAGTCCTCTATTAGATATCGCAGATCTTCAAATATCTTTTTCATGCCTGTGTTGTTAATTTGTCCTGACCATGTGTTGAACATAGTTTCGTCGTATCTAAGGTTAAGATTTGAGTCCAATAAATATGCGTGTTCATGAGTCAATATGTCCAGATAAAGTAAGTTATTAAAGTTTTCTACTCGACAGTTGTGCATGAGTGATTTATTATTAAACTTGAACGTAGGTAAACATATAATCAAATTTGTGTTAGTGATGTCTTTAAGGATATTTCTTATACATAGTATTAGACTTAAATAATCCTTCGTAGTAGTGAAGTCCTCGTCGCCTATAATAATCACGCAATAATCTTTCATTGTGTAGTGTTCGAGTTTAGGTTTTAGACCTTCCAGTAATGTTTTTATTCCACGATTGGGCATTAGGTAATGGCAGATATTGTAGTTGTAAAGTGTCGTTTGGGCTATTGACAGTATTTTATTATGTTTATTTGTGCTTAGAATACCGATTTTATTGATCTTCGTGTTCAAAGTAGTTTCTCCACTTTGTGAGTGGTCTTTTCGCTGTGCATAATTTTCGCTCTCGCCAGGTAGTGATATAATAGATTTATTGCATACTTCTGTGGTTCTTGTCGAACTTGTCTTTTTGTGTGGTGTTTGTTTTCCTTTTGGTGTGTGTACTTTTAATTTCGAGGGACTACTTATAATTGTTTTAAGCATGTCATTTTTTTTCGTAAGATCGGTGTTATTCTGCCGTAGTTTATTATTTTCTATAGTAAGTACATCTATTTCATTGTGTGCACTATTCAGATCAGCTGTTAGTTTGTCGATTTGTTCCTTTAACTTTTGTATTTGTTTACATTGGTCTTCATCATCCGAGTTATCAGTAAGGCTGGTAGTAGTGCCATCTAGGAACGATTCATGTGACTGTGTACTTTTATCATTACAATCGGAGCGGGTGCGCGTCCGACGAAATGTAATATTGTCTAGAAAATTCATTTCAAAGAATCTCAAAAAGACAAGGGTCACTGGGATTTGAACCGGCGTCAACCAACGCGACAAGTTTAATACCACATACGCTAGCCGCTAGGATACGGGCGCAGTTAGGTAAACGATGGAAATACTTGTTCTGTTTGTAGAATGAAGTATTTTTAAATCGCAGTTTCGACGTTATATGACTCATGCATTAGGAATTTTTTCCACTTTGTTGTTACTTGTGACATACATTAATTAATAGTTTTTACACTTCCACTACACTTTTTTTAGGTTTATGTCACTATTTACTTGTTATTTTTGTGTTGTTTTTGTTTATATTGCACTTGACTATTGATTTTATGAACTTTGGTCACTGTTTATCAAGTTTTTCTTTACGACTATTACGTGATGCATCAAGTTTACGTTCCAAACAATGGAAACGTCTAAGCGCAGCAGCGTACGAGTCGCCTAACGAATAAGGGTCACCATAGAATGGTAACGCTACAACGTATCTGCCACTGTCGTCACGAACAGTGGTAGCGCGGAAAAGTTCTTCACACTCGAGATCCTTACGGCTCATCGAGGGCGGTGCGGTAACCTCTTCAAGCTCCCAAAATCGCTTGAGAAGAGAATCAATATTATTTTCTTGAAGAACAGAACAACAGCAAGACGTAATATATTGAGAAGTATGTAACGTAGGTACGGTACCCATAATCACATACCCAAATACCATCTCAACAGCGGGCGGTAAGTTATATTGCTCACTACGTACCACTTTAGTTAGTAGCAAATGCGGAAATATTGCAGCTCCGATCAAAACATCAATGTCTGCCGGATTCGCAAACTCCGAGTCTGCCAGCGGCAATGACTCGAGGTGAGTGAGTAATGCTACGTCTACATTAGCGTTCGGCAATGCGTCCGTGATACGCTCCACGATAAGCGAAGAAATGTCAAAATTTATCTATCAAGACGCGAATGTATTTTAACATCTACGGAACCCTTGCAATGTTTTTCTGACCCGCCGATTCCTTTGACTACTAAGTCAGTATTTTTAAAGTTATTCTACAATCCGAGGCGTTTGAAACAATCAAAAGTTATCAAATTGCTCTGAGATGCGCTATCGAGTAGACAACGTACCACGTGCGGCGATCCATTAATATCATAAACGATAACTTGCGCTGTCGCTAACAGTACCGTCTTGGACGCCATACACTGCGGCTTGGCCCCGCGCGGATCATTATAGATGCGTGAGGGCCGTCCGCGCGTGCGCGTTGCCCGCGCGATGGATGTCGTACACAACGATATTTCATTCTGAGTCGTGGGAGGCGCAGTTATCGTGGCCTGCACTTGCGACGTCAGTGTGTCAAGGTTAGCGGCTTGGCTTGACAACTGACTACCTTTATCGAAGTGCAACAATGAGTGGTGTCGCTGATTACGTGAACGACATCTCGTCTTACTAGAACTATCACTCGTTTTATGCTTTATACTTAAGCAATTAATGCATACTTTCAGACAGTCGGACAGAGCAGTCGGATTTAAACCATTAAATGCGGGACACTTATAGAAATGGTCGTGCACTATATTACTGCACAGACACTTCTGTGAATTATTATTATTAGATTCCGAGCATGTTACGTAAGATTGCGGATTAGGGACCGATGTGACGTCGCTGTGACGTCGTGATGACACCGCCTCCCGGCCGCCTGCATCTTCGCCCCCCACCGCACCTCGAGCTATACATAGGAACAGACAGACAGAAAATAGACTTTTTTATAGTAACAGGCGTCAAACGAGCTGATGGATCGCCGGATGGTAAGCAATTACCGCCTCCCATGGACACAAGCAACATCACAGGAGTCACAAGTGCGTTGCCGCCCTTTGGGGATGAGAAAAGGGATAGGATGAGGAGTGGGATGAGAAGGCGTAGGAGATAGGGCCTCCGGCACTCTATGTAGTGATTACTATTTTGTCATCCACTTAAACCAAGAGACATACTGGTTGCTATCCAAGAGCTTGAGGTCTACTGTCTCTACTATCCTAGACTATCTTGGACTACTCTCGTAGTTCGAACCACTGAGGTATATTATGGTTTAAACTAGGGTCCGGATATTCGAGGATGCTGACTCCTCAAACTCAAACTCAAATATGTTTATTTCCATAAAAATGTTTAAATTTTTTGGACACGTCAGAAAGTCATACAAATAAAAAAAATAAAAAGTAACTTTAAATGCATATTAACATAGTTGAGCATTGAAAAAAATGCCTGTTCAGAAAGTAGAGCCTCGTGAGAAGAATCAGGCAAGAAACTCCGGGCCACTCTTTTCAACGTCTTGATTCTATATAATTTAAAAACTTAGTAACTACATTGAATTTTTCATAAGTATATGAGCTGGTGTGTCTATAATGTTGTTGTCAATTAATAAGGCTTTTTTAATAATAATATAAAAATACTTACTAGCATAATATAGACACAATAACTCACACTCACATGAAACTTAACACTAATCAAACATAACTAGCCTGTGGGACCGAGCAAATTAATCCCAAGCATTTTTATCTTCAATATAATCTAGCACTGAATAGTACCCTTTTGACAAAGTTTACGTTTTATAATCTTTTTGAATTTATTATAACTTAAATTTTGAATATTGCTTGGCACTTTATTGTAAAAGCGCACACATTGGCCTTGAAAAGATTTTTTTATTTTCTCTAGCCGGGTAGCTGGCACTACTAGCTTACTCTTATTTCTAGTATTCAAATTGTGGATATCACTTTTCTTTGAGTATGAGGCCTTGTTTTGGAATAAATATATTAGGTTGGAATAAGTGTACTGGCTTGCAACTGTTAAAATGTTTATTTCCTTGAATTTATTCCTTAACGAAGCCCCATAATCCAAATTATAAATTGCTCGAATAGCTCTTTTCTGCAGAACAAAGATGGTCTGAATGTCGGCAGCATTTCCCCACAGGAGAATACCGTATGACATTATATTATGAAAATAGCTATGATATACAAGCCTGGCCGTGTCAATGTCAGTTAACTGGCGAATTTTCCTGACTGCGTATGCTGCAGAGCTGAGTCTATTCGACAATTTACTAATATGTAGTCCCCATTGCAGCTTAGAATCTAGTGTAATGCCTTAAAATTTGGTGTTATCCACAAGATCCAACACATCATCCTTAACCTTTACTGAGGTGTTCACTTGTTTGACGTTAGGCATCAAAAATTGAATACATTTAGTTTTTAGTCTGTTTAAAAGCAGGTTGTTAACCTCAAACCAGCGAACCACCTTTGAGATAGCAATGTTTACATCGTCCATATCAATTTGCTGTCGTTTTAATTTAAATAAAAGTAAGGTATCATCAGCAAACAGTACTATCCCGTGCTTGTCATTGACGAGGTGTGGTAAGTCATTAATATAAACTAAAACTAAAAAGGACCGAGGATTGAACCCTGTGGGACTCCCATTTTGACTACAAACCCATGCGAACGCGTCCCGTTGACATCAACTCTCTGAATCCTATTACTCAAATATGAAGTAAGACGATGCAGAGCAGAACTACTTAAACCATAGTGATGTAATTTCCTGATCAATGTATCATGTTCTACACAATCAAAGGCCTTGGACAAATCACAGAAGACACCTAAAGCATCATGTGAATCCTCCCAGGCATCAAAGATATGTTTTACAAGCTCAACACCGGCATCGGTCGTGGAGCGCCTCTTTGTAAAACCAAATTGTTTAGAGTGTAGAAGCTCGTTGTTATTAAAATAACTTTGCAGTTGGTCTAGTATCAATTTCTCGAAAATTTTGCTAAATGTGGGCAGCACAGAAATTGGCCTATAGTTGGTGGGGTCTGATGTGCTACCTGCTTTGTACAAAGGTATTACCTTGCTATCTTTCATAAGATCAGGAAATACACCACAGTCAATACACTTATTAAATATTAAAGATAATCTGTTAGCAGCTAAAGCAATAATGGACTTCGTAATAGTAACGGAATTTCCCCACAAGTCTGCAGTCTTCTTTAAATTTATAGTATTAAAAGCTTTTATAACATCATTTGAATTTATATACTGAAATGAGAAATTACTATAGGTTGTACTCATGTTTTCTCTTAAAAGAGATTCCGCTGCATTGGTTGATGAGTCCAAAGATCTAGTAGTAATAACGGGGATATCAGTAAAAAAACTTTCAAACGCCGATGCAACTTTTGAGTCTGATGTAATAGTGTCGTTATCAATGTTCAAACTAAATTTTGAACTTTTACTTTTAACTTTCCCAGTCTCGCTGTTTATTATATTCCATGTCATTTTCATTTTATCGTCACTACTCCTAATCCTTGAACTCAGGTAAAGAGACTTAGCTTTCTTGCAAAGTTTCCGAAATATCCTAGCATAGTTTCTAACATAATCCTGAAATTGTTCACTTAAATTAAAGTTTCTCTCGTCATATAGCTCATACAATCTCTTTCTACTTTTGTGAAGCCCAGTTGTTGCCCATTCACAGAAGGTTGCATTACCTCCAACTGTAATCGTTCTAGGTGTGAAAACCGAATTAAAGCCTGTACAAAACGCTTTGAAAAAGCTATTATATAACAAATTAGGGTCACCTTCATCATCTAACAGTGACCAGCTAGTCATTAGTTTACTTGAAAGCTAGCAAAACGAGTTGCAGTTTTAGGTATTACAACTATATTTTGCCTAGAAACATTCTTACTGTTATAATTAAAGGAGATCTGCTGTCCACAATGGTCTGAGTCTAACTGTCTAATAATTTGCTTGTCTCTTACTATGATATCTGTAAATATATTATCTAGGCAAGTAGATGTAGAGGAAGTAACTCTTGTGGGCTCTAAGAATAAGTTCTTCAGATTATATGATAGAAACAGCGCTTTCAATTTTGTACTAAGACTACTATCCTCCAATAAATTTACATTAAAGTCACCACACACAACAACATTTTTATTTATTTTTGCAACTTTGTTTAATATCTCATCCATAATACGCTCGAAGCTATCATACAATGCTGAAGGAGGCCTGTATACACTTATTACAATAAATCTCCTCAGTTCCACACAGGCTACCTCAATAGCTCGCTCAACAGACAGACTTACAATATCATGACGCTCCTTAAATTTAAGTTGCTTATTAAGTAAAATCATCGAGCCACCATGTACTGCTTGCTGCCGGCTAAACGAGCTTCCTACTATATGATTACTGAAATTGAACATGAACTGGGTGCTTTTTATCCAATGTTCAGTGATGCAAAATAAATAAACAGCATTACAGTTCATAAACAATTCCATTTCTAAATCTTTATTAATCATACTTCTAATATTCTGATGTGATCGTTGATAGTATTGATCTCATATCAATACTATCAACGATCTTTATAGTAGTGCCTCCAAGTAGACTTCCTGCACTCTCCGAATTACGTAGCAAAGGATGACGTCTAAATAGTCTTTCCAGCGAAAACTTTTATAAACTTCATTTATTTAACCAAATGCTAATTTCAAAATAAAAGCAACAAAAGTGTCATAAAAAAGAGGAAAATTAAAACCCCTCAAACAGTTAAAAACAATGACCACATGACATTAAAATAAGAATAAAAAGAACGGTCCTCGGGAGCGGCCATAAAACGTCCCCGGCATATAAAAGATATACGCCTGTCATAGATTTACTAAGTGCGTAGGGCAGTGTCATTCAGTCGGAATCAGTATATACCACAATCTGGTTTTGTATTTTATTTTTCAAAGCATTTTGGACGCGTGTGTAGTACCTAACTGTATGTAATATGGTAATAAGTATATCTAAAATTCTTGCGTTACTGACTGACAGACAAGGCACACCCAAAGCTATTTGGCGCAAGAATCTGTTTGGCATGGCATTGGGACCCGTTTAGGTGCACTAAGAAGGGATTTCCTGAAATTCTTGTGGGATCGGCCAGAAATGGTACGTAGCTGCACACATCCTCTATATCGTGTAAATATATGAATATTATTATCATTATACCTAATAGTTTTAAGCTTTGATCATCAATACTGTGTAATAATATGTAAGTATTAGTAAATACTGTCAGATATGACATAGCACCCTCTACAAGCCAAGAAGCCTTCAAGAAAATTATTCATAAAACTTTCGCCGTTTACTCACTAATCACTCAGAATCTAGAGAACTTGATCACAATTACCCGTCTTCGGTATTTACCATTTGAGATATTAGACGTAATAGTTCATGATTATATTTGCTTTATTCGGTATTTAAAGGTTTTTTAGTTATTTGTAGTCGGCATCCTGATAGAGGGCAGTACTTCATGGGTCGAGCTGATTCATGCTGAAATCAGCAAGGCTCTACTACCTGTAAAATAAACTTAAATAGAAACGGCTATTAGTTTCAAGTTTTCTCTAAGAGCCTTAAAAATAGTAGAAAACCTAGTTGATATAGTTCGTCGATTTACATTTTTCTCATTTTGCCTTTAATTATGGGGTCTAGTTGTCGCGATGATGACTTTTATTATTATCATGCTTTTTGGGTCAAGACCAATCAATTGTGAATCATCAAAGTCAAAGTCAAAATCCTTTTTTTCATTTAGATCACAAAGTGACACTTATTAACGTCAAATTTAAAACATTATTACTGTATGCTCCGAAATCTAAATCGAAATCAGTCTTAACGATTGGTATGTAGAACGCCGCAATCAAACATGCATAGTCTGATATACATTTTTATAATATACTTGGCTTATTTTTATGTATCACTTTATGTATTGTTAAACTGTTGTGTATATTATAAAAATAAATGCATTTTCTTTATTTCTGATAAACACTTTACCCTCCTTTCCGTCGCGTTGGGTTAAAAGCCTGGCAATATTCAGGACTCTGATACAAGCTCTCCGCGTGGCGTGGCCTTCCATAACGCACGCAGGGGACGGCCCAGTTTTACGACAGACGTATAAATTCCGCATCGTTTATTTACTTTTTACAACGTCTAGGCTTTAAGTGGCAGCGGAATGGCCTTGCTCATGGATGTAGGTGTAATGCACTTTTCGTGGTTGTAAAATTTTGAATACTGCGACTCTTTTTGTTTGCGGTTGATAGTCGTAAAGCTTAGCGTGGATAAGGCGGTTGTAACGAGAGGCTTTGAAAATAAAATCAGAGGATAAAAATAATGCATTTACGTTGCAAAGGTTGTACCTAAACTTATACAGGCTCAGTGGCGCCATTGGAGAGGCCCACATCCAGAAGTGGACTATAGCAGGCTGATGATGATGATAATGCTCCATCTAAGGCTAAAGAAAATAATGCTGCAACTCGAATGAGCACAGTGCTCAATTTTTTTTTCATTTCCTTAGAATTACACCAAATCTGGTGATGCTTTAGATCTAAGAATAAAATCGCCATATAATATATTGACTGTAAATCCTTATATTCCTTCAAATTTTTGAAGTCCAAGTTGTGTAATATGCAAAACTAAGAGTCCCATGGAAGATAGACTTAACGGTATGATATGAAAAGGTCTTTCGATCCTTGATAAACCTAATATGAGTACATCCACATTATTTATTTCTTAGCATACGAGTATCTGCGTAACGCTCTTAATATCTATGTTGCTAACATCAGCCCCTCCTATAATTTTAACACATTTTTATAGATCACACCTTAAGGCCACGACTTCATCCCCCTCTGAAAGGCGAGGCCACGAAAAGTGCAGACACCGAAACGTCACCAACCTCACTTACACTTTCCCACATTTCCGCCAACGGATAGAAAGCGACATTTTAGTCCCACCAAGAACTTATGGTCCCAAGCCAACCTCACCTGCAAGTGGTGCACCTGCCGATCAACGGACGAGGCTCTGGCAAACAAAATATCCCGGTAAGCGGCAATAGGCTCGCCACCTATTACGTGGGATCAAAACACTGGCGAAAAGTGGGCGTTTAATATGCCTCTGCCTACCCCTTCGGGGAAACAGGCGTGAGTCTATGTATGTATGTATTTTATCTCAGACATAAAAATTATCACGTATTATATTATTATAATATAAAGATTCAGTTTTATGATACCCACTTTAATCAGGGTTGAGGAGGTTAAAATGTTATTAGGGACAGTACAAAAGTACTTATTTTTTTTATTGGCAACACTTTGTGTTGTATTTTAGAGGGCCCCTTTTGCACAAACATTTTAATAGTCCCTTTTATAATATAACAAGTTTACGACAGGTTATACAAAATATCACATAAATATGTGTTTAAATAAGATACATATTGACATGTGATCCTGCTGCAAAGCTTTGCGTTAGTACGAAAAACCAGGAGCTACTTCCGCTACCTACCGATTTAAGGATTTACAGCCTTATATACAAAAATGTTATAAAAATACATGTATAAATAGACTCAAGACGGCGTTATTATTTCTATAATCCCTGAGGAGAATTTCAGGAGTTTAAAGATTCAGGTAAAAAGTTGCCAAGCGGAGAATTCGGACAAGGAGTGGCTTTCAAATTAAACTTTAATACTGGAAGTATGTTTAATATGAAAGTAAGGGAAAAGACCGAGAAATTCTGCCTTAGTTTTGAAATCTTAAGCAAATATCATTTTGGTAAATACGGGACATGAAAATCTGATGAAGTTTTGTACAAAAATAAATATTATTTGAAATCATGTTAATGCTTTGGTAGGATATGAAAATGTATATATCATTAATTGTAGGTCGCCAATTGTACTATCCGTTATTTTTTAAGATTAATTATTGTTGTTTCTTTGGCATTGGCACAATAAATATGATAATTAATATTGGTAGCGCCATCTACCTTTCCATCGAAAACTAATCACATCAACGTCAATGGTTCGTCGCTGCTTGGCCAATGCGAGCGATGCCTTTGTTTCCGTCCCTGTATATCCCAGACGCGAGAGACAGTCTTGAACATTCGAGTCGCTGAGAACGTGTCCGCGATACTATACCGCACCGCACCGCTATAATTATTACCGCTTATACAAACTCAAAACCACTCGCGAGTGAAAGTCATTTGTGTAGTGGAGTGAATCAAGCAGCTTCATCTCGAAAACACCAGGAGACTCCCCTTCTGAGAAGAAGAGGACTGACGTACAAGGTAGGTGCCCCTCATCCTTCAGCATCCTTAGAATATCCAATACCCACTCACAATCCTCTTCCCTTATCCTTTCTAGGCGAGCAGAACTCGCCCAGTCCACAATATTAATCCTTCTCCAAGTCGCCTAGAACCTACGGTTTCGGTGTAACGCCGAACCATTTTTTGATGCATACGAGTCGGATTCATTTAAGTTTTTATACGTTACTAGCTGACCCGGCAAACGTTGCTTTGCAAAATTTTTTTTTTTTAAATAGATGTGGGTTGGATGTTTTTTTGAAATAGATTCTCATAGATACCGGATAAGCCCAAAAAATTTCATCAAAATCGGTCAAGCCGTTTCGTAGGAGTATGGGAACGAAAACTGTGACATGAGAATTTTATATATACGTTATATCGCTATACCTAGGCAGTTATAGCACCTAGCTATACTCCTAGTCTATTCACATAACCGTCACATGGTTGTTTCCGCCCGCTTCAGTAGGTAATATACTTTTATGTAGCTACCTACTTACTCAATTATTATTTCTGGAACTAACAACTTTTAATTCCACAGCTCTAAAGTGTTGCCTACTTAGCCTACTTAGGTAAAATAATAGGTACATTAGATATTCTTATTTTGTTTCGGTCTCATTAGCTTATACTTACGTAAGCATGTCACAACAAAAGAAGTCACGCGTGTCGGAAGACAAAGAGATGACAATCTTAGAAGCAAAATGCAATATTTTATTTGAGCGCATTCAAAACATTTACGAGCGGTCAAAGACCGCAGCCGCGTTTGACAGTAATAGGAAGGCATTTCTCAGTTATTGTATGACAGTAGATAGTATTCGAACAGATTTTCATAAGTTGTTAGACGATTATAACGCAAGATTGGTTTCTGCTAATCCTGATGAAAAACTGAATTATCAGGCGTACACCTCATTCGAAGATCTTTATTGTATTATTAAGCGTATACAATCGCAATAGGAGGGTAAATCTTCGGCACAGCCCGTTGCCGCGGCCCGCAAGCCGAAATTACCGCCAATCGAGATTATGTCGTTTGACGGAGATATACGAAATTGGCCGTTATTCTATGCGAGTTTTAAGTCTACAGTGCACGATAATGGTTCTCTGACAGATGCTGACAGGTTGTACTATTTAATAGGTAAACTGTCACCGAAGGCCCAGTCCGTATTTGCAGGTGTCACACCCAGTACTGAGAATTATCAGGTCATATTTCAGTCACTACTTGATAGATATCAAGACACGCGCGTCCTAGCGTCTACCTACTTTGATCAAGCTTTAAATCTGACCGTAGATTTCAACGGATCTTTTATCGTTTTGACAAGAAAGAACCTTTATCTGTGTATCAGTTCAATCGTGTTTGTTTTGGACTCAAGTCTAGCCCATATCACGCGTTACGAGTTGTTCGCCAGTTGATCGCTGATGAAGGCGATCACTTTCCCGCCGCAGCGGCTGTTGCCACTTCCGCTTTGTACATGGATGACATTGCCTGTAGTGTCATATCCGCTCCGCTAGCAATTTCGCTTTGTGAAGAGCTTATTCAGCTTTTCAAGCGAGGCCAGTTTGATCTTGTCAAATGGACAAGCAACTCTAAGGAAGTTCTCGCACGCATACCAGATTCTCATAAAGCTTCTCCAGACATTGAGTTTGAGAAGTCTGTACCGCATAAGGTTCTCGGTTTACGCTGGGACAAATCCTGCGATAATTTTCGGTTTGACGTCTCACCACCAGATGATAAGTGCACCAAACGCACTATGCTGTCCACAGTGGCTCGACTATGGGACATAATGGGTTTTGTGGCTCCCACAATTTTGTACGCCAAGCTCTTGATCAAGGAGCTTTGGCTATCAAAGTGTGAGTGGGATGAAACGCCCCCTGACCATATTGTCGCCGCTTGGCGCCAGTTTTGTATTGAGCTTACCGCGCTCAATCAAATTACTATTCCGCGTCATCTTGGGTTGGTAGATGGATGTACCATCAACTTAATAGGTTTCGCTGACGCCAGCGAGCGTGCTTACGGCGGAGTCGTATATCTGCAAGTCCGCATTGGTTCTAACTACTCGGTGCAGTTAGTTTGTGCCTAGTCTAAGGTCTCGCCTGTTAAAACCATTTCGGTTGCGAGACTGGAGTTGTGCGCGGCCCTTCTGCTGTCTCAGTTGCTCTGCAAGGTTCAAGACACAGTTTTGCCCCACTACCCCATTAATAAAATATACGCATTTTCCGACTCCAAAGTAGTGCTCGCTTGGATTCATTCTTCTCCTCATCGCTGGCAGACTTTTGTCGCCAACCGCGTTAGCAAATTGATTGAACTGGTTCCTGCTACTTGTTTCAATCACGTCACGGGTATTGAGAACCCCGCAGATTGCTTGTTTCGTGGTGTCAGTCCACTTAATCTTCTACATCATCCATTGTGGCATCGTGGACCTTCTTGAATTTCCCATGATCCGTCAGAATGGCCCATGCAACCCTTTGACCACAGTGCAGAAGACGAAGATGTATCCGAACGGAAGTCTGTTTCTTACCCCGTGATTGCTGAGGTTGCGGAGTCTCCCATCTATGCACTTGCACTACGCATGTCATCGTGGTCTTAGTTACTCCGCGCCATCGTTTATGTCTATAGGTTTCTTAGGCACCTACCTAATGAGACTTTTGTATCAAGTACTGATATCAAATTCGCAGAATGTAAGTTACTACGAGCTGTACAGGCTGTTCATTTTAGTAACGACATTCAAAATTTGAAAGACAATGTACCTTGTTCTCCCGTTATCCTTAGACTTAAGCCGTTTCTCGATGAACACGGCGTCATACGCGTTGGGGGTCGTCTGTCAAATTCGGATGAACCTTATAACTACAAACATCCTTGTATTCTACCGCGACATGATCATGTTGTCGACCTTCTTGTTGATTTTTATCACAAGAAACACCTCCATGCCGGTCCAGAGTTGCTTATGTCCTTACTTAGGCATAAGTATTGGATTTTAGCCGCTCGACGAATAATTCGTCACAGAATACATAAATGTAACGTCTGTTTCAAATTTCGTCCGCGTCCGACTTTCCCTCCCATGGCCGATTTCCCTAGCTAGTGCGTCAACCAGGTTGCTAAAGCGTTTACACACACCGGTTGTGATTACGCAGGACCACTGCAGTATACGCCAGTGCGTGGTCGAGGTGTTAAAAGCCGTAAAGTCTGGCTATGTATTTTTACATGCTTAACGACGCGGTACGCATATTGAAGTTGTGACAGATTTAAGCACGGTGTCATTCCTGGCAGCCCTTAAACGATTTCTCTCACGGCGCGGCCCTATACAGTGTTTGTACACGGATAACGGCACTTGTTTTGTGGGCGCAAGCTCTTATTTACGCGACCTTTATAAGTTTCTCAGGGAAGAATATCGTACTCGTCTTCAGGAAGAACTTTCCATAAATCATATTTACTGGAAGTTTATTCCACCAGCATCACCAAATTTCGGTGGATGATAGGAAAGCATGGTCAAAGTAATTAAAACGCATCTCTTCAAGGTTATAGGTCAACAGATCCTCTCTTACGAAGAGCTTTTAACTGTTCTTCCACAAGTCGAGGCACTGATCAACTCGCGTCCGCTCACGGCATTGAGTAGTGACCCTGCAGAACCATCAGCGTTCTGAACACAGTGTCATTGACTCCTGAAGCAGACTCTTCAAGCTTGCTCCAGAGACATACTCTGCTGGATAAACTCGTGCAGTCGTTCTGGCGGCGCTGGCGTGCGGAATATCTACACCAGCTTCAGGCTAGATCCAAGTGGAATAGTCCTGCATCCCCTATACAGGAGGGTACGTTGGTCGTCATAATACACGATAATGCTCCGCCGCTTTCATGGCCGTTAGCCATCGTAGAGAAATTGCATACTTCCAAGGACGGTACAACCCGCGTTGTTACCGTGAAAACCGCTAAGGGGAGCTACGTGCGCCCTGTTGTACGTCTCTGTCCGCTTCCAACTCAGTGAGATCTAGCCTGAAGTTGGATCTACCTCTTAGTTTAAGTATTTAGTTTGTAGTTTTCGCTATTATTGCGTTTGTAGTTTTCGCTAAAGTTAATTTAGATTAATTTTAGTATCATATCGCTGTCTTAGCCTATTGATGGGTTATGCGGCAGTACACCCAACATAGCTTAGTTCAATTCTATTTCTTTTAAAGGCAACCCTTTAGGGCCGGGGGGATATGGTAGCGCCATCTACCTTTCCATCGAAAACTAATCAATAACGTCAATGGTTTGTCGCTGCTTGGCCAATGCGAACGATGCCTTTGTTTCCGTCCCTGTCTATCCCATTCCCTGGAAGGGGCACGCCTTTCGCGGATTGGTCGCCGCGATCATCGACGTGAGAGACAGTCTAGAACATTCGAGTCGCTGAGAACGTGTCCGCCATATTATACCGCACCGCACCGCTATAATTATTACCGCTTATACAAACTCAAAACCGCTCGCGAGTGAAAGTGATTTGTGTAGTGGAGTGAATCAAGCAGCTTCATCTCGAAAACACCAGGAGACTCCCCTTCTGAGAAGAAGAGAACTGACGTACAAGGTAGGTGCCCCTCATCCTTCAGCATCCTTAGAATATCCAATACCCACTCACAATCCTACGGTTTCGGTGTAACGCCGAACCAATTATTATTAATGAAATATATTGTTTTTTTGAGAAAATAACTACGGCACAAACAAACCATGTTTATTAACCAACAATGCAATGATTTTCCAAATAACTCTTTCCCATTCATCGAGTAGAGTTGCCCCGCATTATGTACATAAATACCTACAGAGTCATCCATAAACGAACTAGTTTCTGCCCGTTGTTCGAACTACTGGACACAAAGCGCATACACGGTTATGACGTCACAATGGCTCAGTTAGGGAAAGTCGTTTGCAAATGTCAGCCGGCACGATTTTTGTTCGGTGACTTTTGTACATCGTGTATCTTTCTGTTTCATTGTACGTTATGATTGACGGGATTGACAATGGATTGAAGTACAACCATCGATAATGGAAGTCTGAGTGATTATGGAGAGCTGTGGGTTTGCGTGTGTCTGGGCGGTGATATTTAAAAATAGTTTGGTGTAGAATTTCACTGCAACGATGGTGATTTTTCACGCATTTTGTTTTCTTTCTACTAGGTATTTAATATTTAAATTTAAGACTTGGCAGAGAGAACTTGTGTGAAAAGACGTTCAGACCTACTCACAAAAGCCACCGCAGTGAACGCGACTTTTCCTTGTGGCAAAATAGTGTGAATCTAACAGTGTGATATGTATGCTGAGAACCCAGTCTAATGTCTATAAAGGGATATCTTGCTCACGGTTTGAAATAATAACCAGACATCCGAAATAGTCACATACCCTATTTACATTAAATGATACCGCAAGAGCTGCCTACGACATTCTGAAACTGGCGCGTATATTAAAGTTCATTCAACCTCGAAAAATTAAAACTCGAGCCGTAATTGAATGTGTGATGTTTACGAAACATTCGTTCCGTTCATTTATCTGTAAGTCCATTTATCTGGACGGCGCAAAAATCTGAAACGGCTCCAAATTGTGGTACATTGTTACCTTCCCTAGGGGAGTTGAGTGTTGACCCAACGTACAACGCAATGTACGCCAAACGCTTTGTTCAGTGGTCTACTGTAATAATAATAATAATAATAACCTAGCAACACGTCAACAAGACGACATACATTTTTTCCTCGAATATTTATATTTGTTTTATCAAAGTTTGGGATTCATATATATATATTTTTACTACAAACAGGACTTCTATACATGATAAACATATTACTAAATCAAGAAACCAAAATCAAGAAACCATTTAATTAATTAAGAAAAGTATCTACAAAACATTCAAGATGACAACTAACGTCAATGACATATCAACAAAGAAAATTGTAAATAAAAACTATAATATAAATACAACGAGGAAATGAGATGTTGACGAGGGCTAGAGCTGCTGCTGCACGTCATACACCCCCGGACTCGTCGCTCAGCTCCGCCTCGCAGCCGCCGGCACCTACAACAGAGTTGTCGGCAATCACAGAGGCGTCGAGCTCGTCGAGCGACGAGTATTTCTCCCCGCCGACGTCGCCAACACCTGTACGCCGCTGTGGGAGAGGCCGGCCACCGCTACGCTTGGGACCCCGAGACCCACCGGTTTCGAACAGGGCCCCCGCTGCCGGTGGTAATGTGCACCGCATGAAATGGACTAAATCCATGAACGAAAACGTCATGCGGGCATATTTTGTGGCTACAGAGGGAGGTACCAACCTTACGGCGTATCGTGACCGCATGCTGCCTCTGTTTCAGGGCTTGGAACCGGCTGTCAACGTTTCGGCACAGCGACTGTCGGATCAAGTGCGGGCTATCCAGCGATGCCGCCTGCTGGATAACGACGCACTTGAGAGGCTACGCTCTGACTTACAACGTAGCCCTCCTATCACTTCTTCTACGTGTAGCGATACACAAGTTTCAAATATTGTCACAACGCAAAGGACTGTTGAAGAGGTGCATAGTAGGGATACACAAGTAAGTACCCAGTACATAGATGAATTAAGGAGTACTTTGGAATGCACTATTCGGGAGTATCGTTTTGTGAATAGAGCAGATAGGCCCCGCTTACCACGTTTGCCGACGCACAAGAAAAATATAGCGCTGGTGTGTGCCCTGGATTCACTATTGACCACGTATTTAGACAATAGTGAAGATCTTAGCGATACCCACTCGATTCTGTACTGTGCGGCTGTTACAGCGTGTCGAGTGGCAGGTATTAAAATACCAAATGGTAGTAATTCTGCCCCTCGAACCAATGCTGTACCGGCCTGGCAGTGCAGGATTGAGCGTCGTATCGCTGAGACCAGGGCGCTCATCGGAAAGCTATTTTGCTTCAGGTCGGGCAACACAAGACCGAGAGTGATGCGTTTTGTGACTCGGGCGTTCTCTGGCACGGGCCTTAGTCGCCAAGAATACGAGTCACGAGTCACAGAACGCATCGACTACCTGAAGCAAAAAGTTTGTGCGTGGGCAAACCGTATAAGACGGTACAAAAAGCGGGTGGACCGACACGCCCAGAATAGGGCATTCCAAAAAGATGAAAGGTGGGTATATAGAAGTTGGGAGCGAACCAATTCAGGTGTGGATGATGGGCGTCTGCCAGATGTTGAGGCAACGAACACTTTCTGGCGCAGCATTTGGTCGATGCCCATTAGCCACACTGAAGGTGATTGGTTTGGGGATGTTAAGCGAGCATGTGAGGGAATACCCCAAATGCAGCGCGTAGCCATAGAAACAACAGATGTAGCTTGTGCAGTCCGTTCGTTATCTAACTGGAAATCAGCGGGACCGGACGGACTGCACAATTTCTGGTTGAAGTGGCTACGTAGTGCCCATGCTCGGTTGGCATCCCAATTCCAGGCATCTTTGGAATCGGGCTCGATCCCAACTTTTATGACAACTGGTCTCACTCACCTGCTCTTTAAGTCAGGTTGTACCACGGACCCCAAAAATTATAGACCAATTACGTGTCTACCGACTATATATCAACTTCTTACATCCATTTTGAGGACAAAGATGTTATCACATATTAGAAATAATAACATCATGTCAGTGGCTCAAAATGGATGTAAGAATGGGGCCCGTGGTACAAAAGAGCTACTCCTCTTTGACATGGCCATTAGCCAGCAGGTGCGCCGCAACCGAAAGGATCTGGCGACATGCTGGATAGATTACAAGAAGGCCTTCGACTCCGTGCCACATACATGGCTCTTGAGGGTGCTGGAGTTATATAAAGTCGATATAACTCTATGCGCCTTCTTGAAGGCATGTATGGGACAGTGGAGTACGGTCCTACGCTATCCAGGATGTCGGCAGATTGGCGATTGCGGTGCTCCTCTTAAGATCGAACGGGGTATATTCCAGGGTGACAGTTTGAGTCCCTTGTGGTTTTGTCTAGCTCTGAATCCTCTTAGCACTTTGCTAGAGGGTTCTGGGTTAGGCTATCGGCTGCAGCGTAGGGGTCAAGTTATCTCCCACCTCTTTTATATGGATGACCTGAAGTTAATTGCCCCCTCCACTTTCCAATTGACAGCGTTACTAAAAGTAACTGAAACTTTTAGTAATTCTATCAAGATGGAATTTGGTGTGGGTAAATGTGCGGTCATGCATGTAAAACGAGGTGGGATTGTGGAATCTGAGGGTATAGAGCTTTCAGATTCCACACAACTTAGATCTCTATCTGCGGCCGAGACCTACAAGTATCTGGGTATGTCGCAGGCCTTAGGTATTGCTGAGACTGCCATGAAACAATCATTGCGGGAGCGCTTCTTGGGCCGCCTGAAGAAAATACTGAGAAGTTTTTTATCAGGCGGCAACAGGGTGCGTGCCTATAATGGTTGGGCCATGCCAGTCTTAGCATACTCCTTCGGCATACTCAGATGGACTCAATCAGAACTGGAAGCCCTGGACAGAAAGGTCCGTTGTCTATTGACTGAATATCGGATGCATCACCCGCGGTCATCAGTAATGAGGTTGTACATCCCGCGGAAATGTGGTGGTCGTGGTTTCTTAAGTGCTAAGGACCTCCACAACCGCGAGGTGTACAATCTTAGAGAATATTTTTTTAAGGCTGATACGGGTGTGCATCGTGATATTGTTGCTGTAGACAACGGACTTACCCCGTTGGGTCTGGCAAAAGAGAGCTGGCGCAAACCTGTTGTACTTAGTACTGAAGAGCGCAGGGAAGTATGGAAAGGCAAAGAGTTGCATGGACGTTTTTATCGGGCCTTGCATGGGCCCGATGTAGACCTCATGTCATCAGTAGCCTGGCTACGGTTTGGTGATTTATTTGCAGAGACCGAAGGTTTTGTTTGTGCAATTATGGACGAAGTTGTCATGACGAACAACTACCGTAAGTATATTCTGAAGGATGGGACTGTTGACATATGTCGGGCGTGTCACCAGCCCGGCGAATCCCTCAGACATATAGTTTCCGGTTGTTCTCGTCTTGCCAACGGCGAATACTTGCACAGGCACAATCAAGTAGCCAGGATCGTCCATCAGCAGCTTGCCTTAAAATATGACCTTGTACCCTTTGAAGTACCGTACTACAGGTATGTGCCCGATCCAGTTCTCGAAAATGGTCGTGCCACTATGTACTGGGATCGATCTATCATCACCGATAGGACTATCGTGGCTAACAAGCCCGATATTGTGGTGATAGATCGATCAGAACGCCTTACAATGATCGTGGATGTTACTATTCCCCATGACGAGAATCTCGTGAAAGCCGAAAAAGATAAGGAAATCAAGTATTTGGACCTAGCTCACGAGATTGTCGACATGTGGGATGTGGACTCGGCGATCATTGTACCGATAGTCGTGTCAGTTAATGGTCTCATTGCCAAGAGCCTCGACCACCATCTCAAGAGGCTCTCGTTAGACGGCTGGATCAAGTCCTCTATACAGAAGGCAGTATTGTTGGACACGACGCGCATAGTTCGGAGGTTCCTCTCTCTGGAGCCCTAACCACCGGTAACTTGGTCCCTGTACCCGATACCGGTGGGTCTCCGTGGTCCTATTTTATATGGTTAAATTTTTTTATTTATTTAAGTGTATAAAATTCTACCATGAGAAAAGACGTAATAAAGAGGAATAATAATAATAATAAACCCCTCTGGGGCAGCCGTTATCTCATCATGAGACTAACGCAATCTCAGAGGGCAGAGTAACAGCTTTCAAACATCACCTTCATCGTGTTATATAAACAAAAAATGTATTACAAGATGAAAAGAAAGCTTACAACCGCAGGGCAGCTTTGTGGCGAGCTGAATGTGTGTGGCGACACTGCGGTCCCGAATGCTTCAGAGAGTTGGTCAGGGACTCGTCTCCGGCTTGCCTTTATTGGCTGGCCGGAGTGGATTTCCAAGAGTGCCCGCAGGACTCTCAACTCTGGCTTGCCTTGGTCGGCCGGCCAGAGGGAAGCCGCAAGAGCTATTAGCTCGGGGGTGGAAGTGTCATTCTCAAGGGCGTAACTCCGGGCCTCCGTTGTCACGAGGCCCGCGATGGCGAACCCGGTGCCGCACCGCTCGACACCCCTAGCCACTCGCACCGGTGTTGCCCTCTGGCTGCCTTTATGGCAGAGTTTGTTTGCTTTGGGCGGCTGTTTAGAGAAGGCCCATCTAGTGAGTTGGCGAGTCACCACCTGCCACGCGGACGGATGCTATAAGAGTATCACTGGCAGATGCCGTTTTTCATCCATAGCATTAATTACCAGTTCACTAAACACCCATCCCCATAACCCGTATTCATTAGATCCACTATAAACAATAGCCCTACACGTGATGCGGCTAGTCCATATGTACTCAATAGTGCAGTTGTGGAGGCTCCGTGTCATGTGTCCCATCCCATTTTAGATTAAAACTCTCTACGGGCCTCTGCACGTTGGATCCATATCCCCGTGTAAGCCTCCCAAAGGACCGGTTATTCTTCTAACACCAAATGTTAGAAGAATAGCCGTGAAGTAGAGAAACATAATAATAAATGTATTTATTTGCATAAAACATGGTATAAAAAGATGTAACAAATATTCTGTTTGTTACACATGTTTTGCTAACATAGCAAGCAATTTGTAGACATAGGCACATTTATACACAAAATTAAACATTTTTATCAATAAATTCTTAAATACTGTAAAAATTATTTTCATTAGGCCATTTATGCAGCTGTATTTTGAACAATCGAATATCTAATATTTTAAGATGACAAGGTATATTATTAAATACGCGTACACACATCATTAGACAACTTTTATTATATTTTGTCAACCTTGCAATATCATTAAGTACAAGTCTGTGTGGATCACGTCTAGTCCTTGGATTAACATCATTTGCCGTCTTAAAGAATTGTTTATATTTCTGTACAAACACACATATTTCGTATATACAATGTCGCCCATGCGCATGTGACCGCCCGTAATATTCTGAATATTCATGAAAAAATATCGAAAATAAACTTCAAAAGGGGGGGTCTATCTGTAACATTTATCATGTTATTCAATTTTGAATTTTTTAAGTAGAGTTTGTAGACTTGCTTTCTATTTTTTGACACATCTCCGAAGTTTATGGGTCGATTTGTATTTTGTTTATTATTTCCAAAAGCTTATGAGTTATTTTAACAGGTTAATTAACATTTTACTAAAAATTATCGACTACGAAAAAAAAAAAACGGAATCGAAGTAATTTTTTCGGTAAAAAATTGTGTATTTATTTTAAAAAAACTAGTGTAAGTCCATAAATTATCCCCATAGGACCACTTTTTTAATCATTATTTGTAATCTACTACATAACAGCTAAAAATTCACAGAACATTACTAATACCTATCTCTAAAAAAAAACCAGCAAACAACTTGTTGAACATTTGCAACTATTCAAATAAAAAGGGTCGCTCAGGTAGAAACCGGTTCCTAGAAACAGCTTTTTAACAATTGCGTCCCTACCACGTGCACACCCTTGTCGGCTAGCGTTACTTCATTCAGTCGCTTGATTACTGACCCCGTGACGCTACGTGTTTTGTGATTTGTGCACTACTTAATCTTGTGAGGAAAGTTTGTTAACTACTCGTATCATTGCAATGGTACGATTGCGTGATCTACCGCCGTCTCATGTGGCTGACATGCATTTCATTTACGGTGTTTGTAATGGAAATGCACGCGCTGCTGTCGAAGAGTACAGACGTCGATATCCAAGTAGACCAGTACTTGGGTACCGATCCTTCATTGCCGTACATCGTCTTTTTTGCGAAAGAGGATTATTTCCGCAACAAAATGAGCCCGGCGTGATTGTTGATGTAGACGTGGAAGAGGATGTGTTACGATTAGTGCGCGCTAACCCTATGCTAAGCATTCGTCTCCTATCGATAAGAGTAGGTATACCAAGAATAAGAGTTTGGAGAATTCTCAAAAAAGAAGGCCTGCATCCTTATCATTTCCGACGTGCACAACATTTGGAAAATGTCGATTACGGTGCGAGATCTGTTTTTTGTAATTGGATAATTGCACAGCAAAGAGCTAATCTCAATTTTATGAGGAAGATTTTGTGGACAGATGAAGCCACGTTTACAAGGGCGGGTATAACAAATCATCGCAATCTTCATGTGTGGGCCACTGAAAATCCACACGTCATTAGAGAAACAACTTTCCAGACTCAATTTTCCATAAATGTATGGGCTGGAATGATTGACGGTGAACTTATTGGCCCTTTCGTGTTACCAAACAGACTAGATCAACACGCATTTTTAGATTTTATAGTCAATACGTTGCCGTTGCTTTTGGAGGAAGTACCGCTGGAAACAAGAAGGCGGATGTATCTGCAATTAGATGGAGCTCCAGCACACTTCGCACGACTAGTTCGTGATTATTTAAATCAAAATTATCCGCGATGGATTGGCAGAGGAGGTCCCATTGCTTGGCCGCCGCGATCTCCCGACCTTACACCCTTAGATTTTTATCTTTGGGGCAACATGAAACAAAAAGTGTATGCCGTGCCCATTGAAAGCCGCGAGCAATTAACGGCTAGGATTTTTGCTGCTGCTGCGGAAATTAAAGAAAACCGTGAAGAATTACGTCGTACAATAAAAAGTGTTGCCATGAGAGCTTTAGTTTGTTTACAGGAGGGTGGGGACCATTTCGAAAATCTAATTAATTAAAATTCTTGTATTTTTTATTTTTTAAGTAAAAATCTGGCTATTGCTTGTTTGTTTTTATTTCCATTATCATCCTCCTTATTAGTTTAACCTTTTAGTACTCACTGCTAAAAGCGGGGACATTTAATTGACTTTCACATTTTCTTTTCCTAAATTTGACTCTTAGAGTTTTAGAGTTTTACTTTGGATTTAGTTACAGTTTGGTTTAATAATGTTCTGTGAATTTTTAGCTGTTATGTAGTAGATTACAAATAATGATTAAAAAAGTGGTCCTATGGGGATAATTTATGGACTTACACTAGTTTTTTTAAAATAAATACACAATTTTTTACCGAAAAAATTACTTCGATTCCGTTTTTTTTTTTCGTAGTCGATAATTTTTAGTAAAATGTTAATTAACCTGTTAAAATAACTCATAAGCTTTTGGAAATAATAAACAAAATACAAATCGACCCATAAACTTCGGAGATGTGTCAAAAAATAGAAAGCAAGTCTACAAACTCTACTTAAAAAATTCAAAATTGAATAACATGATAAATGTTACAGATAGACCCCCCTTTTGAAGTTTATTTTCGATATTTTTTCATGAATATTCAGAATATTACGGGCGGTCACATGCGCATGGGCGACATTGTATATAGAGAGAAGGTAGTGGCAGTAAACCAAGCTTTTTGAATATTTGGCGACATGATTCATCAGGTTGTAATCCACACATGGCCCTAATGCATTTCTTTTTGTGCTACAAATGCTCTATTTTAATCAGTGCTATTGCCCCACATAATAAGTCCGTACCGTAGCAGTGATTCGACATAAGCGTGATAGCATGTAATTGCCGTTTTTATATTTATAACATTTTTTATTTGTTTGAGTGCGTACACAAATCTATTAATTCTACATGATACATATTCCACGTGTGCTTAACAATTTAAATTTTCATCCATGGTTACGCCTAGGAATTTTGTATGCGTGACTTCTTCAAGTTTTGGTATATTTAATTTGATATTTAGATTACTATTGTAAGATTTATTAAATTGTATAAATACAGATTTATTAAGATTAGTTTTTAAATTATTAATGTCAAGCCAATTAATTAATTTATTTATTGTATTATTAATGTCATTTTCATGGTCGGTAATAGTAATTTTTTTATTTACTATTACCGTATATAAATTTTTTTGGTCGGTAATATTAAATTTTTTATGAGATGTCACAATAATGGATATGTCATCAGCGAAAAAAATGGTTTTGTGGTTTGTTATAGTTATTATGTCATTAATGTAAGGCAGGAATAATACTGGGCCTAGAACACTTCCCTGAGGAACGCCGCATCTATTACAGCTGAATCGAGAAGAGTAAGATACCATATTCCTATTATGATCTATTTTATTAACTATAACGCATTGTTGTCTGTTACTTAAATAAGACGAAAACCAGTGTAATGCGTGTCCTCTGATCCCAAGATTCTGAAGTTTGCCTATCAATGTCTGATGTGAGACCAGGTCAAAAGCTTGTGACAAATCAAAGAACAGTCCTGTAGCAAAGAAATTATTATTTAAATTTGTTACTATTTCTTTGATCGTAGAAAAGATGGCTAAGCTAGTTGATTTGTTGTTCTGAAAGCCATATTGTTCATCACTGATGATATGAAATGTGTTGCAGAAGTTATTCAATCTATTATACAAACATTTTTAAAACACTTCTGACTGACTACTGCTTATTTCAATTTTACACCACAATCCATCCCAGCTCAATTTACTCTCGGTACTTAACATCGCCTACAAAAATAAAAGGCGTTGAATTTTAACCAAAAATATAGAATTTTTCTCCACAGTGCCAGTGGTTGGGTCGTTTTATTGTTTTCCAGTTAAAAGTTAAGAGATTAGCAGAAAAGCCTATGTCTGGACGCGTTAAATTCCAACCAGGGTTAAGCGTTCCGTACCCCCGATACATTGATCTGGGTACAGAATACGTGATTTAAATTTACATATTATAAAAAAGGGTCCGCTTTCCGAGCTTGTTATGCGAATGGCCTTTGATGATGCAAATTACAACGATTCGAATTAAAATTAGAAAGAATATATGAATTTGATTTTCTAATATTACTTTGGTGTAATTGCACTATATATTTAATTCCTAATTAATGATTTGATACCATATAACATTTATTACTAACCGGCGTTTCAATTTCTTAACATAAGTCATGTTCACGGTAGACTGACAAATTTCTGCTTGTAATAATAAAACTTGTAGTTTCTAGATCATTCGGTTTAAATGTAATAACTAAGAGAAACTAATATATCGCGAAAAAAACCGTAAACTATTGTTTAATTTCAATGTGTAACATTCGCATAGACACAATTTTAAGCCGCAATTGAAAGTGCGTGCGTGCAATGCTTGAAATACCTATTTATCATGGGTTCATTGGACCATTTATCAGCCTGTAAAGTCACGGCGAAGGCTAGCTCTATTCCATATGCTATTGTGTTCCTCTATGACAAATAACATTCCAACCAAACCGAAGATAGCGCCGTATCTCCGGTCAACAGATCGCTACCTAGCATTAATTGTACTAAACATTGTCAATATTGATCGTTTAACAAAAGGCAGTGATAAGTTGGCAGTTTGCTTGCCAAATCAGATTGCCTCGCTCCAAACGAGCCACACAGCTAAACATTCCGCATAATCATGTGCGTATTAGATATTGATTTAACACTTGCTGTTTACTAATACAGCAGAAAATTGGACATAACTAAACATAAAATGTTCTATACTTATATGAGCGAATTAGATTTGCTTTTTTCGCCTATTGGATTCTGTTTGATTGTACGTTATTGTTTTCAAGCTAACTAGCTTTTCCTGCTGTTTTATTATTAGTTTGTTGCTAATCATCATCACACTGCAAAAGCCGGACACGGGCGTCTTCGCATTATAAGAATCTAATTATAGAATACAGTGTTAGATGAAGATAACTCGTGAACATGGGCTATACGCTAACGTTTTTGTAATTTTTGTGTATTCATATACCGTCACTTTCTGTAACATACATTTCCACCATAGTTCTGAACATGATCGCAAGTTGCCTACATTATAATATGTTAGTGGATGCTCCTGTTACACAAGATTCACATTGGAAGGTTACTACAGCACTTAGTTTAGTAACTGCATTAATTGTTTAAGTATTATGTATGTTCCTATTTACAAGTAATTAATTACAATGTGAAACAGTTGCAGCTCCTTACAAAAACAAAATATGTACCAAAACACTGGCGATTAAGAAGAGTGGCCACGAGTTTTATTGCCCGTTCTTTCTCGTGGTTCTACCTATTGCTTTGCGAATAAGGCAGTAATTGTAAATGTAGAAGCATTAAGTAATTTACTTTAAATTTTTGACGTTCATAAGCGTCATCTTGTGACCTAGATGAATAAACGATTTTGACTTTGACTTTAATCGTTTCGTCAAAGAGACTTCACATGACTTATTCTAAATCATGCAGCTTTTCTCACAATGATTTCTTACGCCGTTTAGGAAGCGATCATTCGCAATGTAAAACACACAAACCTTCGAAGAGTGGGCGGCATATTTTCATACTCAAGATCCTGTTGATCACCACGGGGTTATCGCTGCTATAAAATTTAATTTAAAACTAAGATAAAATAACATTTTCAGAAATATACGGAGCCCACTTCCGAAATCCACTTTAAGCTTAGCAGAGTTTTTTGGCAATGTTGTTTCCATTTGAGGAGATGCGTTCATTTGGTTGTGCCCACCGTCGCGTTCGTTCGCTCGGACACTATTGCGTTCGGAATTTTATCGCTTTTACCTCGCCTCCTGGTTTAATTATTTGATTTTTTGCGTACTGTTCTAGATTTGAGATTTTATTTTGAGTGTTGTTGGTAACGGTCGGATTTTTGTAGCTCTGGAGAGTTTGGGTGGTTGTTTAGAGTACTAGATGTTTATTTACAAGAGTAATTAACCATTATATAACCAAAAATATATTAACAATTACAAGTATGGCAAACCATGTAAGAACATGGTTCGCTATACTTGTTATTGTTAATAAAATTGTAAATGAATTTACGAAACGTAGCATTGCGTATGATGTATCTGTATTTATTTATTTAATATACTTATTAATACATATTGAATATTTGCTACGTCTATAAACTTAAATTTCATCAATAACTAATAAATACTAATAACAAAACTATTAATTATGTAAAAATTGAAAATTTTACTAAAATTAAACTTTAAAGAATCTAGCGAAGTGTGGTTGTGTAATGCACCTCTGTATTACACAACCTCGGGGATAAAGACATGAAGTTATGTTTTATGTTCATTATAATATACCGGAACGTGTTACTTTTAGTATTATTCAATTTTTATTATAATTATCACCTGGGAATAGAACCCACAACACCCGGCGCAGGGCTAAACGGAAAGGCAAGCTTATGCCTCTACGCCATCCATGCAGTCCTATTTTAAATAGCAACACTAGAATAGTTATTTGTGCAACAAGAGAGCAAAGTTGTTTTTTTGTTTCGAGTGCTGATTTTGAGTCCCGAGCAAGCGAAGGATTCTATGATTGATTCACGAGCGTAGCGAGTGAATCAAAGTTAGAATCCTGTGCGTGGTGAGGGACTCAACAGCACGAGATACAAAAAACTTTGCTCTCGTGTAGCACACATAACTTTTCACCTCAGCAGTAAGAACACATATTACTTAGGAGACATACTTAAAAATTAACAGGAATAAATTGAAAACAAAACTCTGCATTAATCACTTGTTGTTTTAATTCTTCTGGTAGTACAGTCATCATCGCTAGTTTCACTCATCTATTTAGATTAAGTATTTTATAATATAATTAAACACGTTACGCTATACGCTATCAGCATTAGCGAAATGTTTACTTTATTCCCGCTATTTTTTTAAATCACGTTTTGATACCGCGTCCCTGATGTTTATTTTTTAAATGTATCATTGTTGAAATTCCAAATAAAAATGTATTGCTTAAATACCAATTTTATATTAATTAGCCTAATTTTTATTAAAATCCAATAATATATTAAACAAAAAACAATAACATTTAAAAAACTACATAATTTCTTTATAATAAAGATTATAATATTATGATTAAGATTATTATAAGTATATCTTTAAATTTTAGGATGTAACGCGTTTCCGAACGTGTTTTCTTTGAGGTCGAATTCCAAAATCGGATTTCGAAGTAGTTTGTTTTTTTAAACTCGCTTTTTTATATGCATGTGAAAGAGACAGAGCACAGTAAAATTCGAATGTTTCAAATTTATGGCTGAACAATGTCAATTCGTGGCACTGAAGATTGAAAAATTAAAAAGCTACTTTGCTCACGCTCGAATCAAAATCGCGTTTTGTTCACTGTTGTCTCGCAGCAAAAGCGGCATGTTTGAGCTGCTGTGGTGAAAATATTTTTTTCACCACAGCAGCTCAAACATGCCGCTTTTGCTGCGAGACAACAGTGAACAAAACGCGATTTTGATTCGAGCGTGAGGCAAAGTAGCTTTTTAATGTTTCAATCTTCAGTGCCACGAATTGACATTGTACAGCCACAAATTTGAAACATTGGAATTTTACTGTGCTCTGTCTCTTTCACATGCATATAAAAAGTGAGTGAAAAAACAAACCCCTTCGAATTCGAAATTCGATTTTGGAATTCGACCTCAAAGAAAACACCTACGGCAACGCAAAAAAAAAGAATAAAGAAATTACTTTTTTTTATATGTTATTGTTTACATGTTACAATTTATTATTGGATTTTAATAAAAATAAGTGTAATTAATAGTATAAAATTAGTATTTAACCAATACATTTTTATTTAGAGTTACAACACAATTTGAAAAATAAACGTGAGGGACGCGGTATTAAAACGCGATTTAAAAAAGTAGCGGGAATAAAAATTTCGCTGATGCTGTTACAGTAGGTATAGCGTAACGTGTTAAATTTATATTAATATATAAAATAATCTAAAAAGATGAGTAAAACTAGCGATGATGACTGTACTTTAACAACCGAAAAGTTAAATCAAGTGATTATGCAGAATTCAATCTATTCCTGTTCATTTCTATGTCTCCTAAGTAATATGTGTTCTCACTGCTGTGGTGAAAAGTTATGTGTGCTACACGAGAGCAAAGTTTTTTTTATCTCGTGCTGTTGAGTCCCTCACCACGCTCAGGATTCTAACTTTGATTCACTCGCTACGCTCGTGAATCAATCATAGAATCCTTCGCTTGCTCGGGACTCAAAATCAGCACTCAAAACAAAAAACAACTTTGCTCTCTTGTTGCACAAATAACTATTTTTATTTTACCTATAATAAATTAACGTGGTCAATCATTAGAAGAAAATGTAATGGACCCTTTTATGCAACAAAAGTTACGATAAATACTTAGTGATGCACTACGTAGGCACCAAGACTCTCTCGCTACATGTTTTTTAAATTCAAAGCAAGGCTATATTCTGTTTTTCTGGTTACCCCAGTTTATCGCGTCGTAAAGATTGAGACCGAAGTACCGTAGGCGTCTTTATCAACGTTGTCAGTGCAGAGATAAAAATCGTTTTGCGTCTTCGTATGTAGTCTACGTAGCAAGACACGGCTTTAAAAGTACTAGCCTGCTTGAAATTTATTTTGGATGAAGTTTCATTGGCTTGTCAGCCATCAATTTTCAATTTCAATAAAAATAATCATATTCGAGAGGAATCTTACCCTTTACCACAACAATTATGATCGTCAGCCTATTTTATAATCTACCGACTGCTCGGTACAGGACTTATCTCATTATGATAAGGGTTAGGCCGTAGTCCACCACTGGCTGTGTACAGGTTGGCATTATATGTCTTTCGAGAACATTATGGAGAACTTGACTCATGCAGGTTTTCTCACTACGTTTTCTTTCAACGTGTAGCAAACGATACATACATACATAGACTCACGCCTGTTTCCCGGTGGGGTAGGCAGAGACTACGGAACGCTTCACTACCTTCAGATTCCTCATGCATGCTCTTTTGTTTAGGGTACTTCTAACCTGTCCTGGTTTTAGGATGTCTCCAATCTGGTCAGAGAACGTCCGCCTAGGTCTTTCCCTTCGTCCTGTCCCTTTCACACTTGCCTTGTATATCTGTTTGGTCAATCTTTCGTCGTCCATCCTCTCCACGTACCCAAACCACCTTAGCATACCTTTCTCGATGCTTGTCACTACATCTTCTTTTACCCCACATCAATCTCTTACCACACAATTCTTTACTCTGTCAGTCAAAGACACGCCACACATACTTCTCGGTGCTCTCAGCATTTATTCTAATTTCATGACTCTTCTGCCAATCCTAATTTTCAATACCATACATAAGTGTAGGTACTAACAACCCTCTATGCACAGCCAAACTTGCCTTTTTGGACACGTTTTGGCTATTGGTAAACACCTTCAGAGCTTCATTCACTCTATTACCTGCTTTAACTCTTCTTTCAATATCTTCTACATTCTTACCAACTCTTGTAAACAGCGTACCTAAATATACAAACTAATTCACTTGCTCCACTCGTTGTCAGCAAACGATGATTAATAGAAATGTAATAGATACTTACTTTAGTCCAAAAAAACAAATGAAACTCTTTGAGAAGTAGTCTGCTAGTCCCAACGCTGGTAGAACTACTTTTTCTTTTTAAATTCAAGCACCTGTCTGAAAATAGGTGACCGTGGAAAATCTACACTGACAAGATCTTAGGTTTCAAATTCATAATAAAAACGTATTATCGGCATCGACTATACATACACTTTGGTACGCAGAAACAACGTAATCCGGCAAATTTCAAAATACTTAAGATTCCAAATAGTGTCAAGGTTTAATAGACTTCTGAACTTGACAGTCTATCTCACGACTCACACACATCTGCAATGCAGGTGTGAGTGATGTGTAAGTTGCGGTCACAATTAGCATCGTAATAAACTGCTGTCGACCACAGTCTAGACCCGGCCGGGCCACTAACGTACTAATTTATGCTCTACGTTCGGACACAATGGTACCAATGATTACTTAGGGCTTTGGAGCCTTACAGAAATAGCTACTAAGTGCTATTGGAAATATTATATAAATTGTTGCCAAAATTACTTTACCAATTTTTACATATTCTGGAATAACTACCTAAGATCTTTACAATTGTACTTCAATATGTTGTTTCAGGTTAGAAGAAAATTGGGGCTTATCCTGTACTGAATTTAATCGAAAGCGTATCAGACTAAAATTTAAACTTTTTAAATTAGTGTATCAACTGAGAGGTTAAGATAAACAGAATCAAAACTGTTAAAGTTGCCAAGATAAACATATATTTTGATACTTATATTATTTTTGGATTTTATTTTAATTGTGATTTACGTCTAAAACACGTCAATTTCAAATGCAAAGACGTAAATTTCCTTTTTCGGACTATACCCTGCGGCTTTACGAGCGTTTGACGGACTAGACTGTTGTATGATAATGGTATGCATTGTTTCACTGAGAGACGCGATTCTGGTTGATGTACGTATCCATAAACAAACGTATATTTTGTTGTGTTTTTGCTTTTTAAACAGTCAAATTCAGGTTAACACGCATAACTAGCTTATCATTTGCAGCTACACGGAATAAACAAAAACATAAAAGCCGAAAGAGAAATAATGAAGTGCTTGGTAAATGTATCCTCCTGTTAGCAATCCTAACAGTTTTCCTTTCTCATCTTTCAACTCCCGGTAGGCGCAGAATAAAGTATGTTTTCTTCCACTACTCCTACAACAAAGGACATAAAACGAGCGATGGTTACCGTTTACCATCAGGTCGTTACTGGATAACAGTTCCCTAGAAAAAAAAATACAACTTAACTTATAGATTCTTAGGAGATTAGAAGAGGAGAAACCTTTTCTGCTTCTTGTCTGTAATCTGAAATAAAATCCTAAAATAAATCTGGCGAAAAGTGGGTGTTGCAATATACCTCTGCCTACCCCTTCGGGGATATACGCGTGAGACTATGTATGTATGTATGTCTGTAATTTGTTGGGTTAATTTTACCTCAGATGCTCACAGGAGAGTTCAAATACTTACGGCAACAATTAACTGTTTCGATAGGAATTTAAATAGTCTGTTCTGTCTGCTACAGTATTTTCATTCTGAAACTAGCAAGGCAAATTATTGGGGGTCTTAAATACAGAAACGTAAAAGCTATTACTAACATTTTTTTCAATCATCGTTGTTAATATCCGAGGGTCCTACCAAACGCCCCCGACCAACCCCAATGATCAACGTTCATTTCCTGAACAATTATTTTCCAATGAATTTCGGACAAATTCAATCCGAATTTGAGCAAGTTCTCGAGAAAGTCCAACTCCATCATAAACACATTGTAATAAATATTTTCAAAGCTTTCTTCTTATCCACTGCAAATTCTCTCCTTTTTTTTTTCTGCCGACCAAATTGACTCCATGCTGCCTGATGTTAAGCAGTCAGTGAAGTCCCATAGTGATGGACATGATCCCAGCAGCCAGCATGGCACTATGATGATGACCCTCACCTTGACGGCCTTGAAAAAAGCTTTTTCACGCCCCGCTTAAAGGACCCGGGAACATAGGTGGAGGGAAACACGTGGACTGGTAAAGAGTTCCACATCTTATTGGTACGGCAGAGATAAGAGGCGCCGAACCGTTTGGTGCGTGATGGTATCTGTTCTACCGTGTAAGAGTGGCACCTCAACCCAGCACGTGTCGTTCGGGATAGGAAAGGAGAGGGTGGGATTAGTTGAAAGAGCTCTTCGGAGCACTCACCGTGATAGATGCGGTAGAAGACAGCCATTGAGGCCACGCCTCTGCGTAATTGCAGTGACTCAAGAGTCTTAGTGGCCTCTGGATCCCCGATGATACGGACAGCACGCCGCTGCAACCTATCGAGGGCGTCCAATAAGTACTGAGCGGAGTCATTCCAAAGGTGAGAGCAGTATTCCACGCAGGACCGAACCTGGGTCTTGTATAACATGCCATTTGCACTACTCATAACGTCTTATGCCACGTAAACCAAGGATTTATGACCGACGCAATAGCTTTTAATTATCGATAGAGGCGATAAGACCCTTGTTGTTTGTGGATTGATTGTGGCTGAGATTTTACATGCACACACTAGAAAATACGATGACTTGTCGGATTTATTTACTACTAGAAAATAGGCTAAGAAATAACTCGGAATATAACGGACTGTTTTGTTTGTGCGGTTTCTGCAAACAACTATGTTTACTTTGTAGGAATGTTTATTTTGCTCCAGTTTGTTCGTTACTTTATCAAATGGTGAGCAATCCATTGCAATAATTGATATTGCCGAATTCTTAGAATGGTATTTATTTAACGTTGCGTTGTATAATTTTAATGGAAGTAAGAGAATGCTTAACCGCCAAATTACTTTTTAAAGCTGTCACTGCTTTTAATATTGTCAATTTTAAAAAGTAATTTCTTTCGATCGTACGTATCGTATACGTACTCTTTTCCGTTCTTCGTGCCACCGAAAGCATCAGATATTAAACAAAGACAAGTTATTTCAATAAACTAATAAGTTTAAGAATATTATCATACCATGTTAGGAAATATTCAACGTTCACCACAAACCGCACAGTGAGAAAAATCTCGGCAATGATAAACAGCAAATTACGCAGCTGTAACACAGGCATTCAGAAAAATGTTCGAGTTAATTAGGGGTGAGGAATGCATGCGTTGTTACAGGGAAACTGAGGGGCCGTGTGAAAAGACACGCATCATATTTTACATGCCGGAACAATTTTAGGGGAGAAACAACGCAGCGAAAGAAAGATAATGTGAATTAAAGTATACTTTACTTGCCATTTGCAACTTCCTTAGCTCTAATATTGCTTAGAAAATTCTTAGTAGGTAAGCAAACGGTCACGAAGAGCCGACCTCAGTGGCGTGCTATTATAATTGACCTATATCCAGTAGTGGACTTCAGGAGCCTGATGATGAGGATGGTGATGATGAAACAAACAGTCATCATCATTCGTCATCATCACCATCAAAATATTACAAGCTTTTGTAGTTTTTACCCGCATTAATATTTGTATAACGGGTCTCAATTCAACCACATAATAAACTTTAAACAGAGGTGAATCTGTACCTTCTCTTCCTTGCCACGTGAAATATCCGTGGTCAGCCGTAAACCTTGTGGAAAGGCGAAAATAATTACGCAATTGAAGCTAAGCAAGTGTACGAATTGCGAGGTTTTGAAAGTATATTGATGAAAATTTGCTTAGCAATACTAAAGCATAATGAAATATTTCTCCGTAAAGAGGTCGTTGAAAACAAAAAGCCAAACTTATCTTTAAATAGGTACTCAAAATCGTAATAGGTGGATCATAAGGATATTTCTACAGCTATTGTTAAAATCTTGACTTAAGTAAGTTTAGATTGAGCTAGAGTAGCTGCAGAGGCAAATTGCTCAATGTTTTATCATAACATATATATGTAAATAAAGCAAAGCTTTATCGAGGGACACCCAAATACAGTTACGTTTCATACAGCCAAGTAAGATGCTATGCATGTCGAATGACTCACAGGGATTTCTACATTCGATGAGAATAAAACGTTTTAGCGTAAGTCCTCCTTCGCGTTGATTCACCTTACAACGAATCCACTTTCCCAAGGGAACGGTCACAATTTAAAAGTGCTTTGTCAGCACAATCACATGTTTACCCCCTTTCCTCTTGAATCAGTTTAATTCAATCCGTATGAAATTAATCTGGAAATGATCACAGTAGACCACTGAACAAAGCGTTTGCGTACATTGCGTTGTACATTGGGTCAACACTTAACTCCCCTAGGGAAGGTAACAATGTACCACAATTTATTTGGAGCCGTTTCAGATTTTTGCGCCGTGCAGATAAATGGACTTACAGATAAATAAACGGACCGAATGTGTCGTAAACATCACGCATTCAATTACGGCTCGAGTTTTAATTTTTCGGGGTTGAATGAACTTTAATATACGCGCCGGTGTCAGAATGACGGAGGCAGCTCTTGCGATATTATTTAATATAAATAGGGTATGTGACTATTTCAGATGTCTGGTTATTGTTTTACATCGAGTGTCAGCTATCTCGTATAAATATTGTTTGAAATTAATTGGTTTATTTTATTACCATTAACTGAATTCTATTCCACGCTGTGGCAGATTCGCACTATTTTGCCATTAAACGAAGTCTAGTTTACGGTTTTGGTTTTAGGGAGTAGGTCTGTCAGTCCGCGTGATGACGGATTAAGAATACGGAATATCACCACCCCATATCATCCCATGGGTGTCGTAAGAGTCGACAGAGAAGGAAAACTTGATACAAACCCTATACCAACCCGTTTGGCCAGCGTGGTATAGTAGGCCAATTCCCCCTTTTAAAGGAGAGGCCTTAAACAGTTACTGTTTAAGGCCTCTCCTGACTGTTTAAGGCTGATGATGATGAGTAGGTCTGAACACTTTCGTAACACACATGCATCCTAACAAGCCTCAAACTCAAATATTAAGGAGGAATGACGGGGTCCATGATATTGCATCATTCCCTGCAAAAAATGATACTTATGTGAAAAATCACCATCGTTGCTTAAACTGAAAGTCTACACCAAACTACTTATAAATATCAACTCCCAGACACACGCAAGCCCACAGCTCTCCATAATCACTCAGACTTCCATTATCGATTACACTGACGGTTGTACTTCAATCCATTGCCAATCCCGTCAATCATAACGTACAATGAAACAGAAAGAAACACGATGTACAAAAGTCGCCGAACAAAAATCGTGCCGGCTGACATTTGCAAACGACTTTCCCTAACTGAGCCATTGTGACGTCATAACCGTGTATGCGCTTTGTGTCCAGTAGTTGGAACAACGGGCAGAAACTAGTTCGTTTATGGATGTTCTCGTTAGGTATTTGTGTACAGCGGGGCAACTCTACTCGATGAATGGGGAAGAGTTATTTTGAAAATCAGTTTTATTGCATTATTATTTATTGTGTGTGTGATTGATAGCTGTAATAGTAATGTAATACAATATTGTTACCAACATATTATATAACAATATATCTACCCTTCAAAAATATGCTTACTTGGGAATAAGAATCAATTCTTTAGTTTTGAATCTTGTTTTCAGATTGTAACAAGTACTTACGTTAATGGGATTTAGACATAATATAATATAATAATATAATAATATAATATAATATTCTACCACATTCACACAACACCATCTAGTCCCAAACTAAGCAGAGCTTGTACTATGGGTACTAGATAATGGATAAACATACATATATACTTTTTTTTGTAAATACATACATATTATACATAGAAACACCCAGACCAAGACATATACATAATTATTAGGGTTAGGAAATAAAGGCTGAAATGATTTACAATAATGCTCATAATGGAGTCAGTAACAGTTATTTAGTATGCCCTTTTGTATAATTAGTATGGCCTTCTTAGAATAACGTAAAACTAGTTACGCCCTCACTATTAGTGCAGAACTGTGAAACAAGCAATGATTGCATTGTTGGTTAATAAACATGGTTTCACTGAGAAGTTGCTATTTTTTCATCGCAATATATTTTTCGGTGTTTAATATATAATAAGTTGTTTACAATAATTATTTATTTGCGCGCGCGATTCGAGAAGTCCGGCCGTTGTACTATGGACCCGTTTTTACCTGCGCGCGCGGCTAATGGATAACGAAATATTAGAACAGTATTTGAATAGTAATCACTCAATGTATGCAAGCATAAATGACTCAGAATCAGATGAATTAGAAGAAAGGAGAATAGAAGTTGAACTCACACAAATAGAAAAAATGGATGAAAGCGCTCCCGAAAAATCGGTCAATAAAAGACTACGTGAGGAAGAGAATTGGGTGGAGGTAGGAGGGAAGAATAAGAAGTTGAAAGAAAATATTACACAGGTGTACATATCTAGCAACGACAAGCTCCCGAAACAGTTCGCGTTAGCGAAACTATTGAATGAATGCAATATTCTAGACGTGACTAAAGTAAAATATGTAAGTTCATATAAGATCAGATTAGATTTTAACAACGAAACAAGCGTAGACAAATTAATAACATGTGAACGTTTACTGACAAAAGGCTGGAGAATACAGAAAGCCTTGGAGAGAAATACGTCGTATGGCGTAATCAGAGACAGCTTGAGATATCAGAGGAAGATATAATGAAGAATATTACGTGTCCCACCCCCGCCAAACTGCTAGCTGTTAAACGCTTAATGCGACGTAATACCGATAAAGAGGGCTGGAGTAACTGTGAGTCCGTTCGTCTGTGTTTTGCTGGCGCATTCTTACCGGCGTATGTAAGCGTTGATAACTTACGGATTAAGGTTGAACCGTATATCTTTCCGGTTTCGCAGTGCTCGCGGTGCTGGAAGTTTGGTCATATGCTGAAGTTCTGCCCCTCATTAAAAGTAGTGTGCCCCAAGTGCGGCGGTGGACATCAGAACTGTGATGCACGGTATTATAAATGTGCGAATTGTTCAGGTGACCATATGACCCTCGACAGAGCATGTCCTGCCGACATAAAGGAAAAGAAAATTCGAGATTTGGTGGCCGAGTTTAACTGCACCTACAAGAAAGCGTTAATGATCTATGTACCGCCCACACCGCTCATAACCGTACAGGAGCCACCATTACGTGCTCGTGCCGCCCCAAGAAGAGCCCCAAGAAAAACAGACATATGCTAAAATAGCCAAACAAAAAACCAATAAAAAGAAAACAACAGTGCAAAAAACTCAATCGTTTCGTCCATCGACCCCTTTCGTATGTGAATCCGACGAGTTGGAATCGAACTGTAGCCCCGAACCAATGGAATCTCTCGCGACACCGGTAAAGACTGAGAAAGAAGTAAAATTTGAAGAATTAATAACAAAATTGATCAATGTTATTTTCTTTCAAAGTGGATCATTTTTTGTGAAGATGAAATTAATTATAAAACACTGTATAGAATGGTTGATTCTAGTTGCTGTAGAAAACATATCCGATTGGCCTGGGTTGAAAATGATTTTAGATTACTTGAATGGCTAAGACCCGTTCAACAGTGCGACTTAATATTATACAATGGAATTCGCAAAGCATAAAACCTAAGTTAACGTCATTAGAAAGTTTGCTGTCGCAGGAGAAAATTCACATTGCCGCCCTATGTGAAACATGGCTCGCACCTACGAACAATATAAAAGTAAGTGGTTATAGGGTGTTTAGAAGGGACAGGGGGGTTGCCTTCCTGATCCATAATTCCATAACAGCACAAGAAATGACGGTTAGTAACAGTAATACAGGAATTGAGATTATTGGCCTTAAAGTACATAACTGTGAGTATATACAACACATTTACTGTTTGTACTGCCCGCCCTCTGTAAGCACCACCAGTAATGATTGGGACTGTTTATTTTCTAGTTTAAAAGAAAAATCATTATTACTTGGGGACTTTAACGGTCATCACACAAATTGGTCTACAAAGACAGATCAGAAAGGGACTCACATTTTTGATGCCTTATTGGATAGTTCACTAGTTTCATTAAATAACGGTCACAGCACACACAAAATTAGTTAATGGTGTGTTACAGCAATCCTCGCCAGATATATCCTTAGCCTCTTCTGACATTAGTTTGCTCTTAAATTGGGTAGTTCTGGGTGAGTGTTTGGGTAGCGACCACCAAATGATTAAAATCTCTACTAACATTCCATCTTCAAGTAAGCCTTATGCAAGAAGAAATTATAAATATGCTGATTGGCAATCCTACACCGATTTACTTAACAAAATGTATTCAAACATAATCCTCCCAAGTGACTTACAAAAAGCTTATAACGTATTTGTAGATTACATGTATTTGGCAGCAGAGTTATATATTCCATTAATTAAAATTAGTAATAGCCCTAGTAATATATTTACACCTAAACCATACTGGTCGCCTGAGCTTTCCAAAGCTGTAGCTGAACGTCGTTTGGCTTTAAAAAATTTTAGACGTAATCCTATTTCACAAAATTTAGAGATTTTACAAAATAAAATTCGCGTTGCTCAGACACTAATACGCAACGCAAAAACAAAAAGTTGGCAGCAGTTTTGTACGTCTATTGACCAAACAACTTTATCTACAGTGATGTGGAATAGGATGAAATGGTTCAAGGGCAACAGATCCTATAGGCAACATGTGGACATTAAGAGAGCGACTGATCTTTTGAACACCCTAGCACCCGATTTTGTATGCCCAAACAAGCCGTATTTACGTTCTTTTAACCACACTCTAGAATCCCCAATAGCATTACACGAACTTAATAAATGTATACCGGCCAAAAATACATCACCTGGATGCGATAATATATCTTATTCGATGATAAAGTATCTTCCGGTAATTGGTAAACAAATACTAACAGATTTGTACAACAGTTTTTTTTCTAACGGATTTGTCCCTAGACAATGGAGAGATATAACGATTGTACCGATACCTTAACCTGGCAGAGATCCTAATAATGTATCGTCGTTACGACCTATATCAATGATCTCTTGTTTGTGCAAAGTATTTCATGGCATTCTACTCAACCGATTAGAATGGTATATAGAAAAAAATAGGTTGTTATCCAATAATACCACAGGTTTTCGTAAGTGTCGTTCTACTATGGATAACCTCACAACCTTAGCAACGAGAATTCAGTTAGGTTTTACAAAAAAACTAAGTACCAGTCGGGTGCTTCCTCGACATCAACAATGCATACAATAATGTAGACGTAACTAGTTTGATTCAAATTTTGGATAGTATTGGGGTTGGATTAGCTTTGTAATTATTTATGGAACTTTCTTATTAATCGTAATCTGCGAATAAACATAGATGATACTTTATTATGCCGAAATACTAGTCTGGGTTTAGCTCAGGGGGATCCTCTATCTCCTTTACTATTCAACATTTCCACTATGCACATAAGCGCTTCAATTGGTTCAGATAGCATATTTATTTCGCAATTTGCAGATGACTTCGTTGTATATTGTTTAGGTAACGAAATTAGGGATATTTCTTGTATTCTACAATTAGCACTTGACAAAATGTTTTATTTGCTCCTTGATATAGGTCTTGAAATTTCAGCTACTAAAAGTAAAGTTTGTCTTTTCCAATCAAGTTTTTATAGGCAGTCGCCAAGACTTAAAATTAATAATTGTTCCTTAGAAGTTGTTGACAGTATTAAGTATCTAGGATTGTGGCTCGACCGCGGTCTTAGATGGAGCAAACACATTAACGAGATTAAGAGTAAAACCGCGTCTTATGTAAACATATTTAAGGTCTTGTCAGGCAGTGGGTGGGGGATACACCCAATTCATTTGAGAACATTATATATAAGTCTGGTGCGAAGCAGACTAGACTACGGCAGTCACTTATATAGTGCGAGTGCTAACACACATCTATCTAAATTAGATGTATTACAAAATCAGTATCTGCGACTCATTGTAGGATTTATTAGGAGTACACCCGTGCATGCCATGGAAAGTGAGCTACATATTCAACCGTTGCGTGCACGGAGATATTTCTTGGCTGCAAAATTCTGGCTGAAACAGAGGTCGATCTGCGATAGTGAGACTGTTGCCTTGATTGATAAGCTCTCTGATCAAATACCTAGTTCTCACTGGAGACGTCGGAACAAACCTATATTGCTTCTGTCCTCTGAACACTTTAAATCAGTACCTGTCTATATCAGCAGACAGCTGGAGTTATTTAGCCTCGATACGTGGATGAGCAATTTGAATTTAACTTGGTCGGTAAGACCTTTCCTCGAAGTGCTCGACAAAAGTAAACATAGTTACAACAAATGTTTCCTACATAATATCTGTTTAGAGTTCCTTAATAGTAATTATGTAAATTTTTACCGAATTTTTACTGATGGGTCCAAGGTCAATAACCTTGCGGGTGCCGCCTTTTTCGACCCCCAAGCAAACAGTTACGCTAGATTTAAAATTGAAACTCCATATATGTGCATTATGAACATTGAATTAATAGCTATTTTAGAAGCGATTTCCTATACAGAGTCTCTTCTAACCGGTAACTATGTCATATTTACGGACTCCAGGAGCGCGCTCCAACATCTGATTCGATGTACCTCACACATTCGAGGTTTGTCAATAGCATACGATATTATAAACTCCATTAGAAAGCTACAAAGCTCTGGTACCAATATAATCCTTCAGTGGATTCCTTCACATATCGGTTTGAAGGGAAATGTAGTGGTAGACCGTTTAGCAAAGGAGGCAACATGTGATGGGGTTACACTTTCACGATTGCCTTATTTCACAGATATTTTACAAATAGCTAAAGATAATAGTCTTAGATTGTGGAAACAATATTTCGATGAAAGGTCTCGAACCGTAGGAATATGGTACAAAACCATAAAAACCAGTCCCTTAGGATATATTTGGTTTGCGAATTCCAACCTTTCTAGGCAAAATGTTGTAACAGCTCTTCGACTTCGTTCTGGACACATCCCATTGAATAGTTTTATGTTTATGATGAAAATGGCTCCTTCACCTAACTGCTTCTTGTGTAATATGAGAGAAGATGTATATCACATCTTGGTGGAGTGCGTACGGAACGAGGTTGAGAGAAAACAATTTGAATTCAAGGAGAAGCTTTTTTTGAGATCTTTAGGAGTCTGTAACAACATTTTGGCTAATCCTTTGTCAGAAAAGGCAAAGTGTTTGTATAAAATAGTTAACTGTGCACTTAAATGTAGACCTTAGTTTGCAATATGTGTATATTTTAATAACTTGTAATCTCTTATGGAGGCGACATGATCACTGAGTGATCAAGCCTCTATAAATAAAAAAAAAAACATGGTTTGTTTGTGCCGTAGTTATTTTCTCAAAAAACAATATATTTCATTAATAATAATTATTATCATATTTATTGTACAAATGCCAAAGAAACTACAATAATTAATCTTAAAAAATAACGGATAGTACAATTGGCGACATACAATTAATGTTATACACATTTTCATATTCTACGAAAGCATTAACATGATATGAAATAATATTTATTTTTGTACAAAACTTCATCAGATTTTCATGCCCGTATTTACCAAAATGATATTTGCTTAAGACTTCAAAACTAAGTCAGAATTTCTCGGTCTTTTCCCTTACTTTCGTATTAAACATACTTCCAGTATTAAAGTTTAATTTGAAAGCCACTCCTTGTCCGAATTCTCCGCTTGGCAAGTTTTTACCTGAATCTTTAAACTCCTGAAATTCTCCTTAGGGATTATAGAAATAATAACGCCGTCTTGTGAATAGACACACATATTTTTATAACATTTTTATTTAAAAGGCTGTATATCTTTAAAAAGGTTGGCAATGGAATTTTACACAAGTACTTAAGCAGCCATGTTCTGAATCTCTAGTCTGTGTCAATTCAGAGAAATCCGATTTATATTAGCTGTAACACAAATCGAATTTCTCTGAAATGTCACAATAAGTAACAATTTTCTGTATTGCCGTAAAAATGTCAGATTGTGTCCAGAAGAGATGTCAAGCTACATTTCGTATTGATTCTATAGGTAGTGCTTGAGGCTTGTCCTAATTGCCATGTTTCGAGGTGTCACCTAAAGCTACGTAGAAAATATGACGCATTTAATTTATATCCACCTCTTCCTAGTTTAACAAAGAGAATAAAAAGTTAAGAAAATAAGAGTTTAGTCTATGTTTAGTTGTGCACTATTAACAGAACCACATTAAGAAAAAGGCGCAATAACCAACAAGCGATTTGTTTTTCTATAGGTGTATGTGAATATTTTTTGTTTCAAAATAATCTTGAAAACTGTACAGCTTTGTTTCATACACTTACTCAGGATTGGAATTTATTTTATTCTATCAATGTTTGTGAAGCACCCAGCGATGTAGAAATTATTCTCTAATGTTGAGTTACCTGAAAACTTTTCTTATAGACTAAGTTACAAATGGGTCAAGTCCCAGGCCTCTCATTTGGTAGTCAAAGAGCTATGGTTGTTATTGCGTATGATAACATATTCGAATACATTTTTCTTCCTGAATGTACATCATCATCAGCCTTTAACAGTCCACTGCTGGACTAGGCCTCTCCTTTGAAAGGAGGAATTGGCCTACTATACCTCGCTGGCCAAACGGGTTGGTATAGGGTTTGTATCAAGTTTTCCTTCTCTTACAGTGCTGTTCTCTGCATAATATGCTCCCTCTGTCGGCTCTTACGACACCCATGGGATGATATAGGGTGGTGACAATCCGTATTCTTAATCCGTCACCACACGGACAATCCGGTCGCCCTGTATATCTGTATAAACGCGTACACTCAAAAACTATCGAATGGATTTTTGTAGGGTTTTCCCAAAAGATGTAATTCTTGAGGAAGGTTTAAGTGTATAATTAAGGCACGCAGTAGCCTAGTAAAGTTTAAATGAGAACTTTTTATTTTAAATCATTGGCAAATAATATATTGCCACGTCAAAATGAAGATCAAATTTCGCACTCAGATCAGACGATTAAGTAATAAATGATTAAAAGCATTAAATAATTATTAAACTGGTAAGAAAAAGGACAATATTTTGAAAATACTTGAAAATAGTTTTAAATTTACTTTATCGGAAGGTGTGCTTACTCCTTTATATTGTATCATCAACATCATCATACGGCTGTAGTCGCAGTACACTATCAGACATAATCATCATATCAGATGAAAGACGTCCACTGCTGGACATAGGCCTTCCCCAAGACTCTCCACATGGACCGATACAGACCCCTCCTAATTTGCTTTACAATAGTCTTGTTATTCGCTCTCATTAGGCTCAGCATCAAAAGTTTATAAAACGAGTTTTTTGACTCACATTTAATGCCACCTTACATTGACAGTGCATGATGGCCGTAATATCATCGTCGTCACAGTGGCCGCGGAGTCAGTACTACGTTGCGGTCGGCTAGATTTATTGCAGCGACTAAATTAGTTCGGTAACTGTCGTGTGATGAATGGCACGAATTAATGCTCGCGGCGGCTTGTTCGATGATAGCAGTGGAATGGCTTTTTGTTTAACCCTTTGTCTTTGATAGTTGACTTGAGGCTTTTGTATGTGGCTTGGTTCAATTGTGTTCTTCTCTGTGTTGAAAACACCTTAAACGTACCTGGTGCAAAAATTCCTTTTCACCACAGCAGCTCAAACATGCCGCTTTTGCTGCAAGACAACAGTGAACAAAACGCGATTTTGATTCGAGCGTGAGTAAAAGTAACTTTTTAATTTTTCAATCTTCAGTGCCACGAATTGACATTGTTCAGCCATAAATTTGACACATTCGAATTTTACTGTGCTCTGTCTCTTTTACATGCATATAAAAATTGAGTGAAAAAACAAACCCCTTCGAATTCGAAATTCGATTTTGGAATTCGACCTCAAAGAAAACACCTTCGGAAACGCAAATAAAAAGATATTTGTAATAAAGAAATTACTTTTTTTATGTTATTGTTTATATGTTTAATTTATTATTGGATTTTAATAAAAATAAGTCTAATTAATAGTATGAAATTGGTATTTAACCAATACATTTTTATTTGGAATTACAACAATGATACATTTGAAAAATAAACATCAGGGACGCGGTATTAAAACGCGATTTAAAAAAGTAGCGGGAATAAAAATGTCGCTGATGCTGATACAGTTTAGCGTAACGTGTTATTATATTAATATATAAAATAATCTAAAAAGATGAGTGAAACTAGCGATGATTACTGTACTTTAACACCAGAAGAGTTAAATCAACAAGTGATTAATGCAGAATTCGATCTATTCCTGTTCATTTCTGTCTCCTAAGTAATATGTGTTCTCACTGCTGTGGTGAAAAGTTATGTGTGCTACACGAGAGCAAAGTTTTTTGTATCTCGTGCTGTTGAGTCCCTCACGACGCTCAGGACTCAAAATCAGCACTCGAAACAAAAAACAACTTTGCTCTCTTGTTGCACAAATAACTATTGCAATACGGCGTGGTGGAACTCCTAAAACTCAAATTTAGGCTACATGTAAATACTAGTCGACGCCAGCGACTTCGCACGCACATATTTTCGAATTTCGCGTTTTATCCGATCCCGTGGGAATTTCAGGAAATCCCGTCTTAGTGCACCTCTACGGTCCCCAAGGAACATACATGCTAAATTTCAGCTTCTTGCGCCGAGTAGTTTCGGCTGTAGCTTGTCTGTCAGTCAGTCAGTAACACAAGGATTTTATATATTAAGATTATTATGTTTTAAAATCAAGAAGTATTGCCGCCATGTCTTTCTCTTTGTAAATTATTTAATACTAAAGCTTAAAATACCATAATAATCGAATTGGGTGGAATTAAATGTAATTTCTTTACTTTAATTAAAGGAGCCTCCCAGTACAATTTTTAACTTACAATATATGTTAAGTGGCAGCGATAGCCTAGTGGAGAGACTGACAGACTGCTACGCAAAGGGTCCGCATTCGAATCCACGGCTCGCACCAATTACTTTTCGGAGTTATGTGCGTATTAAATTTTTAATTATCCCTTGCTAAACAGTGAAGGAAAACATCGTGAGGGAACCTGCATAGTTCTCCATAATGTTCTCGAAAGACATCGTCTAATCTGCACTAGGCCGGCGTGTTCTCATAGTCCGAAGAAGAGGACAGTTATATACAGGGTTGATGATGATGATGATGATGATGACATGTTCAATGAATTATACAGTAGTTTCTAGAGACTACAGTCGGATAAATGTAATATTTTCATTCAAACACGTTCAAATAACATTCCGGCAACAGGAAATATCCCTAAAAATATAACAATACGTATTAACAAAGAAAATCAGGGATGCCTTATTTTCGCGTTGAAAATAAATGAGTCTCGCCAAGGTCCTACAAAAATTACTAAAGAAGAAGTTGACGAAAATGTTGGCAGGCCATAGGCTGTAACCTACCAAAGATGAAAGGATATGAGCGGTGTAACGAAAACATCCATCATCATCATTTTATTTTCTAAGCTTCGCTCAGCAAAGCATAGGTATAGATATCCTACCACATTCACACAACACCATCTAGTCCCAAACTAAGCAGAGTTTGTACTATGGGTACTGGACAATGGATAAACATAAATATAGGTTTTTTACACATTATACATAGAAACACCCAGACCAAGACATAAATCCATGATCACGCAAAGAATGTTTGACTTGAGCGGGAATCGAAGCCGCGACCTTCGTAGTGGCAGTCGCTTACACTCCCGCTACGCCACTGGGTGTTTCCCTTGCTTTGTTCGGTAGGCACGCACATCTTTGATGGATATGCCACCTTTACATAGAGCCTCTCACGACATTTTTACGTCCGCCGCGTGATTGGCGGCCATGTCAGTTTTTACGTCATTCTCGTGCCTCCCAAGTGCGCACAAAAAATAGACGTGCCGGAAGTAGCGAGATGATATTGATTAGTGAAACTGGGATGACGAGGAAAAGTTTTATATACGGTGAGTAGGTAGTATAGTTTGTCTCAACAAAAATTGAAGTATATGCTGCTAAGCGCAGACCGATGCATGATGTAGAGTGGGATAGATTGACTTCTAAATCCTTATGCTCGATTGTTTGATAACTCTTGGTCGACAACTTGTTGTTGTTGCTTAAAATAATGTGCGTTTATTGTAAGTGGATTGACGATATATGTACACTTTAACGCATCTGACTTATATAGTAAAGTACGTACATATTACTGTTCCCTACACTACCAAAAAAAATGTTTCATATCACCAGCGCTTTGAGGGACAATAAAACAAAACAATAGCAATTTTAATATTATGAAGGCGTTCACTGTCTTTCAAAGAGTTTTAATATGGTTGAGGTTATATAAGAAGTGATGGTGCATCTGAGCATTATTTATAATGCTCGGGAAATTGAGCAATAAATAGGTGTATATCGCCATTGGCTGGTTTAAGTATAGGTACTAGTTTTGCGACGGCTAAGGCGAGCCGACCGGCCATCGTCGGTACTGTTCACATTGTGCGTGACATCTGGCTGCTCCGTGTCCATCAGTGATCATGACCATAGCTTTATCTAAGCTCCTACCACTATATTGTAACAATATTGTAACCACGATCAGTAAAGGTCGCAGTCATGGCCGTCTGGCACGCAGGATCCTCAGTGCTACGTGTTCCACATGAAAACAAAAAACATAAAATTCCCTCCAACATATTCAGCCCTGTATACCTTTATCAGCAAAATATTCATAACATAACATAGTTTATAACAAAAGCCGACGTGACCCCTTTGATTACTCTCTACGTAACAAGTGGAGCAACCTTTAATAAATTTAAATTCATAGAGTTATCAAGGCAGTATGCAAATGAGTTATATAAAAATGTTAATTACTCGGCCCTTAAGCGGCTTGCATATGTGGCTTGATATGAACAACACCGACAATTATGGAGTGGAGTGTACCAGCCTATTGCTAAGCCTTTGTATTTTGTTGGAGACGGAAAAAGGCCTCGGAAGGGAATTGTTAATGAACTGGCATATGAATCCACCAATTGGTGTAGGGTATTAATTGTATTGTATGGTTTATTAAATTTGCCTTTCTCGGGACTGAAATGTAATTTCCAGCTCATCTACTTATCTCTTGATTTATTCTTCTAGTGCCGAAGTTTGATAAAACCATAAACTCATTGCTTTCATTGTGGTAAAAATCCTTTGTACTTGACGGAATTAAACAGTATCAGTATGTAACTGGCATTGCTGGTTTCTGCAAACCACGTGTAATGTGAAGTTTATGTTTTTTTTACTGCAAAGTAGACTTTGCCCACGGCTTCGCCCACGTAAATTGTACACCTAAAGCTTCTTCATGAATCACACTATTTATTGTTGAAAAAGTCCGTTTGGTAGTTTTTTAGTTTCTACGTTCAAACAGACAAATAGGACTTCATTTTATATCTATACTAATATAATAAAGCGGAAGAGTTTGTTTGTTTGTTTGAACGCGCTAATCTCAGGAACTACCGGTCGGCTCTGAAAAACTCTTTTTGTATACGATAGCCCAGTTATTCCGGCAGGCTATAGGCTATATAACATAACGCTTCGACCCTTTGGGGTCGGGCAAAAGGCTAAAAAGGCTAAAAACATAATGTCGGCTAATCTCAGGAACTAGCAGTCGGATTTTAAAAATTGTTATTGCCTATGATAGCCCAATTATTCCGAAAGGCTATAGGCTATATAAAATTACGCCACAACTTTTAGGGGCCAGACAAAAATAATAAAATGGTCAAATGAGAAGGGGGAGGGTTGGGTCAAAGGCAAAAGAAGGCTAAACGAATAGGATACAATCTATATGGGTATCGTTTTTGAGATTTTCGGGACGCTGATTAATAATATGAAATTTATTTAGTGATCCAAGATGGCAGACGGGAAATCAAAGATGGCGGATGAGAAAATTTTAAATATCAATATGGGTATCGCCTTCGATATTTTAAGGGATGGAGAATCGAAATACAACATCTATTTCGTGATCAAAGATGGCGGATGGGCAATCAAAGATGGCGGATGGGAAAATTTAAAAAAATCAACATTGGTATCGTCTCCGATGTTTAAAGGGATGGGGAATCCAAATACAACATCTATTTCGTGATTCAAGATGGCGGATGGGAAATCAAAAATGGCGGATGGGAAAAATAAAAAAAAACCAATATGGTTATCGTCTCCGATGTTTTAAGGGATGGCGAATCTAAATACAACATCTATTTCGTGGTCAAAGATGGCGGATAGCAAATCAAAGATGGCGGACGGGATTTTTTTAAAGTCGATATGGGTAGCGTCTCCGATATTTGAAGGAATGGGGAATTCAAAAACACCATCTATTTCGTGATCATAGATGGCAGATGGGTTTTTTTTTTTAATCAATATGGGTATCGTTTCCGATGTTTGAAGGGATGGGGAATCCAAATACAACATCTATTTCGTGATTCAAGATGGCGGATGGGAAATCAAAAATGGCGGATGGGAAAAATTCAAAAAATCAATATGGGTATCGTCTCTGATGATTTAAGGGATGGTGAATCCAAATACAACATCTATTTCGTGATCAAAGATGGCGGATGAGAAAGTTTTAAAAATCAATATGGTTATCGTCTCTGATGTTTTAAGGGATGGCGAATCTAAATACAACATCTATTTCGTGATCAAAGATGGCGGATAGCAAATCAAAGATGGCGGACGGGATTTTTTTAAAGTCGATATGGGTATCGTCTCCGATATTTTAAGGAATAGGGAATTCAAAAACACCATCTATTTCGTGATCAAAGATGGCGGATGGGATTTTTTTTTAAATCAATATGGGTATCATCTCCTATGTTTGAAGGGATGGGGAATCCAAATACAATATATGTTTCGTGATTCAAGATGGCGGATGGGAAATCAAAGATGGCGGATGGGAAAAATTCAAAAAATCAATATGGGTATCGACTCTGATGATTTAAGGGATGGCGAATCCAAATACAACATCTATTTCGTGGCGGATAGGAAGTCAAAGATGGCGGACGGGATTTTTTCTTAAGTCGATATGGGTATCGTCTCCGATATTTTAAGGAATGGGGAATTTAATATTATATAAAAATCTATGTTTGTTTTTGCATCATTTATAGACCCTGGAATGATGTAACTTTGGAAAAGGGGCTTGGAAAAAGGGAATTAAATAAAAACTCTTAAAAAGGCGATATGGAGTTCGCTGGGTCGGCTATTCGTTCATAATCATTTAAATGTAAGTGTATGATTAAAAATACATTATTTTTATTTTGTGTCGTTACTAAATCATGTTTTGTACTGTAATATAACCATAATCTTTACTAATATAATAAAGCGGAAGAGTTTGTTTGTTTGTTTGTTTGTTTGAACGCGCTAATCTCAGGAACTACCGGTCGGATCTGAAAAATTATTTTTGTGTACGATAGCCCGGTTATTCCGGAAGGCTATAGGCTATATAACATAACGCTTCGACTATTTGGGGCCGGGCAAAAGGCTAAAAAGGCTAAAAGATAATGTCGGCTAATCTCAGGAACTAGCAGTCGGATTTTAAAAATTGTTATTGCCTATGATAGCCCAATTATTCCGAAAGGCTATAGGCTATATAAAATTACGCCACAACTTTTAGGGGCCAGACAAAAATAATAAAATGGTCAAATGAGAAGGGGGAGGGTTGGGTCAAAGGCAAAAGAAGGCTAAACGAATAGGATACAATCTATATGGGTATCGTTTTTGAGATTTTCGGGACGCTGATTAATAATATGAAATTTATTTAGTGATCCAAGATGGCAGACGGGAAATCAAAGATGGCGGATGAGAAAATTTTAAATATCAATATGGGTATCGCCTTCAATATTTTAAGGGGTGGAGAATCGAAATACAACATCTATTTCGTGATCAAAGATGGCGGATGGGCAATGAAAGATGGCGGATGGGAAAATTTAAAAAAATCAACATTGGTATCGTCTCCGATGTTTAAAGGGATGGGGAATCCAAATACAACATCTATTTCGTGATTCAAGATGGCGGATGGGAAATCAAAAATGGCGGATGGGAAAAATAAAAAAAAACCAATATGGTTATCGTCTCCGATGTTTTAAGGGATGGCGAATCTAAATACAACATCTATTTCGTGGTCAAAGATGGCGGATAGCAAATCAAAGATGGCGGACGGGATTTTTTTAAAGTCGATATGGGTAGCGTCTCCGATATTTGAAGGAATGGGGAATTCAAAAACACCATCTATTTCGTGATCATAGATGGCAGATGGGTTTTTTTTTTTAATCAATATGGGTATCGTCTCCGATGTTTGAAGGGATGGGGAATCCAAATACAACATCTATTTCGTGATTCAAGATGGCGGATGGGAAATCAAAAATGGCGGATGGGAAAAATTTTCAAAATCAAAATGGGTATCGTCTCTGATGATTTAAGGGATGGTGAATCCAAATACAACATCTATTTCGTGATCAAAGATGGCGGATGAGAAAGTTTTAAAAATCAATATGGTTATCGTCTCTGATGTTTTAAGGGATGGCGAATCTAAATACAACATCTATTTCGTGATCAAAGATGGCGGATAGCAAATCAAAGATGGCGGACGGGATTTTTTTAAAGTCGATATGGGTATCGTCTCCGATATTTTAAGGAATAGGGAATTCAAAAACACCATCTAGTTCGTGATCAAAGATGGCGGATGGGATTTTTTTTTAAATCAATATGGGTATCATCTCCTATGTTTGAAGGGATGGGGAATCCAAATACAATATATGTTTCGTGATTCAAGATGGCGGATGGGAAATCAAAGATGGTGGATGGGAAAAATTCAAAAAATCAATATGGGTATCAACTCTGATGATTTAAGGGATGGCGAATCCAAATACAACATCTATTTCGTGGCGGATAGGAAGTCAAAGATGGCGGACGGGATTTTTTTTAAGTCGATATGGGTATCGTCTCCGATATTTTAAGGAATGGGGAATTTAATATTATATAAAAATCTATGTTTGTTTTTGCATCATTTATAGACCCTGGAATGATGTAACTTTGGAAAAGGGGCTTGGAAAAAGGGAATTAAATAAAAACTCTTAAAAAGGCGATACGGAGTTCGCTGGGTCAGCTAGTTAAGTATATATGTGTTAGTTGGTCCCCATACGTCACACATACATTCTGTCAAAAAACGATCGGGAATGGATTCATAATCATAATAATCATAATTGTTTATTTGCGTAAAGTTGGTACAATATGGATCTTAATAATGTTAACAGTGTTCATGCAACTTCAGTCAAAAATTGACATGCAAATACGAGTAATGTTTGTGTAACAGGTAGTGTAGCAGTAGAAAATACCATTATAACAAAATGTCGACAAACTCAATGATGTAAACAAGGAATTCAAGTGATTGATTGTAATTTTATAACATTATTAATTAATACCTGCGAATTATATCAGTAGGCAATACAATGTCAATGTATGATATAAAAAAATGTCAGAATAAAATAAGAAATTATAACAAATTATCAATACAAACAATGTCAATATAGAATATTATTATGTACATACAGGTCAATTCAACAAATTTATTAAAATATTAACAACAAATTAATCAAAATATCTAATAATAATAATAATAATAAGAAGTTTATTTGAGACCCAATACAACAGTCCATAATTTTGTTAGTACTTTTGTTAGTAACAATTGTGCTTAATACTAGGTTAGTATTGTTAGTAAGATTATAATTATAATTTATAGTGTAATGTATAATGTCCACTTAATATTAATTGAATTTTAATTGAAATTAATGAGCAGGCAGGTACTTCTTATACAGCTTTTTTACTCATAAAATCAGAAACCGTATAGAAACATTGATCTAATAACCATTTCTTTAACTTAGAGCTGAATATATTTGCAGGTAGACTCTTTATACTGTTTGGTATATTGTTATATATACGCCCACACATTACATACCTAACAATTTTTTTGATACAGTGTAGTCTTGGGTATCTTTGGCAAAACAATTCTTTCAGGATTCCTAGTGTTTCTAGGGTTAAGATCCTGAGCCACCGTAAAAATGTTTTTATATTGTTTTACAAACTTTGCTGCCTCTAAAATATATAAGCTAGGTAAAGTTAGTAACTTCAACTTGGAAAATACGGGTTTGCATGATTCCCAAGGAGGAATCCCAACAATAGCCCTCACGCATTTTTTTTTGTGTAATAAAGGCCCTATTAAAGTCTGTGGAATTACCCCAAAGTATAAGGCCATTACTGTACAGTGAGTCCAACGACCGACCAAGGGAACGAAATAAAACACGAAATCGTTCCCAAGCAAGAGACATTTATTCGTTCAATCGCCGGTGCTATATATACTAGCCTCGGAAAACTTTGATAGCGCGGTTCAGGATCAAACAGCGCCATCTATCGAATTATGATGGAACTATTTTAACAATTAACATTCCGCCCACCATGGACAGAATGTCCATAACTACAAAATAATTGCACGTTACCGCCCACCATAAAACAGTAACAAAATGTGGTGGGTTAGGCAAGCCAGTGGACTGTATATAAAATAAACATTCTAACAATAGTGTCTTAAACCATACCAAATACAATTATAAACTAAATCTTACAATATTAGGCATATCTTTTTTTTTTAGTGTTACACTGTAACTGGAAGCACAATAAGTTTAGACACTGGCCTTTTTATAATAGAGTCTTTGCATCGCAAAGACACGACTCTAGTGATGTTGTCTGAGCCAGTGTGTTTGTCTACAATAAGGCCGTAAAGCCACCTTGCCGGTGGCATGCCATCCTCCATCACCAACACTACATCACCCACCTTGGGTTCAGGTGTGCTGTGAGACCATTTATACCTGTGATGAAATTGAACCAAGTACTCACGAGACCATTTACGCCAAAAGTCCTGAACCATCCGCTGAGTTAAATGCCACCTTTTTAAAGTGCTGATATTTGAATCTTCAAAGTTACATTCGGGTACGAGTAGCAAAGGTTCACCCACCAAAAAGTGACCTGGCGTTAGTGGACACGGATCATCTGGGTCACTGCTGATGGTAGAAATAGGCCTAGAATTGAGGCAAGCTTCAATTTGAGCCAGGACAGTAGACAACTCTTCAAAAGTAAGAGTGCTAAGGCCTATCACTCTCCTAAGGTGGTGCTTGGTTGACTTCACTCCAGCTTCCCAAAGCCCTCCAAAATTTGGAGAGTGGGGTGGAATGAAGTGCCAGTCAGTTCCATTGGTTGCCAACCAGTCAGCAACATCAGACGCTACGCCGGATCTTTCGTGGGTAAACAATGCCTTTAACTCCTTGTTAGCCCCTACAAAGGTGCTCCCGTTATCACTCCACAACTCACGACAATGACCTCTCCTGGCCGTAAAGCGCTTGAAAGCGGATATAAATGCTTGAGATGTCATGTCGCTTACGACATCTAAATGTACGGCACGTGTGGCCATACACACAAATAAACAAATGTATCCCTTTGTGGAGTGATAACCCCGGCCCTTTGTAGGTCTAACACTAATGGGACCTGCATAGTCCACACTACTTCGCAGAAAAGGTCGGCTAGCATTGACCCTGACTGCAGGCAACTGGCCCATTAGTGGAGGAGTGATCCGTGGAGCATGACGAATGCAAGTAGAGCATTTGCGGATATGTTGTCTTATGACAGTCTTTGCATTTAGAATCCAGAATTTGGATCTTAGATAATTTAAAACTAATTGTGGTCCACTATGTAAAGTGCGCTCGTGGGCGTCGGCTATCAAAAGAGATGTGAAGTGAGACTTCTGAGGAATTATTATTGGATGCTTGACATTTTCATGTATGTTAGCATTATGTAGTCTACCACCAACTTTTAAAGTTTGATCCAAATCTAAAAACGGATTGAGCGAATTTAGTTTACTTTTCTTATTTACCTTTCCTGTTTTTCTTATACTTTCTATTTCTTCATTAAAATGTTCCTTTTGACAAATTTTTATACATGTAAATAAGGCTTCATTAATTTCTAAATATGTTAAGTTAGTATTACAATTTTTACGTTTTAATTCTTTGATCTTTAGAAATTTTCTACAAAATGCAATGATTCTAGAGTCCGTGCCACGAGAACATAGACTTTTTGTAAACAAAGAATTTTTACTAAGTGACTTAGCGATAGTTCTGTCAAAACAAATAATTTCAAATCCAATGAGCGCAACGGTACATAGATACGTGTCATTGGAAACTAATATGTCAATGGATCGGGTTTTTATCGATATTATGCGCTGTCAACAGGATCTTTTAATGTTTTGAGGTACTGACGCCTAGAGTGTCAACATTTGGCGTTAGTTCATTGAAATGATACATTCTTGGGCAATCATTATATATATTATATATTATTCATTATATTCATCATACATTCTTCATCTTTTTATCAGAAGACATAAATACATACATAGACTCACGCCTGTTTCCCCGAAGGGGTAGGCGGAGGCATATTAAACGCCCACTTTTCGCCAGTGTTTTGATCCCACGTAATAGGTGGCGAGCCTATTGCCGCTTATTGGGACATTTTGTTTGCCAGAGCCTCGTTCGTTGATCGGCAGGTGCACCACTTGCAGGTGAGGTTGGCTTGGGACCCTAAGTTCTTGGTGGGAACCCTATGCAGCCTGGAAACCCTATGCACAAATCATTTTATCAGAGGACAAAATTAAATTTTTAGTTATCAAGAAGGGGTTGGTGTAAAGTTAAATACAAGTTTATAGGATCGCAACGCTCTTCCCGCTGCCGGCATCTCGAAAAAGCGCGTGCAGAATATCAGACGGTAGAAAATTATTTATACCTAATAAAGAAATTGCGTTTTCAGACTACCGTAATGTTTAATGGTTTTTGTTTAAGTTCATTCTAACGATTTCATTCACAGACAACGTAAAATCTCTATGCCTAGAAATGTTTATGCAATGTATTAGCTAGTTATCTGTTATATTATTCATTGTTGGTCAATAATTTAATATTTTAGAATAGATATGCTACTTTGAGCAAAATTATTTATTGCGTATTGATTTTTAAAAAATCGTGTCAATAATAAAGTAACATGTATGTACTTTATAATTAACAAACATGGTACTCTATTTTTCATTAATTTACAGATTATTACGTGTAAAACAACAAAAAAATCGGCAAATTTATGAACATTCGACCATTAAAACACAAAATCAAATATTTTTATTTCAGTAAAATTTAACAATATAAATTTAAAAACATAGTGGCATAATTAGGCATTGAAAGAAAAAAGACTGTTCAAAAGCATAAAATCTAAAACGCAACTGTTTGAAAAAAGGTTGTGAAGCCCTGAATGTTTGTTTACAAAAAGTCTATCTTCTCGTGGCACCAACTATAGTTAGTTTCCTCAAAGTCCAAAATTTTGTTATAATTAAATTTTCTTTATGCTCATTTGTAACTAAATTGCAGGTTAAGGTTGATTTTCGCTCTTCTAAATTAGTACTATCTATTACTATCTCTTTGCCATAATTTATTGATTCATTAGATAGCCAACTAGGTCCCTTTCTCCATAACTCTAGCTGTGACAATTCAGCAGGTTTAACGCCTCTTGACGCACAATCTGCAGGATTGTCTTTAGACTGTACATGCGACCACTGTTTATTGTCCATTACGGTTAGTATTTCAGACACTCTGTTGCCAACAAAGGTCTGCCAACGACTCGGATGGCTGCTTAGCCAAGCCAGAACCACCGAGGAGTCAGTCCAGGCATGAATGTCATCTCTACCAATCTTCAAGGTGTCCGAAACTTCAGAAAGAAGTTTTGACAGCAGCACTGCGCCGCATAGTTCCAAACGTGGTATGGATACCACCTTGACTGGGGCCACCTTGGTTTTCGATACTACTAAACTGACGTGAACACAACCGTTATGATCTATGGTCCGTGTGTAAACCACTGCTGCATAAGCCATGTTGGACGCGTCACAAAAGCCTTGCAATTCAAGACGCACATTGTCCTTGGCAGTACCGAGCCATCTTGGCAACTGAAAACCTTGTATGTGATGGAGGTTGTCTCTAAAATCAATCCAATCCCTTAACAACCTTTCGGGCAGTTCATCGTCCCATCCTATACCTGCGAGCCATAAACGCTGGATAAATACTTTGGCTGTCGTTATTACTGGAGCGATCCAACCCAAAGGATCAAATAAACGAGCTATGTCAGAGATGACCTTTCTCTTGGTCACCGGCAATTCCAGCGGCAGCAGGTTGACAGTATATTTAAAGTTATCTGTTTTTCTGTCCCACGTTAATCCTAAAATTTTCACAATGGTGTTTATTTTAAATTCTAAATTTTGATTGTCTGATTTGTCTTTTATCTTATCTAATAAACTATAATTATTGCTTGACCATTTCTGAAGCTGAAAACCACCGCGACCAAGAAGCTCGTTCATTTGACTGTAAATCTGTTCACCTTCAGCAATAGATTCGCAGCCCGACAAAAAATCATCGACGTAAAAATGATTGAGTATACGGTCTGAAACCATAGGGAAACTACCTCCTTCGTCACGGGCTAATTGCTGTAGAGAACGCACAGCCAGATAAGGTGCAGGAGCGGTACCAAAAGTGACGCGGCATAAACGTAGATGCTTTAATTCTGAATTAGGATCGTCGCGCCACAAAATGCGTTGATAAACTACGTCTTCTGCAGAAATCCTCACCTGCCTATACATTTTCACAATGTCTGCTACGAGACATATAGGATGGCGACGCCACTGCATTATTACATGCCGTAGATCTGGTTGTAGAGTTGGACCAACCATCAAGTCGTCGTTCAATGATACCCCATTTCATCCCGAACAAGAGGCATCAAAGACTACCCTGACTTTAGTCGTGCTCTTATCACTGCGGATGACTGCATGGTGCGGTGAATATACAGCATCCTTGTGTCTCTCCGAGTCTGGAACAAACTCTGCATGTCCCAGATGAATATACTCATTGATGACAGCACTATACTGAGTCTTCAATTCAGGGTTCTTTAATAATCGCTTCTCCAGCATGAAAAAACGTTTACGAGCTATAGCTTCTGAGCCACCATATTTGCTACGCGGGTCGGTAGAATTAAACGGCAATCTAACTACGTATCGCCCCGAGGCGTCTCTAGTGGTTGTATTACAGTAGAAATCTTCACACTTTTGCTTTTCTTCTGTTAACCTAGCTTTACTCACTGCAGACTGATCTGATTCTAATTCCCAAAACTTGCGTAGCAAATCATCTGTGTCTAGGCTTACAATCGCGTTGTAACATACTGGCCGTGAAAACGATGACTTCTGGATTTCACCTGACAAAATCCAGCCCAGTTTAGTCTTTTGGGCAATAGGCGAACCTGGAGGCCCCTTGACTAAACCTTCCAATAAGACTTCGCTGACCACACAAGTACCCAACAACAAATCCACCTTACCTGGTGTATCAAAAGATGGGTCAGCGAGCTCAGAGGATGAAAACGGTGGTTGAAACCGAATGATCTTCCTTTCAGGAAGACATGAAGTAAGTCTTCTTAGAACAAATGCATCGACATTTAAAACAAAAGTGGGATCTAGGCGAGATTGTAACTTTATATGATCCATCCACTTGGAGGGTATTGATACCCCGTTATCGTCGCCTAGTCGAGCTATGTCGGTATGAACAGATTGTTTCTTCAAGCCGAGCAACTGTACTGCAGCCTCTGTGATAAAAGAGGCTTGAGAACCTTGATCCATCAAGGCTCTTAGAACCATAGCAGTGCCAGTGTAGGTCTCGACATTCACCAGAGCTGTGGCTAACAGCCCATGGCTATGAGTATCTGCATAGCAAGAAATTGGCTTGGTACTCTCGCTTTGAGTAGACGTAGCAGCTGCTGAAGCAACTACAACGTTTTTGTCCACAGAGCCATCACTAGGCTCAGTAGACTTGCCGGTCTTTGGGTGAAGCAGTGTGTGGTGTTTTCGTTTGCAAACATGGCATTTAGTAGTTTGGCGACAAAAATATACCGAGTGACCTTTACTTAAGCAATTGAAGCATACATTATTGGCTCGGACAAATTCACGACGTTCGTCAGAGTCCTTTTTAGCAAATTGCTTACAGTGACATAATTTGTGATCTTCAGAACAAAATATACAAGATAATTGGGCAGCAACGTGAAATGACGTGGTTTTGTTACGATTGGATGTTTGTTTCGTCTTACAATCTTAATATTCTAAGGACCGAAATCGTGATTCTAAGAATTCTTTAAATTTTTGAAATTTAGGTAGCTCATCTGAAACACTAATATTTGATGCCCATAATTTTCTAGACTCGTTATCTAATTTCGAACTAATTATGAAAATCACGATTACGTCCCACGAATCAACATCTATATCGAGAGTTCTTAACCCATGTAGACATTCAACAGTTGTATCTAAAAGATGTTTGATCGCCGACGATGACTCCTTAACGATAGCGGGTTGTTGTATAAAACGTTTTAGCATACAGTTGGACAGGAATTTCTTATTGTCATAACGTTTTGTTAACACTTCCCATGACTCTCTGTAGTTTGATGCAGTAACTGGCGTGTGCCTTAGTAACTGCTCTGCTTCACCAGACAAGTGAGCCTTTAAATAATGGAGTTTTTGGACGTCATCAATGGCATCATTTTTATCAATAAGTGATACAAACAAATCACGAAATGAAGTCCGTTGTGTATATTGGCCGGAAAATGTGGGTAGGCTGATTTTAGGTAGTTTTACGTTGCATTTACTTTCAATTGATTGTTTTTTAGTATTGCTATTTAATTTAAGTTCTTTTAATTCACTTTTATATGTTATGTAAATATCTTCTGTCTTGTCATAAATATCTGTTGTAAAATAAGTATTTTTCATGTCTGTAGTTGTAGCTATTTCTATTATTTTTTTGTGTGTATCTACAAAACCTTTCCTCTGTGATTCTAATGTTTCTAAACGTGTTTCAATATATGATTGCGTTAATCGATCTTTGGGTGACTTCTTAAAATTAACTCTTCCTCTCTCTATTATACTTTTAGCATCTAATTGTAATTTGAGTAACCACTCCATGTTTAATAATAACAATGCAATAAATCTAAATGTAAAAATACAATAAATTACCCAAAGCTCTAAACTAATTTGTTTCTATTTACCAGACAAAACTACTAAACAACTACTTGCTACAACAGATTTGATAAGAGATTCAAGTTGAATTTCTTAAAGACAGAAATATTCTAAGTTACTGATCAAATTACGAGAATTTTACAAGTGTTTTTAAAATATCAAACTCAGAAAAAAATCGGGCATAGGTTCCCCGTAGTATCACTTTTTACCAAATTATTCTAAGTCTACAAACTACTTTAACAAATTTAACTATGTCTGAGATTACTTCTAAATTTAACTAAGTATAAAAGCAATAAAACTTATAAGTCCCAAATTTAGCAAATATTTTCTAAGTCCAAAACACGTCACTATTCGCTACGTAAAATTAAACGATTAACTACTGTTTCACTAAAGATTTCACTTATTTCTGCACTTGTAATAATGTCAAAGTTACTCACAGTTTGCTGCTGCCAATCCTGATCCACGTCTTGTCACTGTTGTCGTCACGTCTGTAAACACTCCCAGCGCCCTCTAGCGGTGCCTCATGCACAACTCGATACGATGACAGCGCCCTCTGCCGCGTGATTCGGCACACCTCGTCTGCTCTCCAAACAGCGCCTTTCGCCCAAATCGTCAGTCTTGCAAAGGGACTGGTGGCGCCCTCTATAATGACGTCTCGCTCCAACTGGTGCGCCCTCTTTCGTAGCTGCTCCAAAATTCACTCGCGGCGCGCGCGATAGTAGCACTTCAGTGGAATCGCCACTGGTTTCTGTGCTGATACTCAAAAACTCACGGCGCGATAACACAATTAGGGATGATGCGTATATACTGGTACAGGTATAAATACCCAGTATGAACATGGCAGTACGCATACCGGGTATGTACGGTAGAGACCCGGACCGTACCCGATAGGTATTGTACGAAATGCGCGCCGAACGAAGTCGCACATCGCATGACAGTACCGCTGACCCGTACGTACCTATACCTGATCATAAGTTGTACCCGGTCTACGTTCGATACCGCGCCGCGCCCCGAACCGCTAGCGCCCGCCTCGTCGGGTACGGCGCGGCGGGGCGACGCCGACGGCGGGTGCGGCAGTTCATTCATGATAAAGAAGATAATTGCGTAAATAATGATAGAGAGCAGTTTTTCAATGACTTTTGAGGAAAAACTTTTGTTCGCTTAAGAAGATAGAGGTGATTTTAGAGTGGATGAAAATATAAGATGATATTAGGTGTTTGTACTTGGGTTGACAATTTTATTTTGAACTGTTTTGATGTTTTTTAAAGTTCTTACAATTTAAGAAATAATCATTTTTGTGGCGTTTTCCCGGGCAATCTAACTATGTAGATAAACTTACCAAGCCAAACTCTATCTAAATATATAGGTATGTATTCCTCGTTTAAAGTAATAAAGTATAGTCTGAAAACCCAAATAACTGGAAAAAGCGGGTCCCCCATGTCAATTAGACCTGGGTGAGCCAAAAGAGTCATCAAACTGATGAAAAAGTCTGTAAAAGCCTCCAAAAGGAAGCCGTCAAAGACCTGCCCTGAAAATACCTATAGGTATTTTAATACTGGGTTTCTGTACTGGGTGCATGGTCATACCCGTACCCGTGAGGCCGGGTATGGAATGTAGCAGGTATATCTCATGCCTAAACACAATCAACGCTCGTGACGCGCGGGATCCGACTCGATAAGACCACTTTGTACAGTGAGTCCAACGACCGACCAAGGGAACGAAATAAAACACGAAATCGTTCCCAAGCAAGAGACATTTATTCGTTCAATCGCCGGTGCTATATATACTAGCCTCGGAAAACTTTGATAGCGCGGTTCAGGATCAAACAGCGCCATCTATCGAATTATGATGGAACTATTATAACAATTAACAATTACGCAATATTGACTCAACGTAGCTATGGGCGCACTGAGATGGTTTGTTAAAGCATAAACGTAGAGCAGAGCCATCTAGATGGCTAAATGATAACTAACCCGGAAGTTAATATTATTTTAATGTAATTTTAACTAAATAACCAATAAAATATTAATTGCATTTGCTTGTAATTAATATTATATAAATTGTGTTACATTTCTGTATTTACATATATTTCTTGACGCTGTATTGGTTTATATTGTCTTTAAATAGTTAGTCGCCCGCCAACACATTTTGGTAATTAATATTATAACTAATTAAATTTATCAAGACGTATTTCGACGCTTTAGCTAAAGTAACTGGAATTCTATATTGTTTCTTAATTATAAAGATTAATTGAAAGTTCATACATACGATAATGTAAATCTTGCAATTAAATGTATAATGTTTTGATACCGAGTAAGCTGATGCGACGGCGGGCAGCCATGACACTTTTTGATCGGACTTGGGTATCGTGAGGTTTCTGCCCAACATAATTATAATGCAGCTTTCAGTTAATTGTGTGGTTTCATTTGTGGATCCTCTGGGGGTGTCCTGATGATGGTGCCATGGCGCCGAAAGCAGCGGTGGGATCAGCGCCCCCTAAGAGACATCGAGAAATACATTTGGCGCGAAAGTAATGGATCTCTTGGCTTGGCCGCCAATACCAATGATGCCCTGAAGACTGATGCGACAAGCACTTGGATTGGAAGCCGTGTTTGGCGCTTGTCAACCCTGTTCGGAGACCGCACGGTGTGTCGGAGTTATCGTACGAGCGAGAGCGACTACGCCGGTCACCGGGGTGTGCTGTGCTGTGGCGCGAACGCTGTTCTGCTTTGAGCTCTACCAGAGGTTGCAGAGGCGGGTTGTTGATGCACTGACAGAGGTATTTATCCAGAGCTGATTTGATTAGAGTTTTTGAGAAGCATCCTTTAACATTTTATAAATCATGGTGCTGTTTGTTTACATGATTACCTATTGCCCCCGTAAGGATTACCAGATAAACATACAGTAAATATGAAGTTACTGCTGTTTATCCACGTTTGGTACATAACAGTGCTACTGTGCTTATAGTCACGTCGACCATGTCGGAAAGTTTTTGTAAAACTCGACATCAGAGATGGTCACACACTTAAGTATTACACAAGAAAGAGAAAATAACTTTGTTGTTAAGTGGTTCTACTAATGTAATTATTAGTAAAGAACAGTATAACTGCCCTTTTCAAGTTGAAGCTCTGATATAGATCCATTGTATAAATTACCTGATTTGCTTTCAGTTTAAATAAGCTAATTTATGTGCTGAATATGCATTCAATTGGTAGTTAAAAGGTTATCTCAGTGGTAAAACATTAAAACTAATATTTGTAAAGTTACAAAATAGGTTGTAATAAATATTTGTGGACTCTGTAGGTGCCTACATGATTTCCTTTTAACATAATGTTGAAATTGTTAATGTCAACTTGGAGCTCAAGTTCAGGTAATATCACAGGTTATATGGTAATATGGACAATGGAACCCAACATAATTACCATAATGATAAGTGAGTTTAAAGAACATGATGTGAAAATCCATGTCTCTTTTCCCATTTAGCAGTATCTATTCTTAGCAAATAAAAGTAACTGTATGGACTACTCATGCTTTATTTCCAAGTCAGTTATGATTAGAGTTAGTTTGAGTTTATTTATTCAGATAAACAATTATTAATTGAATTACCTAATGAAAGAGTTAATGTGTAGAGAAATCATAAATAAAAACATGTATTTCAGAAAATAAAGGTTTATTTATATAAATAAATAAAATGTTGAATTCATTCAATGGGTGATGCCTGTTGTTTGAATGGCTAGACCCGGGATGGGTGATGCCGTTTATGGGCTAGATCCCTATGTTGGTGATGCCACAAGTTGGCTTAGCCATAGGTGATGCCTGATGTTTGGGTGGCTAGAACCCGTGATGGGTGATGCCGTGTGTTGGCTAGAACCCGTGATGGGTGATGCCGTGTGTTGGCTAGAACCCGTGATGGGTGATGCCGTGTGTTGGCTAGATCCCGTGATGGGTGATGCCGTGTGTTGGCTAGAACCCGTGATGGGTGATGCCGTGTGTTGGCTAGAACCCGTGATGGGTGATGCCGTGTGTTGGCTAGATCCCGAGATGGGTGATGCCGTGTGTTGGCTAGAACCCGTGATGGGTGATGCCGTGTGTTGGCTAGATCCCGTGATGGGTGATGCCGTGTGTTGGCTAGATCCCGTAATGGGTGATGCCGTTTGTGGGCTAGATCCCTATGTCGGTGATGCCACAAGTTGGCTTAGCCATGGGTGATGCCTGATGTTTGTAAGGCTAGATCCGAGGTGGATGATGCCTGTAGTTTGGAAGGCTAGATCCGAGGTGGATGATGCCTGTAGTTTGGAAGGCTAGACTCAAGATGAGCGATTGCCTGTTATTAATGTTGTAAACTATTTGTTTGAATAGTATGTTTATTAATGTGAGAATCTGTTTGAGAATTGAACTGTCCCTTGTGGTTCAGTTGTTACCATCTCTGTTTGTTAATTTTATGCTAGCTATAATTTTTAACTTTCGTTATTATGTGTGTGTAAACATATAATTGCAACTGAGATAACTGTTTGATAATATTGTACTGTCTGCTGATGATAAAATTGTTTACATTTTGTTTATAAAGTACTTTGTTAAAGCTGCAATACTTTATTTGTTTATTGTGATCACTATATTAACTTGGAAGTTTACTGTTTAAATCGAGAGAACTATTGCTGATTTTGTATTGTTTACTGATACCACAATGGTAACTGCCAGTAACTGTCTGCTGATAACAGTTCACTGATAATAACTGTATGTTGATGTCTAAACTGTTTACTTTTTCGTTTATTCTATACTTTTGTACAACCTGTAATTCATTTTTGTATTGTCATTGTATGAGGTTGTTATTGTGATAATAACTTGTTGCTTGCTCTAGCATGATGTGACTGGATAAGATTATATTGTGATAGTAACTTGGTGCTTGCTCTAGCATGTGACTGGTTAAGATTATAACTACACATCTTAAAGAAGCACACCAGTAATTTATCAATTACCCACCTGAATGTAAAGTCATAAAAACTTTATAATTTGTAATTTTGCAAGCGCAGAGAGCGCGCTTGTTGTCAGTATGGCCGTATGGGCGCACTGAGATGGTTTGTTAAAGCATAAACGTAGAGCAGAGCCATCTAGATGGCTAAATGATAACTAACCCGGAAGTTAATATTATTTTAATGTAATTTTAACTAAATAACCAGTAAAATATTAATTGCATTTGCTTGTAATTAATATTATATAAATTGGGTTACATTTCTGTATTTACATATATTTCTTGACGCTGTATTGGTTTATATTGTCTTTAAATAGTTAGTCGCCCGCCAACACATTTTGGTAATTAATATTATAACTAATTAAATTTATCAAGACGTATTTCGACGCTTTAGCTAAAGTAACTGGAATTCTATATTGTTTCTTAATTATAAAGATTAATTGAAAGTTCATAGATACGATAATGTAAATCTTGCAATTAAATGTATAATGTTTTGATACCGAGTAAGCTGATGCGACGGCGGGCGGCCATGACACTTTTTGATCGGACTTGGGTATCGTGAGGTTTCTGCCCAAAATATAATGCAGTTTTCAGTTAATTGTGTGGTTTCATTTGTGGATCCTCTGGGGGTGTCCTGATGATGGTGCCATGGCGCCGAAATAGCCGTGGTATGCTATGAGGACTGTCTTTTCATTGGCACTAGTACGCAATTTATATAAGACATAGACGAATTTATTAAGTTTGTTGCACACTTGGTTAACATGTGATATCCAATTACAATATCGGTCTATCATTATACCTAGAAACAATGTTTCATCAGCTTCCTTTAGATGACATCCGTCACAGTTTATGTTAATTAATTCTGTGTTTTTACCATATGAGCTGCAATGTATAAATTTAGTTTTTGTTAGATTAACCTGTAGGTTATTGTGATGTGATTATTTGTTTATGGTTCCAAATTCAAATTTTTTTTTTGTTGTTAGATTGGCACAACTGTTTTCCATTTTGGCGGAGTTTGACTTGCATCTGTTATTTATATTCAATACCGTGCTGTTTTTAGTTATTTCATAGTCCGAGATCCATAGAAGAGCGACCTTCACCGATCTGGTTATTGGATGAAAAGTACTTTATATTATCAAAGTTTGCATGTCAAAATATATATTGCGAATGGGTTAGCAAACAAAATCCGGTCCAGACTAGGAAAAGTAGAAAAAAATGTATTTGGCTTTTCATTTAACATTGCATATACGAGTTTAATGAATAAATTTAGTACTAACCGAATGTATGAACCCTAAAGGGTACGTTAACATAGGGTTGTAAATTTTTCTTGTCGTATTTGGTAGGGTTGCCAAGTAGTAGTGTAAACACTTCGACTGTTAAATTGATACTAGTTATATTTATACATACATACATACATAGACTCACGCCCGCCCGTTTCCCCGAACGGGTAGGCAGAGGCATATTACACGCCCACTTTTCGCCAGTGTTTTGATCCCACGTAATAGGTGGCGAGCCTATTGCCGCTTATCGGGATATTTTGTTTGCCAGAGCCTCGTCCGTTGATCGGCAGGTGCACCACTTGCAGGTGAGGTTGGCTTGGGACCCTAAGTTCTTGGTGGGAACCCTATGCACACATTATATTTATCAATTATTTTAATAGACAAATCTTATATTAAAATGACCGCTACTTCACTGCGAACACGATGATATTGGGTTGCCTAATAAAAACCTGTCAAGAAAAGCGATTGGCAATTATTTTTGTCTGGACCGGCTTTTTTTACGAACTCACTCGCGATATATTCTTTAACATGCAAAATTTGATACAAAATACTTTTCATCCAATAACCAGATCGGTGAAGGTCGCTCATCTACGGATCTCATACTATCATATCTTGTGTGTATTGCGAATTTCATAATGGACAAAAACATGGAACAAAGAGTTTGTCTTAAATTTTGCATCGCTAATGGTATTTCGTGTTCGGAGTCAATGAAAATGTTACAGAAGGCTTACGGTAAGTCGTCTTTATCCAAAACTCGTACTTGTGAGTGGCACAAAGCGTCCAAAAGCGGTCGAGATGTTATAGAAGATTTGCCTCGCTCTGGTAGGCCATCAACGTCTGCAACTGAAGTTGACATCGCAAAAGTGAAGGAAACAGTGACTGAAAATCCTCATTCAACTTTAAAACAGATAGCCCGGCGGCTAACTCTTTCAAAGTTGAATAACTATCTGTATCTCACGCGTCGATCCGTACCATTTTAACTAATAATTTGGGTATGAAACATGTTGCCACTCGGCTAGTCCCAAAATAATTTTGCACCACGATAATGCGCCTTCGCACAAGGCCATCATTGTAAACGAATTTTTGACCAAACACTCAACAAATACCATCAAGTAACCACCATATTCACCAGATATGGCTCCAGCCGACTTCTTTCTTTTACCTAAATTCAAATTACCACTTAGTGGCACCCATTTTCAATCGGTAGAAGACATAAAGGCGAATTCGCGGCGAGAGCTGAACTCAATTCTGGAAACACCTTTAAAAAAATGTTTAGATGATTGGATTATTCGTTGGCGTAAATGTATAATTTCTGAAGGAGCATACTTTGATGCGATAAAATAAATTTGGATGAGTAACAAACAGTTTGTGTATTATTGATCTTTTCCCGGTACCTTCTTGACAGAGTAGTACTTGCAGGCTACTTAACTCGTTCTTGTGTACCTATAGACCTAGTCCTACATTAAATCATGCTAGCTAGACATTCCTGATTGTATTTATCAGGGAACATGAAACCGGGAAACTGCCTCCGTTGTCCAGTGCATAGTAGGCGTCTGCTGATCGGGAAGTCTGTATTGAAAACTCAGTAGCAGCACGGAGTCTGGCAATGTGTCCAGTAACGGCTATAGGCTGGCTCCATATTACATGTCCGTGTGGTGACGGATTAAGAATACGGATTGTCACCACCCCATATCATCCAAATATACCATGGTGATATAAATATTTCATATTTTACACATGCGTACAATATATACACAGAATGATAATATAATACATTATGTTCAGTATAGATTATATACGTATTCCTAAAATTGCCATGAGTACTACCGATGAATAAGAAGATAATGGGCATAATTTAAAATTCTCTATTAAAAAAACGCTGTAATGAAAACTGTTACACGCTAAATACCCAACAAACGGCAGAACGAATCAATAGCAATTCGCTTACGAATGTTTTAAAATGACTACCGTATACAGTATATACCAATACACCACGTCTAATCCAAACGGCCTCGGCGGATTTGCATTCAATGAATATTTGCTCAAAACATTTTGGCGTTGCGCACACAGCTATTGTCAACTTTCTGCTCCAAACTTTAAAATTGCCACTCGAAACTCAACCTTATTTCTGAACTTGTAAAGTCCACGTATTCATTGGTCGATTTCCAGTCTATATGTATCAGATTTAGGTGTCGAGGGTACCGCTTTTCAATACGTCGATGTAATGTTTATGGAATAAAACCATAATTTTTGAGTTGATCTCGGATGGAAGATAAACACGTATATACTTTGTTCGCTTGCATCGCAGCGTTGTAGTTTTTTAGCTAGCTTGTTGTATATTAAAAATGCTCTTGTAAATGCTTGTTTGAAATATGCGATGTGAAAATTGTTTACAGTTTTAATTATAATGTATAATTTGAATTTAAATATGAACGCCGGTGTGCAGTTTAAAAGTTTTTCTTTGAGCTGTGATTCTGACGCTTATAAAGTTCTCATCGGTGATTGAAACTATCAATATCAGTAATAAGTCTAAGCATACTATTGTTTTCCATCGTAAAGTAGCATTTGTAGCAAAAACTGGAGGAGAGAAACAGAGTAATGTGGTGAAGAGTTGCAGACTACATATCTAAGTACACAGTAGTGGGACAGACTATAAAACCAGGATAATGATGATGATTAGACATTCTACAACCAGAATTCTTATACAATTTATTTTTGAACGAGATAATAGTTTTACTCCAGTCACTGCATACTGCCACTGCATACTCGGTCACTGCATACTCGGTCGCCGTAATAGCACAAGTACCCGAGGTACTTTGTTTGAAATAGAATTAGTTTTTATTATAAGTCAAATCGATTAGATCGATTGAGTAACATTTTGTTTAGTCTTTTGAAAATTTCTGACAATGGTCACACTGAACTGTCACTTCCGTTGGCGCCTTGAAAAATTAACACGCCGTTTGCACTCTCGCGTGCCCAATTAATAAATTGATCGCCCTTTGAATTAACGCGAATTGATTCAACTTTTAATTAACTTAATACGTAATTGCCGCTTTTGACTTCCGGCAAAGTTTGTTGTAAATTGATGACATATTGAACATTTGTGAAAAGTTTTGTGAACCGTAAACGTGCATCGTCATCTGGAGAAGGACTTCGCCGAATTGTACACTGGTATCTATTCGATTCTCTTGTTATTTTGGCCAAAATTATAAGTTAATCTATAGGTCCACTTCAAGAACATCACCAGGATATATAAGGTAAAATTTTCATGTACCTACTCAATACTTTACTCACTGTGCAACGCAGTGCATTTTGGTGCAGAGCTGTAGTTGAAATTTAGCCGCTGTTGCATTACTGAGTATAAACTCAGATTGGTATGAGCTTGTATCTTATCACCTTGTAGACAGTATTGTAGTGTTTGTCAGGTCAGTTATTGTCTAAAATACATAATATTTAATTGTATAAGTTGACCTAGATAATTTGAAACACATTGTCACATAACCTCAATCAGTAATTGTTGATTTGTATTGTTGAAAAATCTAACTTAAATTTGTTGTTGCATTAATAAGTCAGTTTGTTTGGATACATAACAGCTGTATGTATCAATAAATTTAGTAAATTTAGTTAATTGCATATATTCATAAACATTATATCAACCAACTTGACCATATTCTGTGCTTACTTACTATTGTATATCTCAAATAACACAGCCAGTCTGTCTGTTGCAAATAATTAATTAATTAATTTGAAGTTTCAACTTTTAATTTGTTATAAGTTATAACCTTTGATAACTTGTGTTTGTTACAATATTGAAACTATTAATTTTGTTGGACAGTAGATACCTGTCACTTGCTTGCACTTGCAGTAAAAAGGCTAATACTTTGTTGGTTTCAAAGAATTAACAAATATTAAGTTTTGATTGTTAATATTATTTAACGCTTGTCCGGGCTCTTTTGAATTTTGATTATGTCAGCTATCAAGGACTTGCGTGCGGCTGCTGGTGCTATTGCATCAGATTTGCGCTGGTTTGCCTCGGCCAGTGCTTTAGTGAACCGGCCTGATCGCCAGCAGGCCTTACTTCAGAGGTACGAGCGGATTGACGATCGCCTGGCAAGTGTGGAACAGCAATTCCGCACTTTCAGCACTTGCTGTCTTGAAGTGTCAATCAATGATTTCACCGCTGACCAGCGAAATAAGGTCAGCGAAGACTATGCCCAGGTCTTAGACCTGTATGATGCTGTCTCCAATACTGCGAGACAACTAGTTGCCGATAGGGAAGGGCAACCCGGCCTGAAGCAGGAGCTTCCTAGGTCAGCACCGGGGCTGGTGAGTAGGCTCGCTACTTTGGACCTCCCCCATTTTGATGGCTGCCTAGGAAGCTACCTGGGCTTCGTTAATTTGTTCGACAGCCTAGTCAATGATAGGGCTGACCTTCGGCCGGCACAAAAGTTGGCCTATCTAATGTCGGTTCTGGATGGGGAGGCTAAGAGCCTCATCCAGCATCTGCCCGTGTCTGACGAGGCATACCAGACGGCTCGGGACCTAATTACCCGTAGGTACCATAATAAGCGTGGCCTCGCCGACACGCACATCGAGCAGATTTTGGGTTTGCCGACGCTCACCCGGGTCTCTGGGTTGCGCACCCAACTTTTGAACCCGCTTTTGGTGGCCATCAACGCACTTAAGTGCCTTGACCTGCCCGTGGACCAATGGTCCTATCTATTGGTGCACATTGTGCTGAAGAAGCTGCCTGCCGACCTGAGGTCGCGTTTTGAGCAGCGCTTTGGTGGGGATAGCGCGACCCATCTGCCCCCCTTTGCTGACCTGGAGAAGTTCCTGGAGGATGAGTGCCGGGTCTTGGACAACTCCGGTGGTGACACGCCGGCTAAGTCGCAGCCGCCCAAGGTCAAGGAGCAGGCTCGCGTTCACACCCGAGCCAATGTTGACCGGCGCCCTCCTCGCTTTGCGGTCACGCAGAGCCCAGCGGAGTGCTCCTACTGCAAGGTCACGGGGCACAGAACGGCCAGTTGTAGGGCATTCTTGGACCTACATGTCGCCTCTCGTAGGCGTATCGCGAATGCCCGCCGCCTTTGCTTCTCTTGTTAGGGGTCCCACTACCAGCGAGACTGCCCAAATTCTCGCCCCTGTCCTCACTATGGAGGACAGCATTTGGACATTCTCTGCATGAATGCCAGAGAGGTAGGCCGCTTGTCCAACCAGCCAACGCCGCGCACGGGCGGGTGTTTTGAAGGTGGCAGCCGAGGCTCACCGGCGCGTAGCCGAGAGTCGCCTCGCTCAATTGATCGCCACTCGCCCCGCTTGGAGAACCGTAGCGTGCGCACGCCTCCTCTCTCTAACGCACCTGAATGTGCTGTTCAGCGTCACCAGCACCATGACTGCTGCCCCAGGTATTCCCCTCCTTTGGCGGAGCGTCCCCGCCTTGACTCGCGCCCACCTCGTTTTGGGCGGGTGCGTCACTATGACCCCCCACAGATGGCGCGCGGATCGAGTCATCGCGCCTTTGAGGGCTTCAAGCCGCACCCTCATTTTGACTTGCCTGGTCCTGGCCAACGGTCGCCGCCCAGGCAACAATAGGTCATTGACCCCTGCCCTATAACGCCAACCTCCCCCATTGAGACCGTTATCCTACCAACGGTTGCTGTTAGGGTCTGGGGACCCACGGGGACCTCTGTTGTTGTCCGTGCTTTATTGGACACAGGTTCACAAGATTGCATTGTTTCCACTTATTTGGTAGGGCAGGTTAAATTAAATATGGGCTCTTTTCCAGATTGTATACGGGGCATAGGGGACGTAGCCTCTAATGTTGAAGGGCAAGTTAAGGTTTTGTTTGGCCCTGTTGAATCTTCACACCCGAGGATTAAAACCTCGGCTATTGTGTTGAAGAATATTTTGGGTATGCACCCACAGAAGCAGCTACCCGCTGCTGTGGTGAATTTGACATCGGGATTGGAACTGGCAGACCCCAAATTTGACACACCGGGACAAATCGACTTGTTGATTGGCTCTGATGTCTTCGGTGGAATTTTGATTGGTGGGAAACGGGTCTTGGTGCCAAATGGTTTGACTGCCATCCCGACCATATTTGGATTTGCTTTGATGGGACCTGTACCTAGGGACCCCCCTCCACCCGAACTTGATAATTTGTTGGCTGTAGGCTCTGCTCTCTCTGATGCAGTTCAGAGGTTTTGGGAGGTAGAGGAGCCCCCTCAAGTTGCCCGTTTGAGTCCAGAACATGAGGAGTGCGAGCTGTTCTTCCAGGACAACACTGGTCGACTCCGTTCTGGTCGGATTATCACGAAGCTGCCCTTTCTGTCTGTTCGGGCTCCGGTTGGTGAGTCACGACCTTTAGCCGAAAAGAGATTGTTGGCTATGGAGCGTCGCATGGGTCGTGATCCGGAGCTCAGACAGAAGTATATTGAGTTCATGAGAGAATATGAACAATTGGGACACATGTCAGTGTCAAATTTGGATTGGCGTTCGGTGGAGCATTACTTTCTCCCGCATCATGCGGTATTGAAGCCATCGACTGGCAAGCTGCGCACAGTGTTTGATGGTTCTGCGCAGACTTCAACAGGCGTATCCTTGAACCAGTGCTCGCATTCTGGTCCCAAGTTGGTCAAGGACCTTTGTGACGTCATCACCAGCTTCCAACGACATCATGTTGTCTTTGTGGCCGACATAAAAATGATGTTCAGGCAGCCTATTATCCACCCTGATGACCGTCGCTTCCAGCTGATCCTTTGGAGAGAGTCTCCTCGCGATCCCATGGTCGTCTACGAGCTCAATACGAATACGTACGGGTTAAGGTCAAGCCCCTACTTGGCAATACGTTCCCTTTGGGAGCTCGCAGACCGCGAAGGCTTACGTTTCCCACGAGCCTCCGCCATCTTGAAGGACGATATTTACGTCGATGACATTCGGGCGCCTCCACAGCGGACGAGGCGATCCTCCTGCGGGACGAATTGATAGGTATTTTGGCTTCCGCTGGTTATGAGTTGCGCAAATGGATTTCCAACTCACCAGCGCTTTTGGAAGGCTTGCCAAAGGATCATCAGCAAGATCCACATCTATTTGAGATTGTTGACAACCCCGCCATGATGGCTGTTCTCGGCGTTCAGTACAGACCAGTCCAAGACATCTTTACATATAACGTAGATTTGAAATTGCAGTGTTCTTGGACTAAACGTCTCGTATTGTCTACTGTCGCCAGAACCTTTGATCCGAACGGTTGGATCTGTCCAATTATGTTTTGGGCAAAATGCTTCTTGCAGAAGCTTTGGACAGCAGGATTGACCTGGGACAAACCTCTGCACGGCACTCTTGTTGAGGAATGGACCTCTTTTGTATCCTCACTTCCTGCCATCAACGAGATCTCCTTGCCTCGTCCCATCCTTCCTCCCGGGAAGTACAAGGCCACCCTTCACGGGTTTTTTGACGCCTTGGAACGTGGTTACGCCGCCGTGGTGTACTTGCGCACAGTCAGTGCTTCAGGTCAGGTGAGGGTTTCCCTGATCATGGCAAAGAGCAAGGTTGCACCCCTTCGGACATCTCTGACCATTCCGAAATTGGAGCTCTCGGGAGCAGCCCTACTTGTACGCTTGTTGAATCACGTGTCCAGTACTTTGGGTAAAAGCATTTGTATTAATGGGACCTACGCCTGGACAGACAGCCAAACTGTTCTTTGTTGGTTGAAGGCTTCTGTCCACACCTTGGAGGTATTTGTCGCTAATCGCGTTTCCCAAATCCAGAAATCCGAAGTCAAACTTGTTTGGAGACACGTGCCAGGTGAGCTCAACCCCGCTGATTGTGCCTCGCGCGGATGCTTGACGCCTAGTTTGATAGGTCATTCGCTGTGGTGGGGTCCGGAATGGTTGAGTCGACCAGAAATTGATTGGCCTCGAACGCGAGTTTTGAATACTTCTAATTTGCCGGGTCTACGAACACTCGCTCTTGAGAAGGTGGAATGCGCCTTCGACCCCGATTTTTTGTTGAATCGTTACAGCTCCCTTGACAAATTGTTAGGTGTTACTGCTTGGATAAAGCGTTTTGTTTTTAATTTTAGGCACCCACAACAGAAACGTCTGACACCGTTTATCTCACCACAGGAACGACAGGAGTCCCTCACCTTTTGGGTTCGTTCTGTGCAATTGGCGCATTTTGAAAAGGAGATTGCTATCCTTAAATCAGGGAGATCGAAATTGTCGGGAGCTGTCTCTAAATTGAATCCCTTTTTGGACGAAACGGGTCTCTTGCGCGTTGGAGGGCGTCTCAAGAACGCCAACCTCCCTTACGGGGCACGTCACCCCCTTTTGTTACCTAAGGACGGTCATTTGGTACGTTTGTTGGTAACTGACCGTCACCTTAAAAATTCACATGCTGGTTGTAATGCGCTGTTGGCCATTTTGCAACGCGAGTTTTGGATTTTGTCTGCCCGAAGAATTATTCGGAGTGTAGTCTTTCGCTGCATCTCTTGCTATAAGCTCAAGGCTTCTACCATGCAGCCCTTCATGGGAGACTTACCGGCAGATCGCGTAACTGAGAGCAGGACGTTTGACGGTGTTGGCACGGACTTCGCTGGTCCCTTCTTGGTGAAAACGTCGACACTTCGAAACAGCAAGACTGTCAAGGCCTACTTGTGTGTTTTTGTTTGTCTTTCCACAAAGGCCGTACATTTGGAACTGGTCTCCTCGCTTACGACCGAGGCGTTTGTAGCCACATTTGACAGATTTGTATCCCGCAGAGGGCTGCCTTCCTTGATCCGTTCTGATTGCGGCACTAACTTCAAGGGCACTTATAATTATTTGAATGACGTTGTTAATTTCCTTGAAACCAACAAGGCTGATATAGGTGATAGGCTAGCCCGACGTGGGATAAATTGGTTGTTTTCACCACCAAATTGTCCACACTGGGGTGGTATATTTGAGGCCGCCGTAAAATCGGCCAAAACACACTTGCGCAGGACAATCGGTGAGTCTGTCCTTACATTTGAGGAACTCGCAACTGTGTTTTGTAAGATTGAGGCCGTTTTGAACTCTCGGCTATTGTGCCCGATCTCCTCAGATCCGAATGATTTGGAGGCCCTTACGCCGGGCCATTTTTTGATTGGTCGCCCACTTGTCGCCATGCCTGAGTACCCCTATATTGATAAGAGACCTGGTCGTCTCTTGCGTTTTGAATTGGTTCGCCAGATTACTCAGAGCTTTTGGAAACGCTGGAACTTGGAATATTTGCACATACTCCAGCAACGCGTTAAGTGGACCGACAAGACCGATCTACCCAAGATTGGTGACCTCGTTTTGATCAAGGAGGCTAACCTTCCGCCACTCAGATGGCGCAGGGGGCGCATCCTTCATTTGGTAACTGGGGCTGATGGAGTTCCCCGATTTGCTGAGGTCTTGGTAGATGGTTCGATTCTGAGGAGAGCGGTTGCAACATTGTCACGTCTACCAACCGATTAGCGGACCGGTAGGCCGGTCTGGGGCGGGTGGATGTTTGAAATAGAATTAGTTTTTATTATAAGTCAAATCGATTAGATCGATTGAGTAACATTTTGTTTAGTCTATTGAAAATTTCTGACAATGGTCACACTGAACTGTCACTTCCGTTGGCGCCTTGAAAAATTAACACGCCGTTTGCACTCTCGCGTGCCTAATTAATAAATTGATCGCCCTTTGAATTAACGCGAATTGATTCAACTTGTAATTAACTTAATACGTAATTGCCGCTTTTGACTTCCGGCAAAGTTTGTTGTAAATTGATGACATATTGAACATTTGTGAAAAGTTTTGTGAACCGTAAACGTGCATCGTAGTCTGTAGAAGGACTTCGCCGAATTGTACACTGGTATCTATTCGATTCTCTTGTTATTTTGGCCAAAATTATAAGTTAATCTATAGGTCCACTTCAAGAACATCACCAGAATATATAAGGTAAAATTTTCATGTACCTACTCAATACTTTACTCACTGTGCAACGCAGTGCATTGTGTCTGGATATATTGTCTATCGTGGTCAGGTAGATGTATTACACCTTCCACTGCGCACTTCTGATACACCTTCCTGCCTGGCTACGGTAATTCTAGACATACTTATTTAGTAATTTGTTACCTGACCTAAATTGACATTTCGGCGAGCTGGTACATTTTATAATACGAGAACATCCAGTTTCAGTGTTCTTTTATTTCAACACGCTAAGTTCCTCTCCGTCCATAAAACTAGTAGAACTATCTACGATTTTTATTTCACCATAACAAGTGATGTACTTACCTTGAAGATAAGCCGTCAGTAAAACTCAAAGGTCCTATACCCAACCAGGAGAACAACATATTTACGCCAGCTAATAAACTTAGGTAAGCACACTGAGCAGATTGTTCCAAACGGTAATAAAGTTGAAACTTTTATTCCAAAAAAACTACAGGGCCGATATAAAAGTATATGTCCCTAAACAAAGGTCTATCTAACAAAATGAGAAGGGTCATAACTCTATACGTTCTAGGGCCCGTAATAAAGCCATCATAGCGAAATTACTTTTTTTTACTTCGGATAAAGTAACAGCCTGTAAAACTCGGGTAAGGCGCATGCATAATGCCGGCCCGACTCAATAAGGTATTCTTTAAAATAATGTTTTTAAATGACATGTTTTGTTTTGCATATTTTAATAAGAATAGCGAGGGTTCTGGGGTAAATACGAGCTGAAGTTTTCGTTGATTTCAGTCGCGACGTATGTCTTTAAATTGATGGTATAGTTGTTTAAAGAAAGTTCTTTAGATGTTTCTGTAACAAGATATGTTGAGAGTTCTGTGTTTTTATTTGTTTAGCAGCGTTTCTATTTTCATGAATAGTATCAAAATATGTTGTTGAGTTATAAAGCTTGCTATGCTAAATATAAAATTTGTCCTGTGTGTTCAAAGCACAAGCTCTTGAGATAACTCAGCTAGTGCAGCTAGTACAGACAGCTTCCAAAATAGTATTTCACAATTTGAGAAATATGAGTCCAAATAAATGTCATGTTTAACAGTTGTCATTAGTCTTTTTTTATAGTAATAGGCGGCAAACGAGCAGACGGATCGCCTGATGGTAAGCAATTACCGCTGCCCATGGACACAAGCAACACCAGAGGAGTCACAAATGCGTTGCCGCCCCTTGGGGTTGGGATTAGGGATAGGAGGAGGAGAGGGATGAGGGATAAGGAATAGGGGATAGGGCCTCCGGCACTCTCACTCACCGAACGAAACGCAACAGTTTAGGTACTGTTACTTTACGTCGATTTTCTGTGAGAGGGTAGTACTTCCCCGGTCGAGACGGCCCATTCATGCTGAAATCGGGAAGGCTCTACTACCTTGATCGTCACAAGACGCTAAGCCAACGCAAAGAGATTTTTATGTAGCGTTAGAAACTTGTGTGTCAGATCACGTTAAATAACCGTTCACAAGCTGACGTGATTGAGTTAGGACAGAACATTCAGGACTTATAAAATTAATGTGACTGCCTCCGTGGTCCAGTGGATAGCGTATGCGACTGCTGATTGGAGGTCCCGGGACTCCCGGGTTCGATTCCCGGGTCGGGCAAAATAGTGGGTATTTCCGTATTCTTAGTAGCAGCACGGAGTCTGGTGATGTGCTTAACACTTTCACTGTCCGACCGCCAGACACAATAGAAATTCAATTGTCCTAATAGGCTCGCCCCCCATTACCTACGTGGGACCTAAAAATTCATGGCGAAATGTGGGTGTAATATTACACCTCTGCCTACCCCAAAGGGGATACAAGCGTGAGTCTATAAAAAAATTACTTGTGCTAGCTTCCAAAAAGAATAAGACCAACTTGATTGATTTACTACAACTTAACTCATAATTTTATGTCACAACATAACATTCATGTATTTAATTACCACACTGGATTTTCGCGAGCCATATTTTGTTCTAGTTTGAATTGAAACCATGAGAAAATTTAAGGCCTACCTTAATAAACATAGAAAGCATGTCCTTAATAAGATCCAATATCAAGGATATCGAAGAAAATGCCTATCTGGAAAGAGGAATCTATACTTTTAAGGCAATATTGGTCACCACTCATCCTTAAGGCACCAATTCACAGAGTTCCTTTGCCGTTGATTCTGTTATTAGTCAGATGATGGTAATATTGCACTCGCATAGTAAACTTTTGCATCGTGCGTAAGCATACTATGTCACATATGGTAAGTATTGTTACAATACAGTGAAATTTTTCACAAATATATAAATGTAATATTATCAAACAACTGATACAAAGCTTTGTAGGGCACTATTTATAGCTATAATATTTGATACCCAGCCAAAATCCAGTAATTGATAATACTGACATCATTCCCGCGATATTAATATCCCAAAACGATATTATAACAAGATCGTTTTCTTATAACCCATAAAGAATATTAAGATATCCATTTTATCTCTTTCCCCCGGTTATAATACCCGAGGCGTGATAAGACGTCCATTAGCATGTGCCCTTAGCGCAATAAAACGCACTGGTTACAGCTCAGTGACAATTTGCGTCGGATTCTGACGTCACCTGAATGTCTACTGTTTCTACCCAACTGTATTGGGCGGGCTTATCATCTCACCAGATGTTGAGTAACATTTGTTTTGGTGAAAAATGTTTTGGGCTTCTGAAAATACAGACAGAGGTAATGAACATATTTACGGTGTATACAAATTATATTACAGCCCTTCGGATATAAAGTCGTGAGTGTATAAATAAAATAAATATTTTACATATTACTTATTTCTGAGTATTGTTGGATATTATAATACGGTTTTCCTAAACGGTACGGCTGTATTAAAATGTTGTGTTAGTGTAAGTAAAAGGGGATTTTTATTTACCTATTTAACTAATGAGAGGACTGCTAAATTGTACTACTAAAAGTTGTCGGTAGGATCAGTTCAAGATTAATATATAAATTATTTAAATTAAAAACTCTTTTAAACCGCCAAAATTATTCTACCACATTCAATCTCGTTATGTAACTATATAATAGAGACATGAAAAGTTGATTTCCCTAAAAAGCCTTTAACCCGTATACCTGATTCACAAAACTACACAATGGCATACCAAAGACATTCCAAACAGCGAACCAACATCTGGCAACACACAAAATATTGTATAACCTCGCATATTTGTTTTCCATTAATCCAGCAGTTTGCCAGAACAAAGTAAACATGTTCAGCTAACTGTTGTAACGAAACTTCAGTTGGAAGTATCGTCGTCTTGTTCTAACATCGTAAGTTAGAAAGAGATGGGATGCACCACGTCGTTGGGTTGCGACAGTGCACAGAATATCTGTGCTCTCGGTGATATGAAGTAATCATCTTTGAATATGGTAAACAGAGATTATTTTGTGTTGAAATCCTTTGCTCGGCTTTGCCACTGAAATGTTCGGAATTATACTGAAATGTATAATACCTTTGGTATATTCATTCTCAACACTGATTTATATTCTAGTAAGTATTTCGAAAATGGAAATATGGATATTCATTATGCGAGTTACCGCATAACGAATATTCGCATAATGAATAATTATGATAATAATATAATTATTACGTGGTTGGAACATAATATTATTTGTTTTATCCTTAATCTTAAAAAAGAGTAAAATAACAATATGATCTCAGCCTCACGTGCGAGCTCTCATACTTCTGGGTAAGGCTTTTATAATGAAAAATACTAAGATATATCGTTGAGCTATTGGCGTGTTTAAAATAAATACTGGTAGCAGTAAAGCAAATCCTAAGAAGTCATGGATTATTCGTTTATAAATTTCTCACTCGGAGATATGCGATAATTCTACGTAATTAACTAGAGCTTCAGTTATTTCTGCTAAGCAGCGATGGCCTAATGGAGAGAACTTAAAGATAAATGGTAATAAACTTGCTCAACGGTAGAAGAAATCATCTCTGACAATTCTCTATAGTGATACACACTTGGCCAGCGTAGCAGACTATGCTAACCTAACTCTTCTTATAGTGGCTCGTGAACTGCAGTGTAGGGCAACTTTAATACTTGGCATATTAGTGTCCAGGTCCAGGACAGATAAAACTTGGCATATTAGTCTTTTCACAAGCCTTATCTATCCAGGATGTCACAAGGCCCATCACCAAGCCGAAGTCTACTCATTTTGGACATCATGCCATACTAAGCAAGAATAAAACGTAGGAAACGATTTTTGTTAAGTAAATCCATTTTTTAAGACGCAACTAAAAGTGCGCGGGTGCAATTTTTGAAATATCTACTTAGTCATAGGTGCATAGAACATCGATAGAACAGATTTACGGGGTAATTAGATCGATTTTGTACCTAAAAACAAAAAATGTATGGTAATTTTGAGCCTCAATATCTCCAGAAACAGTAATGTCCCAGGTATGATGCCGAAGTAAAAAAATGTTGTAATAATTGGTACAATATTATTTATTGCTGTGAGGCACAAAATATTTATTCTTTCTTTCAATATGAGATTTCAGATATCGTTAAGGGATTTTTACATCCAGTATATAGAAAATTCTCGATTGACTGGCAGAGAAGCCACAACCAAAACTATTGGGTGCAAGAAGCTAAAATTGGGATGTATCTTATTTGGGAATCGTATGTATTTACTAAGAAGGCATTTCCCGAAATTCTGAAGGGATCGGCGGAGAGAGATATATTAAAAAATGTACGGATGTAGCTGCGAGCATGCTATATTACCTAACTAATTGTAATGCGCATTATTCTTTATTTTCAGTATGATTTGAAGCAGTCTATTTTAATTGTTCGTCAATTAAAATACCTATCAATATTAGCTTTGAAATCTAAGCCTCAAACAAAGTAACTATAGCGTAGTAGCAGTTTATTCCTGTACAAACGCAAGTTATAAAAAGTCAGACACACATGTTACAATGTGCAATGACCGCACGTCGAGGTCGCACTCTCGTACACTATCACCGATATTATTTCTGTTCAGTTTCGTACCGGCTTTTCTTAGCAGTAGCTACGTTCTGAACTGGTGGTAGGTTAAAATTGACGTTGCGTGAGTACTTTGAATAGTTCACAAAATAGAGACAAATTGCATATTTATCATTTCTCTACGAAAAGCACGAAATCTTTAGGACAACCAGTCGCAGGAGCATACACAGAGCAAGCAATTTATTCACCAAATTAGGTCACATTTTAATACAGAAATAACTTCGTAAGGTCAGTTTTGCACGTCGTTGATTGTCATCTGAGACTTTCTTCGAGGTAACAGTTACGGGTACCAAGACTTGGCTATTGATGCACACTGTGCACAATAATTGTACAGCTTTCATATTTAATTCGGAAATCTAACGTAAGTTTCACATTCCCCGTCCATATATGTTGTAATTAATTGCTTGGACCAATGAGTCGGTGGTTAATTTGAGTGTGCCATAGATTTGTTAGGTGTTGCCAAAACCTAAAAAGCTGGCACCAACAAAACGTTGGACGTAGTTCATGCGGCATGTGCACGAGACTCTTTTATTGCAGCGTCTGTTACAAACTCGCATGTTATTGGTCGACTTTATCCGGAGTTTTAATTCCATTTCATGTGTTTTTATATCGTCCGGATGCTCTGTTTCATTTTTTTCTCTCGCCGGGGTTAGAGAGTTATGTTCTTAATTGAAATGTGCTAGCTTTTTAAGTTTTATTGCTGTTTTTATCATCCGCGTGAAATGTGGCGTTCTGGTTTACGTTGTTTGTTTGCTGTTGTGTTTATCTTAATGTATTTGCGCTCAAGTCGAGGGATTTTTTGTTTGTACCGCTGATTTTATTGCCTATTGCGTGGTGATTGCTGTGCAAGTTGAAGATAAGTTTCGCTCGAAGTGAATATTGCACCACTATGTGTGTAGATTCGATCCACGGCATATATTACCACCACATAACAAATAACAGAATTAATGTAGAATTAAAAACTCTGCATAATATAGACAATAACTAACTTTACACGGTCGTGTAAAAATGGCATCAATTGTTTCGAATATATTAAAAAAATGTCTTACCACTGAATAAACTTTACATAATAGTACTGTTAATAAAAATGTGAATCTTCATAATAAGTCTGTTAACCTTTTTAGTAAATGTCTAATGTTGCAACGGTTTAATTTCCTTAAGTCGTCTATAATCTTAAAGGCCATATTGATGGATTTTAAACGTCCAGGCATATACAAGGTTAATTACCTTTTATTTTCGAATGATTGTCCGATAGTACCTACCGCCAGTTCAGTACGTGGCTACTGTTAAGAAGAGCCGGTACGAAACTGAACAGCAATAATATCGGTGATAGTGTAGGAGAGGGCGACCTCGACGTGCGGTCACTGCACAATGTAACATGTGTGTCTGACTTTTTATAACTTGCGTTTGTACAGGAATATACTGCTACTAGCTATAGTTATTTTGTTTGACGCTTAGATTGCATATTGATAGGTTATTTTATTAATGGACTATTTAAATAACTTGTGGGAGAATAATGCGTTTTAAAATTGTTAGATATTACGACTAGTGAAGAGACAAACAAACTGCTATGTCGAGTTCCGTATGAAGTGTCTCACACTGCAGAGCACGGGCCTTTCATTAAAAAAAGAGTTAAACTATAGTCCACCACGCTAGCTAAAAGGCTTTTGAGAACATTATAGAGAACTGTCAAGCAGGCAGGTTTCCTTACGAAAAACTTCTTTACCCATTAACTTCGAAAAGTTAGTGGTACGTCGCACATCTCAAATCTTTCCCGGTTTCGATTCGAACCCGAGACCCTCTGCATGCTACGACAAGAGTATCGGGTTGTTAGACTTTCTATTAGGCTATCGCTGCTTAGTAAGTTACTAAGTTCTAGTACATGTTTTTCAACTATTCCTTTATCGCAGATTACTATAATTTTGACATCATGAGTAGGCAACTAGTTGAATCGGTTTTGCCTTTCGTGTATACTTATACTTTTCTTCGAGTGATAAATTTAAAAACGAATATTCCATGATTTCTTGCGGTTCCAGTTTAACTCTTACTAATTATTTTTAAAGACGAATGGAACAACGATGTATCCTAATCCTAATTTTTATTTTAAAAGCTTTATCATATTGTATACATACATCCCTTTTATAATAATATATCCACCACTGAAACAGAAAGAAACACGATGTACAAAAGTCACCGGACAAAAATCGTGCCGGCTGACATTTGCAAACGACTTTCCCTAACTAAGCCATTGTGACGTCATAACCGTGTATGCGCTTTGTGTCCAGTAGTTGGAACAACGGGCAGAAACTAGTTCGTTTATGGATGACTCTGTAGGTATTTGTGTACAGAATGCGGGGCAACTCTACTCGATGAATGGGGAAGAGTTATTTGGAAATTCAGTTTTATTGAATTATTTTTTATTGTGTGTGTGATTGATAGCTGTAATGGCTCATAATGCTCATAATGGAGTCAGTAACAGTTAATGAATATGGCCTTTTATATTATAAAGTTTATGAGAAGCTAGAATAACGTGAAACTAGTAACGCCCTTTCTTTTTTTTTTTTTTTTTTTTTTTTTTTTTTACGAGGTGGAAAATCCCTTCGGATCTCCGACTCTTGGGGAAAATAAGAGCCGGAGTATGTGGTGTTTCCACTAAAAACCACCTCGACTTCCGCCATGTACCCGTGTGTCGGAGGGTGGGGCATCACCAAAGCACTCGTCGCCACCCTCCGACGGGTATTGGCCCGCCAGATGGGCAGGCGGGCCCCGAACAAAACCCCTTGGCGACGGATTAAGGTGTTGGACTCCGCCGCCAAAACGCCCAGCGGCCGCAGAGGATAGGGAGGACGGCAACGCAACACCGCATCTCCTCTTCCTCTGCGGCCCCACCGCGACGCATCGAATGGTGCGCCCCCACCCGGTCGCGGGAGATAGGGCGCGTGGCAACGCAACACCGACACGCCTCTCCTCCCGCGACCGCACCCGACTGCGAGGGACAGTCAGAACTGTCCCCCGCACCCGCACCGTTGGACGCATCCTGCGCAGGCCCCTCCAAGCCCACGCGGAGCGTCCCCTCCTGGATCCCTCTTAGCTTCACCGCGGGTGACCAATCCACGGCTACTGAGCCCCCCCACCACGACAAGGTGGAGATCCCACGGGGGGGAACTAGTAACGCCCTCACTATTAGTGCAGAACTGTGAAACAAGCAATGATTGCATTGCTGGTTAATAAACATGGTACAATTGGCGACCTACATTTAATGTTATATACATTTTCATATCATACGAAAGCATTAACATGATATGAAATATTATTTATTTTTGTACAAAACTTAATCAGATTTTCATGCCCCGTATTTACCAAAACGATAATTGCTTAAGACTTCAAAACTAAGGCAGAATTATTCGGTCTTTTCCCTTACTTTCGTACTAAACATACTTACAGTATTAAAGTTTAATTTGAAAGCCACTCCTTGTCTGAATTCCCCGCTTGGCAACTTTTTACCTGAATATTTAAACTCCTGAAATTCTCCTTAGGGATTATAGAAATAATAACGCCGTCTTGTGACTAGGGGTATTTTTATAACATTTTTATATATAAGGCTGTATATCTTTAAAAAGGTCGGCAATGGAATTTTACACAAGTACTTAAGCAGCCACGTTCTGAATCTCTAATCTGTGTCAATTCAGAGAAATCCGATTTATATTAGCTGTAACACAAATCGAATTTCTCTGAAATGTCACAATAAGTAACAATTTTCTGTATTGCCTTAAACATGTTAGATTGTGTCCAGAAGAGATGTCAAGCTACATTTCGTATTGATTCTATAGGTAGTGCTTGAGGCTTGTCCTAATTGCCATGTTTCGAGGTGTCACCTAAAGCTACGTAGAAAATATGACGCATTTGATTTATATCCATACCATCCTAGTATTATCAAAGAGAATAACCTCTCAAAACATTTTGGCCACCATCGAGGCATCTCAGGACACCCGTAGAAGTATTTTGGCCACTTTCGAGGCTAGGCTTTCAAGCTAAGTACGGCGCGTAATATTTTCGTTGAAAGAATGGTAATATTTCTATTTATTAAGTTAATATTGTATATCAAAAGACGCGTAATTAAACAAGCTTTCAAATGATATTAATTAACACCAAATAATATACTTGAAGCCCACGCAAGAGCGGTATAAAGCGCGCCCGGTATAATATTTTCCCGCCATTTTCGAGCGCGCTATTATATTTCTCACATATTCATATTTCTCGTCGTTTTTTACTATGGGAGGTATATAAGTTTTGTACACGATAAGAAAGGTAATTTAATTTACTTTCAGAGATAATAAATATAATGGAAAGGAACATTTTAATTTTAAACATAAAAAAATATAAATGATTGTTAATTGCCGCCAATTTTCGTATTTTATTTTTTTAAACATATTTTTTTGTTATATATCAGATTCAAACCTAGATAAGTTTCTTTTCAACTAGAAAACCAATTTAAAAACCATATCTGATAAGATTCCGATAAAAATTATTCTTATTGGACTTAGCACAATTGTTTACTTTTGCCCGCAAAAAATAACCGCCATACCCGCCAAAATTTTCGAAAGCGTATATCTCATGAATTATAGGAGTATTATATATCACATGATAGGTTTATTTATATACTCATAATAAAACTATAATTCATAGCATAAATGTAACGTTATCTATATATTTTCATTCAATGAAAAATAAATGCCGTTGTTTCGGTAAATGAATGAATATAGCCTCTTGAATTAAATTTTTACACAATATTTGTTTATTTTTTTGTCTATTAATTAGTAATTAGTCCATTCACAATTAAAACATAAAAATATCAAATATAATTATATTATTTGTTTACAATGATGTTTTGAATCCATAATAACGCCCCGCGCGCAACATGCAAAGGCAGTGAAATATACAAAAATTTCAAATGCTGACATTTAAATAATTTTCTAAGCAAGCATTGCATTAATTTTATATTTTTGTAAAGCTTATACCACCAGGTATACAAAATAATAAAAGTAAGCAATTTATAACCCATATTGTTATCATGACAAACAAAAATGGCGAGTAGGTCATCGATAGACGACATTGTTTACAATAGGATCAAGTTCGGCGGGTCGCATAAACTAAACATTCCGTCATTCAGTCACCATTCAAACATTACTACAAAGCTTATTTAATTTAATTTCATAAAAACATCATTTCAAATATCAATACCCGAGTGACGAGTCGTAAGTTTAGGTTTAAGTTAGCACGGCAAGTGGCCTTGCTTCGCGGGTGGTCAGATAACGACCGCGTGATGCTTTAGCGATAAAAGTCAAATTAAAGCGGTATCTTGAGCGGATAATAAGTAAAGAGAATAAGAGTTTAGTCTATGTTTAGTCGTGCACTACTTACAGAACCACATTAAGAAAAAGGCGCAATAATCAACAAGCCATTTGTTTTTATAATAAATAATCTTGAAAACTGTACAGCTTTGTCAAAGTCAAAGCAAAATCCTTTTTTCATTTGGGTCACAATGTGACGCTTATGAACGTCAAAATAATAAATTTATAAAATAATTACTTAAAGACTCTACATTTACATTTACTGCCACATTCGCAAAGCAAGGGTGTAGAACCATGAGAAAGAACGGACTATGAAACTCACGGTCACTCTTTTTCATCCTCTGGATTTGCATAATACACATAATTTTCATTTCGTAAGATGTTGTGTAACTCAAGTTGTAAATCAAGGGCGTGACCGACAAGATTGGCTACATCTTGAAGCGAGCTTCAATCAAAACTTTCTACAAGCCGCCAACGAAGATAAGCCAATTATTACCATCTGTCAAGAGTCAGTTACCCTTACAAGAGGCCGGGGTTTACAAGATAGACTGTGAGTGTGGGCTCTCATACATTGGACAAACCAAGAGAAGCATAGACATTCGACTAAAGGAACATATAGCTGACATTAAACACAAACGCTCAACGAAGTCTGCTGTGTGTGAACATGTAGAACAAGGAATCAACCATTACCTGCGATTTGATAAACTACAGATACTCGCAAAAGAACACCGCTTTATTCCAAGAATGATACGTGAAGCTATTAAAATTAAAAAAACATCCTAATTTCAATAGGGAAGATGGTTGGAATGTACCTCCAGCTTGGGACCCTGTTATCAGGCTAATGAAACCCAAAAAGGACAAAGTCACCAGAAGACATCAAGACACAGGGAGCACATTCTGCGTAGATAGTAACACCAATAGTTGAAAAATGTTCGGGTACTTTGAGATAACTTTTAAATTCAAGACAAAGAAATATCACCTCAGTCTGCCGTGAACATGAATCCTGTAAAGAATTCGAAACGTCGGCTAGTAATAAAAATGTAGTTTCTAGATCTTTCGGTTTAAATAACCAGTGAAAGTAATATAACGCGATAAAATCCGTAAACTGTAGTTTAATTTCAATGTTGTAACTGTTACAGCTTCTATATCACTTGTATATCATATATTTACTGTACATAATAATCAAGCATAATACTTCATTTTAATTTTGATGTTCATTTAGTTAGCCTCCTCAGAATAGAGGTGGTGAAACAAGAGCATGCACTTACATTATATACATACATACATACATAGACTCACGCCTGTTTCCCGGAGGGGCAGGCAGATACTACAGAACGCCATTTGCAAGGATCCTGACGTATCTCTCTTGCTGCATTCACTACCATCAGATTCCTCATGCATGCTCTTCTGTTCAGGGTACTTCTAACCTGTCCTGTTTTTAGGATGTCTCCAATCTGGTCAGAGAACTACAATGTCTGCAATCTGGTCTTACATTATATTTACCTAATAATGCAGGCAAATCGCGAAAATTATCAGAACCATGATGGAAATGATGCAGTTAAATATTAAAATTGCATACCAGACCGCAAGACCGTTTGTTTGATATACTTACTCAGGATTAGAATTTATTTTATTCTATCAATGTTTGTAAAGCACCCAGCGATGTAGAAATTATGCTCTAGTGTTGAGGTACCTAAAAACTTTTCTAGGCTAAGTTACAAATTGTTCTAGTCCGAGGCCTCTCATTTGGTAGTCAAAGAGCTAAGGTTGTTATTGCGTATGATAACGTATTCGAATACATTTTTCTTCCTGAAGGTACAAAATACTGAAAATATCTCACACTAGAAACTAAATTTGCTGATGTATCTATACACGATATTATAAAATGAAGTGCCCCGGTCGCCCTGTATGTCTGTATGAACGCAATACACTCAAAAACTACCGAATTGATTTTTGTAGGGTTTTCTCAAAAGGTAGGGTAATTCTTGAGGAAGGTTTAAGTGTATAATTAAGGCGCGCAGTAGCCTAGTAAAGATAAAAAATAGTTTTTATTGAATCTCATAGTTTTAGTTACAGTATGATGAGGCTGCCCCAGTAAGTTATAAAAATACTTGTGTTGAGGTTACCTCGCTTCTTCCCATGTTAAAATATATGAGAGAAAATAACATAAAATAATGAGTGAACATATGAAATCAGAAAGGAACATAATAAGTAAAGTAGGTAGTCTAGTCTAAGTAAGATTAAATGAAAAGTTTTTATTTATAAATCATTGGTGAATTATGTATTTCCAGATGAAAATGAAGATCAAATTTCGCACTTGGATCAGATAATTAAGAAAGAAATTATAAGCAGGCAGGTATTAAACTGGTAAGAATAAGGGCAATATTTTGAAAATACTTGTAAAAAGTTTTAAATTTACTTTATCGGAATGTGTGTTTACTGCTTTGTATCGTATCATCATCTTACGGCTCTGTATGCAGTACACTATCAGCCATCATCATCATCATATCAGCTGAAAGACGTCCACTGCTGGACATAGGCCTTCCCCAAGACTCTCCACATAGACCGATATAGACCCATCCTAATTTGCTTTATAATAGTCTTGTTATTCTCTCCACTAGGCTTACTCAGCAAAAAAGAGTATTAAACGAGTTATTTGACTCACATTTAATACCACCTTACATTGACAGTGCATGATGGCCGTAATATCATCGTCGTCAGTGGCCGCGGAGTCAGTACTACGTTGCGGCCGGCGAGATTTATTGCAGCGACTAAATTAGTTCGGTAACTGTCGGGTGATGAATGGCACGAATTAAGGCCCGCCGCGGCTTGTTCGATGATAGTTATGGAATGGCTTTTTGTTTAACCCTTTGTCTTTAATAGTTGACTTGAGGCTTTTGTATGAGACTTGGATAAATCTTATCTGTGTTGAAAACACCATTCACGTACCTGGTGCAAAAGTACCTTTGCAATACGGCCTGATGGAACTCATAAAACTCAAATTCAGGCTACATGTAAATATGATGTTTTAAAATCAAGAAGTATATCCGCCATGTCTTTCTCTTTGTGAATTATTTAATACTAAGGCTTCAAATACTATAATATTGAATTCAGATGTAATGGAATTGAAAGATTTTTACTGTTTATTAAAAAAGACAACTCCCGCATTAGGACTAAATCATATGTCGCGGGGGACTTTACAAACATACAGCTAACGGACACAATGAACAGCCAGACTCGAAACAACAATTTGTAAATCACATAAAGTGTTGTCTCGTGTGGGGATCGAACACGGTGCAGTGACGAGCGGCGAGGCGGCCGTTTAAACCACTACGCCAACCATGCTGTCGAAAGAAAGAAGTTTCCCAGTAAAATTGTTCACTTACAATATAATTATGTTAAGTGGCAGCGATAGCCTAGTGGAGCGACCGATAGAATGGTACGCAGAGGATCTGGATTCGAACCACGGCGCGCACCAATGACTTTTTGAAGTTATGTGCGTTTTAAATTGTTTATTATCGCTTGCTAAACGGTGAAGGAAAACATCGTGAGGGAACCGGCATAGTTCTCCATAATGTTCTTGAAAGACACGTGAAGTCTAATCCGCACTACGCCGGCGTGTTCTCATAGTCCGAAGAAGAGGACAGTTATATACAGGGTTGATGATGATGTTGATGATGATGACATGTTCAATGAATTATACAGTAGTTTCTAGAGACTACAGTCGGATAAATGTAATATTTTCATTAAAACACGTTCAAATAACATTCCGGCAACAGGAAATATCCCTAAAAATATAACAATACGTATTAACAAAGAAAATCAGGGATGCCTTATTTTCGCGTTGAAAATAAATGAGTCTCGCCAAGGTCCTACAAAAATTACTAAAGAAGAAGTTGACGAAAATGTTGGCAGGCCATAGGCTGTAACCTACCAAAGATGAAAGGATATGAGCGGTGTAACGAAAACATCCATCATCATCATTTTATTTTCTAAGCTTCGCTCAGCAAAGCATAGGTATAGATATCCTACCACATTCACACAACACCATCTAGTCCCAAACTAAGCAGAGTTTGTACTATGGGTACTGGACAATGGATAAACATAAATATAGGTTTTTTACACATTATACATAGAAACACCCAGACCAAGACATAAATCCATGATCACGCAAAGAATGTTTGACTTGAGCGGGAATCGAAGCCGCGACCTTCGTAGTGGCAGTCGCTTACACTCCCGCTACGCCACTGGGTGTTTCCCTTGCTTTGTTCGGTAGGCACGCACATCTTTGATGGATATGCCACCTTTACATAGAGCCTCTCACGACATTTTTACGTCCGCCGCGTGATTGGCGGCCATGTCAGTTTTTACGTCATTCTCGTGCCTCCCAAGTGCGCACAAAAAATAGACGTGCCGGAAGTAGCGAGATGATATTGATTAGTGAAACTGGGATGACGAGGAAAAGTTTTATATACGGTGAGTAGGTAGTATAGTTTGTCTCAACAAAAATTGAAGTATATGCTGCTAAGCGCAGACCGATGCATGATGTAGAGTGGGATAGATTGACTTCTAAATCCTTATGCTCGATTGTTTGATAACTCTTGGTCGACAACTTGTTGTTGTTGCTTAAAATAATGTGCGTTTATTGTAAGTGGATTGACGATACATGTACACTTTAACGCATCTGACTTATATAGTAAAGTACGTACATATTACTGTTCCCTACACTACCAAAAAAAATGTTTCATATCACCAGCGCTTTGAGGGACAATAAAACGAAACAATAGCAATTTTAATATTATGAAGGCGTTCACTGTCTTTCAAAGAGTTTTAATATGGTTGAGGTTATATAAGAAGTGATGGTGCATCTGAGCATTATTTATAATGCTCGGGAAATTGAGCAATAAATAGGTGTATATCGCCATTGGCTGGTTTAAGTATAGGTACTAGTTTTGCGACGGCTAAGGCGAGCCGACCGGCCATCGTCGGTACTGTTCACATTGTGCGTGACATCTGGCTGCTCCGTGTCCATCAGTGATCATGACCATAGCTTTATCTAAGCTCCTACCACTATTATGTAACAATATTGTAACCACGATCAGTAAAGGTCGCAGTCATGGCCTCAGTGGTCCTCCTCATCCTCAGTGCTAAGTGTTCCACATGAAAAAAAAAAAAAAAAAATCCCTCCAACATATTCAGTCCTGTATACCTTTATTAGCAAAATATTCATAACATAACATAGTTTATAACAAAAGCCGACGTGACCCCTTTGATTACTCTCTACGTAACAAGTGGAGCAACCTTTAATAAATTTAAATTCATAGAGTTATCATGGCAGTATGCAAATGAGTTATATAAAAATGTTAATTACTCGGCCCTTAAGCGGCTTGCATATGTGGCTTGATATGAACAACACCGACAATTATGGAGTGGAGTGTACCAGCCTAGCTAAGCCTTTGTATTTTGTAGGAGACGGAAAAAGGCCTCGGAAGGGAATTGTTAATGAACTGGCAAATGAATCCACCAATTGGTGTAGGGTATTAATTGTATTGTATGGTTTATTAAATTTGCCTTTCTCGGGACTGAAATGTAATTTCCAGCTCATCTACTTATCTCTTGATTTATTCTTCTAGTGCCGAAGTTTGATAAAACCATAAACTCATTGCTTTCCTTGTGGTAAAAACCCTTTGTACTTGACGGAATTAAACAGTATCAGTAACTGGCATTGCTGGTTTCTGCAAACCACGTGTAATGTGAAGTTTATGTTTTTTTTACTGCAAAGTCGACTTTGCCCACGGCTTCGCCCACGTAAATTGTACACCTAAAGATTCTTCATGAATCACACTATTTATTGTTGAAAAAGTCCGTTTGGTAGTTTTTTAGTTTCTGCGTTCAAACAGACAAACAGGAAGAAAATAGGACTTCATTTTATATCTATACTAATATAATAAAGCGGAAGAGTTTGTTTGTTCGTTTGTTTGTTTGAACGCGCTAATCTCAGGAACTACCGGTCAGATCTGAAAAATTCTTTTTGTATACGATAGCCCCGTTATTCCGGCAGGCTATAGGCTATATAACATAACGCTTCGACCCTTTGGGGCCGGGCAAAAGGCTAAAAAGGCTAAAAACATAATGTCGGCTAATCTCAGGAACTAGCAGTCGGATTTTAAAAATTGTTATTGCCTATGATAGCCCAATTATTCCGAAAGGCTTATAGGCTGTATAAAATTACGCCACAACTTTTAGGGGCCAGACAAAAATAATAAAATGGTCAAACGAGAAGGGGGAGGGTTGGGTCAAAGGCAAAAGAAGGCTAAACGAATAGGATACAATCTATATGGGTATCGTTTTTGAGATTTTCGGGACGCTGATTAATAATATGAAATTTATTTAGTGATCCAAGATGGCAGACGGGAAATCAAAGATGGCGGATGAGAAAATTTTAAATATCAATATGGGTATCGCCTTCGATATTTTAAGGGGTGGAGAACCGAAATACAACATCTATTTCGTGATCAAAGATGGCGGATGGGCAATCAAAGATGGCGGATGGGAAAATTTAAAAAAATCAACATTGGTATCGTCTCCGATGTTTAAAGGGATGGGGAATCCAAATACAACATCTATTTCGTGATTCAAGATGGCGGATGGGAAATCAAAAAGGCGGATGGGAAAAATTAAAAAAAAACAATATGGTTATCGTCTCCGATGTTTTAAGGGATGGCGAATCTAAATACAACATCTATTTCGTGATCAAAGATGGCGGATAGCAAATCAAAGATGGCGGACGGCATTTTTTAAAGTCGATATGGGTATCGTCTCCGATATTTTAAGGAATGGGGAATTCAAAAACACCATCTATTTCGTGATCATAGATGGCAGATGGGATTTTTTTTGTAATCAATATGGGTATCGTCTCCGATGTTTGAAGGGATGGGGAATCCAAATACAACATCTATTTCGTGATTCAAGATGGCGGATGGGAAATAAAAAATGGCGGATGGGAAAAATTTTCAAAATCAATATGGGTATCGTCTCTGATGATTTAAGGGATGGTGAATCCAAACACAACATCTATTTCGTGATCAAAGATGGCGGATGAGAAATCAAAGATGGCGGATGAGAAAGTTTTAAAAAATCAATATGGTTATCGTCTCTGATGTTTTAAGGGATGGCGAATCTAAATACAACATCTATTTCGTGATCAAAGATGGCGGATAGCAAATCAAAGATGGCGGACGGGATTTTTTTAAAGTCGATATGGGTATCGTGTCCGATATTTTAAGGAATGGGGAATTCAAAAACACCATCTATTTCGTGATCAAAGATGGCGGATGGGATTTTTTTTTAAATCAATATGGGTATCGTCTCCTATGTTTGAAGGGATGAGGAATCCAAATACAATATATGTTTCGTGATTCAAGATGGCGGATGGGAAATCAAAGATGGTGGATGGGAAAAATTCAAAAAATCAATATGGGTATCGACTCTGATGATTTAAGGGATGGCGAATCCAAATACAACATCTATTTCGTGGCGGATAGGAAGTCAAAGATGGCGGACTGGGATTTTTTTTTTAAGTCGATATGGGTATTGTCTCCGATATTTTAAGGAATGGGGAATTTAATATTATATAAAAATCTATGTTTGTCTTTGCATCATTTATAGACCCTGGAATGATGTAACTATGGAAAAGGGGCTTGGAAAAAAGGGAATTAAATAAAAACTCTTAAAAAGGCGATACGGAGTTCGCTGGGTCAGCTAGTTAAGTATATATGTGTTAGTTGGTCCCCATACGTCACACATACATTCTGTCAAAAAACGATCGGGAATGGATTCATAATCATAATTGTTTATTTGCGTAAAGTTGGTACAATATGGATCTTAATAATGTTAACAGTGTTCATGCAACTTCAGTCAAAAAGTGACATGCAAATACGAGTAATGTTTGTGTAACAGGTAGTGTAGCAGTAGATAATACCATTATAACAAAATGTCGACAAACTCAATGATGTAAACAAGGAATTCAAGTGATTGATTGTAATTTTAGAACATTATTAATTAATACCTGCGAATTATATCAGTAGGCAATACAATGTCAATGTATGATATAAAAAAATGTCAGAATAAAATAAGAAATTATAACAAATTATCAATACAAACAATGTCAATATAGAATATTATTATGTACATACAGGTCAATTCAACAAATTTATTAAAATATTAACAACAAATTAATCAAAATATCTAATAATAATAATAATAATAATAATAAAAAAAATATATTTAAAAATGTAATTTTAATTAGAAAAATAATAAATAAAGGAGATAATAATAATAATAATAAGAAGTTTATTTCAGACCCAATACAACAGTCCATAATTTTGTTAGTACTTTTGTTAGTAACAATTGTGCTTAATACTAGGTTAGTATTGTTAGTAAGATTATAATTATAATTTATAGTGTAATGTATAATGTCCACTTAATATTAATTGAATTTTAATTGAAATTAATGAGCAGGCAGGTACTTCTTATACAGCTTTTTTACTCATAAAATCAGAAACCGTATAGAAACATTGATCTAATAACCATTTATTTAACTTAGAGCTGAATATATTTGCAGGTAGACTCTTTATACTGTTTGGTATATTGTTATATATACGCCCACACATTACATACCTAACAATTTTTTTGATACAGTGTAGTCTTGGGTATCTTTGGCAAAACAATTCTTTCAGGATTCCTAGTGTTTCTAGGGTTAAGATCCTGAGCCACCGTAAAAATGTTTTTATATTGTTTTACAAACTTTGCTGCCTCTAAAATATATAAGCTAGGTAAAGTTAGTAACTTCAACTTGGAAAATACGGGTTTGCATGATTCCCAAGGAGGAATCCCAACAATAGCCCTCACGCATTTTTTTTGTGTAATAAAGGCCCTATTAAAGTCTGTGGAATTACCCCAAAGTATAAGGCCATTACTGTACAGTGAGTCCAACGACCGACCAAGGGAACGAAATAAAACACGAAATCGTTCCCAAGCAAGAGACATTTATTCGTTCAATCGCTGGTGCTATATATACTAGCCTCGGAAAACTTTGATAGCGCGGTTCAGGATCAAACAGCGCCATCTATCGAATTATGATGGAACTATTATAACAATTAACATTCCGCCCACCATGGACAGAATGTCCATAACTACAAAATAATTGCACGTTACCACCCACCATAAAACAGTAACAAAATGTGGTGGGTTAGGCAAGCCAGTGGACTGTATATAAAATAAACATTCTAGCAATAGTTTCTTAAACCATACCAAATACAATTATAAACTAAATCTTACAATACTAGGCATATCTTTTTTTTTTATTGTTACACTGTAACTGGAAGCACAATAAGTTTAGACACTGGCCTTTTTATAATAGAGTCTTTGCATCGCAAAGACACGACTCTAGTGATGTTGTCTGAGCCAGTGTGTTTGTCTACAATAAGGCCGTAAAGCCACCTTGCCGGTGGCATGCCATCCTCCATCACCAACACTACATCACCCACCTTGGATTCAGGTGTGCTGTGAGACCATTTATACCTGTGATGAAATTGAACCAAGTACTCACGAGACCATTTACGCCAAAAGTCCTGAACCATCCGCTGAGTTAAATGCCACCTTTTTAAAGTGCTGATATTCGAATCTTCAAAGTTACATTCGGGTACGAGTAGCAAAGGTTCACCCACCAAAAAGTGACCTGGCGTTAGTGGACACGGATCATCTGGGTCACTGCTGATGGTAGAAATAGGCCTAGAATTGAGGCAAGCTTCAATTTGAGCCAGGACAGTAGACAACTCTTCAAAAGTAAGAGTGCTAAGGCCTATCACTCTCCTAAGGTGGTGCTTGGTTGACTTCACTCCAGCTTCCCAAAGCCCTCCAAAATTTGGAGAGTGGGGTGGAATGAAGTGCCAGTCAGTTCCATTGGTTGCCAACCAGTCAGCAATATCAGACGCTACGCCGGATCTTTCGTGGGTAAACAATGCCTTTAACTCCTTGTTAGCCCCTACAAAGGTGCTCCCGTTATCACTCCACAACTCACGACAATGACCTCTCCTGGCCGTAAAGCGCTTGAAAGCGGATATAAATGCTTGAGATGTCATGTCGCTTACGACATCTAAATGTACGGCACGTGTGGCCATACACACAAATAAACAAATGTATCCCTTTGTGGAGTGATAACCCCGGCCCTTTGTAGGTCTAACACTAATGGGACCTGCATAGTCCACACTACTTCGCAGAAAAGGTCGGCTAGCATTGACCCTGACTGCAGGCAACTGGCCCATTAGTGGAGGAGTGATCCGTGGAGCATGACGAATGCAAGTAGAGCATTTGCGGATATGTTGTCTTATGACAGTCTTTGCATTTAGAATCCAGAATTTGGATCTTAGATAATTTAAAACTAATTGTGGTCCACCATGTAAAGTGTGCTCGTGGGCGTCGGCTATCAAAAGAGATGTGAAGTGAGACTTCTGAGGAATTATTATTGGATGCTTGACATTTTCATGTATGTTAGTATTATGTAGTCTACCACCAACTTTTAAAGTTTGATCCAAATCTAAAAACGGATTGAGCGAATTTAGTTTACTTTTCTTATTTACCTTTCCTGTTTTTCTTATACTTTATATTTCTTCATTAAAATGTTCCTTTTGACAAATTTGTATACATGTAAATAAGGCTTCATTAATTTCTAAATATGGTAAGTTAGTATTACAATTTTTACGTTTTAATTCTTTGATCTTTAGAAATTTTCTACAAAATGCAATGATTCTAGTTAGTTTCCTCAAAGTCCAAAATTTTGTTATAATTAAATTTTCTTTATGCTCATTTGTAACTAAATTGCAGGTTAAGGTTGATTTTCGCTCTTCTAAATTAGTACTATCTATTACTATCTCTTTGCCATAATTTATTGATTCATTAGATAGCCAACTAGGTCCCTTTCTCCATAACTCTAGCTGTGACAATTCAGCAGGTTTAACGCCTCTTGACGCACAATCTGCAGGATTGTCTTTAGACTGTACATGCGACCACTGTTTATTGTCCATTACGGTTAGTATTTCAGACACTCTGTTGCCAACAAAGGTCTGCCAACGACTCGGATGGCTGCTTAGCCAAGCCAGAACCACCGAGGAGTCAGTCCAGGCATGAATGTCATCTCTACCAATCTTCAAAGTGTCCGAAACTTCAGAAAGAAGTTTTGACAGCAGCACTGCGCCGCATAGTTCCAAACGTGGTATGGATACCACCTTGACTGGGGCCACATTGGTTTTCGATGCTACTAAACTGACGTGAACACAACCGTTATGATCTATGGTCCGTGTGTAAACCACTGCTGCATAAGCCATGTTGGACGCGTCACAAAAGCCTTGCAATTCAAGACGCACATTGTCCTTTTGCAGTACCGAGCCATCTTGGCAACTGAAAACCTTGTATGTGATGGAGGTTGTCTCTAAAATCAATCCAATCCCTTAACAACCTTTCGGGCAGTTCATCGTCCCATCCTATACCTGCGAGCCATAAACGCTGGATAAATACTTTGGCTGTCGTTATTACTGGAGCGATCCAACCCAAAGGATCAAATAAACGAGCTATGTCAGAGATGACCTTTCTCTTGGTCACCGGCAATTCCAGCGGCAGCAGGTTGACAGTATATTTAAAGTTATCTGTTTTTCTGTCCCACGTTAATCCTAAAATTTTCATAATGGTGTTTATTTTAAATTCTAAATTTTGATTGTCTGATTTGTCTTTTATCTTATCTAATAAACTATAATTATTGCTTGACCATTTCTGAAGCTGAAAACCACCGCGACCAAGAAGCTCGTTCATTTGACTGTAAATCTGTTCACCTTCAGCAATAGATTCGCAGCCCGACAAAAAATCATCGACGTAAAAATGATTGAGTATACGGTCTGAAACCATAGGGAAACTACCTCCTTCGTCACGGACTAATTGTTGTAGAGAACGCACAGCCAGATAAGGTGCAGGAGCGGTACCAAAAGTGACGCGGCATAAACGTAGATGCTTTAATTCTGAATTAGGATCGTCGCGCCACAAAATGCGTTGATGAACTACGTCTTCTGCAGAAATCCTCACCTGCCTATACATTTTCACAATGTCTGCTACGAGACATATAGGATGGCGACGCCACTGCATTATTACATGCCGTAGATCTGGTTGTAGAGTTGGACCAACCATCAAGTCGTCGTTCAATGATACCCCATTGCATCCCGAACAAGAGGCATCAAAGACTACCCTGACTTTAGTCGTGCTCTTATCACTGCGGATGACTGCATGGTGCGGTAAATATACAGCATTCTTGTGTCTCTCCGAGTCTGGAACAAACTCTGCATGTCCCAGATGAATATACTCATTGATGACAGCACTATACTGAGTCTTCAATTCAGGGTTCTTTAATAATCGCTTCTCCAGCATGAAAAAACGTTTACGAGCTATAGCTTCTGAGCCACCATATTTGCTACGCGGGTCGGTAGAATTAAACGGCAATCTAACTACGTATCGCCCCGAGGCGTCTCTAGTGGTTGTATTACAGTAGAAATCTTCACACTTTTGCTCTTCTTCTGTTAACCTAGCTTTACTCACTGCAGACTGATCTGATTCTAATTCCCAAAACTTGCGTAGCAAATCATCTGTGTCTAGGCTTACAATAGCGTTGTAACATACTGGCCGTGAAAACGATGACTTCTGGATTTCACCTGACAAAATCCAGCCCAGTTTAGTCTTTTGGGCAATAGGCGAACCTGGAGGCCCCTTGACTAAACCTTCCAATAAGACTTCGCTGACCACACAAGTACCCAACAACAAATCCACCTTACCTGGTGTATCAAAAGATGGGTCAGCGAGCTCAGAGGATGAAAACGGTGGTTGAAACCGAATGATCTTCCTTTCAGGAAGACATGAAGTAAGTCTTCTTAGAACAAATGCATCGACATTTAAAACAAAAGTGGGATCTAGGCGAGATTGTAACTTTATATGATCCATCCACTTGGAGGGTATTGACACCCCGTCATCGTCGCCTAGTCGAGCTATGTCGGTATGAGCAGATCGTTTCAGCCGAGCAACTGTACTGCAGCCTCTGTGATAAAAGAGGCTTGAGAACCTTGATCCATCAAGGCTCTTAGAACCATAGCAGTACCAGTGTAGGTCTCGACATTCACCAGAGCTGTGGCTAACAGCCCATGGCTATGAGTATCTGCATAGCAAGAAATTGGCTTGGTACTCTCGCTTTGAGTAGACGTAGCAGCTGCTGTAGCAACTACAACGTTCTTGTCCACAGAGCCATCACTAGGCTCAGTAGACTTGCCGGTCTTTGGGTGAAGCAGTGTGTGGTGTTTTCGTTTGCAAACATGGCATTTAGTAGTTTGGCGACAAAAATATACCGAGTGACCTTTACTTAAGCAATTGAAGCATACATTATTGGCTCGGACAAATTCACGACGTTCGTCAGAGTCCTTTTTAGCAAATTGCTTACAGTGACATAATTTGTGATCTTCAGAACAAAATATACAAGATAATTGGGCAGCAACGTGAAATGACGTGGTTTTGTTACGATTGGATGTTTGTTTCGTCTTACAATCTTAATATTCTAAGGACCGAAATCGTGATTCTAAGAATTCTTTAAATTTTTGAAATTTAGGTAGCTCATCTGAAACACTAATATTTGATTCCCATAATTTTCTAGACTCGTTATCTAATTTCGAACTAATTATGAAAATCACGATTACGTCCCACGAATCAACATCTATATCGAGAGTTCTTAACCCATGTAGACATTCAACAGTTGTATCTAAAAGATGTTTGATCGCCGACGATGACTCCTTAACGATAGCGGGTTGTTGTATAAAACGTTTTAGCATACAGTTGGACAGGAATTTCTTATTGTCATAACGTTTTGTTAACACTTCCCATGACTCTCTGTAGTTTGATGCAGTAACTGGCGTGTGCCTTAGTAACTGCTCTGCTTCACCAGACAAGTGAGCCTTTAAATAATGGAGTTTTTGGACGTCATCAATGGCATCATTTTTATCAATAAGTGATACAAACAAATCACGAAATGAAGTCCGTTATGTATATTGGCCGGAAAATGTGGGTAGGCTGATTTTAGGTAGTTTTACGTTGCATTTACTTTCAATTGATTGTTTTTTAGTATTTCTATTTAATTTAAGTTCTTTTAATTCACTTTTATATGTTATGTAAATATCTTCTGTCTTGTCATAAATATCTGTTGTAAAATAAGTATTTTTCATGTCTGTAGTTGTAGCTATTTCTATTATTTTTTTGTGTGTATCTACAAAACCTTTCCACTGTGATTCTAATGTTTCTAAACGTGTTTCAATATATGATTGCGTTAATCGATCTTTGGGTGACTTCTTAAAATTAACTCTTCCTCTCTCTATTATACTTTTAGCATCTAATTGTAATTTGAGTAACGACTCCATGTTTAATAATAACAATGCAATAAATCTAAATGTAAAAATACAATAAATTACCCAAAGCTCTAAACTAATTTGTTTCTATTTACCAGACAAAACTACTAAACAACTACTTGCTACAACAGATTTGATAAGAGATTCAAGTTGAATTTCTTAAAGACAGAAATATTCTAAGTTACTGATCAAATTACGAGAATTTTACAAGTGTTTTTAAAATATCAAACTCAGAAAAAATCGGGCATAGGTTCCCCGTAGTATCACTTTTTACCAAATTATTCTAAGTCTACAAACTACTTTAACAAATTTAACTATGTCTGAGATTACTTCTAAATTTAACTAAGTATAAAAGCAATAAAACTTATAAGTCCCAAATTTAGCAAATATTTTCTAAATCCAAAACACGTCACTATTCGCTACGTAAAATTAAACGATTAACTACTGTTTCACTAAAGATTTCACTTATTTCTGCACTTGTAATAATGTCAAAGTTACTCACAGTTTGCTGCTGCCAATCCTGATCCACGTCTTGTCACTGTTGTCGTCACGTCTGCAAACACTCCCAGCGCCCTCTAGCGGTGCCTCGAACTCGATACGATGACAGCGCCCTCTGCCGCGTGATTCGGCACACCTAGTCTGCTCTCCAAACAGCGCCTTTCGCGCCCAAATCGTCAGTCTTGCAAAGGGACTGGTGGCGCCCTCTATAATGACGTCTCGCTCCAACTGGTGCGCCCTCTTTCGTAGCTGCTCCAAAATTCACTCGCGGCGCGCGCGATAGTAGCACTTCAGTGGAATCGCCACTGGTTTCTGTGCTGATACTCAAAAACTCACGGCGCGATAACACAATCAACGCTCGTGACGCGCGGGATCCGACTCGATAAGACCACTTTGTACAGTGAGTCCAACGACCGACCAAGGGAACGAAATAAAACACGAAATCGTTCCCAAGCAAGAGACATTTATTCGTTCAATCGCCGGTGCTATATATACTAGCCTCGGAAAACTTTGATAGCGCGGTTCAGGATCAAACAGCGCCATCTATCGAATTATGATGGAACTATTATAATAATTAACAATTACGCAATATTGACTCAACGTAGCTATGGGCGCACTGAGATGGTTTGTTAAAGCATAAACGTAGAGCAGAGCCATCTAGATGGCTAAATGATAACTAACCCGGAAGTTAATATTATTTTAATGTAATTTTAACTAAATAACCAGTAAAATATTAATTGCATTTGCTTGTAATTAATATTATATAAATTGTGTTACATTTCTGTATTTACATATATTTCTTGACGCTGTATTGGTTTATATTGTCTTTAAATAGTTAGTCGCCCGCCAACACATTTTGGTAATTAATATTATAACTAATTAAATTTATCAAGACGTATTTCGACGCTTTAGCTAAAGTAACTGGAATTCTATATTGTTTCTTAATTATAAAGATTAATTGAAAGTTCATACATACGATAATGTAAATCTTGCAATTAAATGTATAATGTTTTGATACCGAGTAAGCTGATGCGACGGCGGGCGGCCATGACACTTTTTGATCGGACTTGGGTATCGTGAGGTTTCTGCCCAAAATATAATGCAGTTTTCAGTTAATTGTGTGGTTTCATTTGTGGATCCTCTGGGGGTGTCCTGATGATGGTGCCATGGCGCCGAAATAGCCGTGGTATGCTATGAGGACTGTCTTTTCATTGGCACTAGTACGCAATTTATATAAGACATAGACGAATTTATTAAGTTTGTTGCACACTTGGTTAACATGTGATTTCCAATTACAATATCGGTCTATCATTATACCTAGAAACAATGTTTCATCAGCTTCCTTTAGATGACATCTGTCACAGTTTAGTTAATTAATTCTGTGTTTTTACCATATGAGCTGAAATGTATAAATTTAGTTTTTGTTAGATTAACCTGTAGGTTATTGTGATGTGATTATTTGTTTATGGTTCCAAATTCAATTTTTTTTTTGTTGTTAGATTGGCACAACTGTTTTCCATTTTGGCGGAGTTTGACTTGCATCTGTTATTTATATTCAATACCGTGCTGTTTTTAGTTATTTCATAGTCCGAGATCCATAGAAGAGCGACCTTCACCGATCTGGTTATTGGATGAAAAGTACTTTATATTATCAAAGTTTGCATGTCAAAATATATATTGCGAATGGGTTAGCAAACAAAATCCGGTCCAGACTAGGAAAAGTAGAAAAAAATGTATTTGGCTTTTCATTTAACATTGCATATACGCGTTTAATGAATAAATTTAGTACTAACCAAATGTATGAACCCTAAAGGGTACGTTAACATAGGGTTGTAAATTTTTCTTGTCGTATTTGGTAGGGTTGCCAAGTAGTAGTGTAAACACTTCGACTGTTAAATTGATACTAGTTATATTTATACATACATACATACATAGACTCACGCCCGCCCGTTTCCCCGAACGGGTAGGCAGAGGCATATTACACGCCCACTTTTCGCCAGTGTTTTGATCCCACGTAATAGGTGGCGAGCCTATTGCCGCTTATCGGGATATTTTGTTTGCCAGAGCCTCGTCCGTTGATCGGCAGGTGCACCACTTGCAGGTGAGGTTGGCTTGGGACCCTAAGTTCTTGGTAGGAACCCTATACATTATATTTATCAATTATTTTAATAGACAAATCTTATATTAAAATGACCGCTACTTCACTGCGAACACGATGATATTGGGTTGCCTAATAAAAACCTGTCAAGAAAAGCGATTGGCAATTATTTTTAGTCTGGACCGGCTTATTTTACGAACTCACTCGCGATACATTCTTTAACATGCAAAATTTGATACAAAATACTTTTCATCCAATAACCAGATCGGTGAAGGTCGCTCTTCTACGGATCTCATACTATCATATCTTGTGTGTATTGCGAATTTCATAATGGACAAAAACATGGAACAAAGAGTTTGTCTTAAATTTTGCATCGCTAATGGTATTTCGTGTTCGGAGTCAATGAAAATGTTACAGAAGGCTTACGGTAAGTCGTCTTTATCCAAAACTCGTACTTGTGAGTGGCACAAAGCGTCCAAAAGCGGTCGAGGTGTTATAGAAGATTTGCCTCGCTCTGGTAGGCCATCAACGTCTGCAACTGAAGTTGACATCGCAAAAGTGAAGGAAACAGTGACTGAAAATCCTCATTCAACTTTAAAAGAGATAGCCCGGCGGCTAACTCTTTCAAAGTTGAATAATTATCTGTATCTCACGCGTCGATCCGTACCATTTAACTAATAATTTGGGTATGAAACATGTTGCCACTCGGCTAGTCCCAAAATAATTTTGCACCACGATAATGCGCCTTCGCACAAGGCCATCATTGTAAACGAATTTTTGACCAAACACTCAACAAATACCATCAAGTAACCACCATATTCACCAGATATGGCTCCAGCCGACTTCTTTCTTTTTCCTAAATTCAAATTAGCACTTAGTGGCACCCATTTTCAATCGGTAGAAGACATAAAGGCGAATTCGCGGCGAGAGCTGAACTCAATTCTGGAAACACCTTTAAAAAATGTTTAGATGATTGGATTATTCGTTGGCGTAAATGTATAATTTCTGAAGGAGCATACTTTGATGCGATAAAATAAATTTGGATGAATAACAAACAGTTTGTGTATTATTGATCTTTTCCCGGTACCTTCTTGACAGAGTAGTACTTGCAGGCTACTTAACTCGTTCTTGAGTACCTATAGACCTAGTCCTACATTAAATCATGCTAGCTAGACATTCCTGATTGTATTTATCAGGGAACATGAAACCGGGAAACTGCCTCCGTTGTCCAGTGCATAGTAGGCGTCTGCTGATCGGGAAGTCTGTATTGAAAACTCAGTAGCAGCACGGAGTCTGGCAATGTGTCCAGTAATGGCTATAGGCTGGCTCCATATTACATGTCCGTGTGGTGACGGATTAAGAATATGGATTGTCACCACCCCATATCATCCAAATATACCATGGTGATATAAATATTTCATATTTTACACATGCGTACAATATATACACAGAATGATAATATAATACATTATGTTCAGTATAGATTATATACGTATTCCTAAAATTGCCATGAGTACTACCGATGAATAAGAAGATAATGGGCATAATTTAAAATTCTCTATTAAAAAAACGCTGTAATGAAAACTGTTACACGCTAAATACCCAACAAACGGCAGAACGAATCAATAGCAATTCGCTTACGAATGTTTTAAAATGACTACCGTATACAGTATATACCAATACACCACGTCTAATCCAAACGGCCTCGGCGGATTTGCATTCAATGAATATTTGCTCAAAACATTTTGGCGTTGCGCACACAGCTATTGTCAACTTTCTGCTCCAAACTTTAAAATTGCCACTCGAAACTCAACCTTATTTCTGAACTTGTAAAGTCCACGTATTCATTGGTCGATTTCCAGTCTATATGTATTAGATTTAGGTGTCGAGGGTACCGCTTTTCAATACGTCGATGTAATGTTTATGGAATAAAACCATAATTTTTGAGTTGATCTCGGATGGAAGATAAACACGTATATACTTTGTTCGCTTGCATCGCAGCGTTGTAGTTTTTTAGCTAGCTTGTTGTATATTAAAAATGCTCTTGTAAATGCTTGTTTGAAATATGCGATGTGAAAATTGTTTACAGTTTTAATTATAATGTATAATATGAATTTAAATATGAACGCCGGTGTGCAGTTTAAAAGTTTTTCTTTGAGCTGTGATTCTGACGCTTATAAAGTTCTCATCGGTGATTGAAACTATCAATATCAGTAATAAGTCTAAGCATACTATTGTTTTCCATCGTAAAGTAGCATTTGTAGCAAAAACTGGAGGAGAGAAACAGAGTAATGTGGTGAAGAGTTGCAGACTACATATCTAAGTACCCAGCAGTGGGACAGACTATAAAACCAGGATAATGATGATGATTAGACATTCTACAACCAGAATTCTTATACAATTTATTTTTGAACGAGATAATAGTTTTACTCCGGTCACTGCATACTGCCACTGCATACTCGATCACTGCATACTCGGTCACCGTAATAGCACAAGTACCCGAGGTACTTTGTTTGAAATAGAATTAGTTTTTATTATAAGTCAAATCGATTAGATCGATTGAGTAACATTTTGTTTAGTCTATTGAAAATTTCTGACAATGGTCACACTGAACTGTCACTTCCGTTGGCGCCTTGAAAAATTAACACGCCGTTTGCACTCTTGCGTGCCTAATTAATAAATTGATCGCCCTTTGAATTAACGCGAATTGATTCAACTTGTAATTAACTTAATACGTAATTGCCGCTTTTGACTTCCGGCAAAGTTTGTTGTAAATTGATGACATATTGAACATTTGTGAAAAGTTTTGTGAACCGTAAACGTGCATCGTGGTCTGTAGAAGGACTTCGCCGAATTGTACACTGGTATCTATTCGATTCTCTTGTTATTTTGGCCAAAATTATAAGTTAATCTATAGGTCCACTTCAAGAACATCACCAGGATATATAAGGTAAAATTTTCATGTACCTACTCAATACTTTACTCACTGTGCAACGCAGTGCATTGTGTCTGGATATATTGTCTATCGTGGTCAGGTAGATGTATTACACCTTCCACTGCGCACTTCTGATACACCTTCCTGCCTGGCTACGGTAATTCTAGACATTTTTTGGTGCAGAGCTGTAGTTGAAATTTAGCCGCTGTTGCATTACTGAGTATAAACTCAGATTGGTATGAGCTTGTATCTTATCACCTTGTAGACAGTATTGTAGTGTTTGTCAGGTCAGTTATTGTCTAAAATACATAATATTTAATTGTATAAGTTGACCTAGATAATTTGAAACACATTGTCACATAACCTCAATCAGTAATTGTTGATTTGTATTGTTGAAAAATCTAACTTAAATTTGTTGTTGCATTAATAAGTCAGTTTGTTTGGATACATAACAGCTGTATGTATCAATAAATTTAGTAAATTTAGTTTATTGCATATATTCATAAACATTATATCAACCAACTTGACCTTGCCACTTGGGCGGGTCACATTAATAAACTTTGTTTTGTTATAATATAGATAATATTGCTAGGTAACACATATTCTGTGCTTACTTACTATTGTATATCTCAAATAACACAGCCAGTCTGTCTGTTGCAAATAATTAATTAATTAATTTGAAGTTTCAACTTTTAATTTGTTATAAGTTATAACCTTTGATAACTTGTGTTTGTTACAATATTGAAACTATTAATTTTGTTGGACAGTAGATACCTGTCACTTGCTTGCACTTGCAGTAAACAGGCTAATACTTTGTTGGTTTCAAAGAATTAACAAATATTAAGTTTTGATTGTTAATATTATTTAACGCTTGTCCGGGCTCTTTTGAATTTTGATTATGTCAGCTATCAAGGACTTGCGTGCGGCTGCTGGTGCTATTGCATCAGATTTGCGCTGGTTTGCCTCGGCCAGTGCTTTAGTGAACCGGCCTGATCGCCAGCAGGCCTTACTTCAGAGGTACGAGCGGATTGACGATCGCCTGGCAAGTGTGGAACAGCAATTCCGCACTTTCAGCACTTGCTGTCTTGAAGTGTCAATCAATGATTTCACCGCTGACCAGCGAAATAAGGTCAGCGAAGACTATGCCCAGGTCTTAGACCTGTATGATGCTGTCTCCAATACTGCGAGACAACTAGTTGCCGATAGGGAAGGGCAACCCGGCCTGAAGCAGGAGCTTCCTAGGTCAGCACCGGGGCTGGTGAGTAGGCTCCCTACTTTGGACCTCCCCCATTTTGATGGCTGCCTAGGATGCTACCTGGGCTTCGTTAATTTGTTCGACAGCCTAGTCAATGATAGGGCTGACCTTCGGCCGGCACAAAAGTTGGCCTATCTAATGTCGGTTCTGGATGGGGAGGCTAAGGGCCTAATCCAGCATCTGCCCGTGTCTGACGAGGCGTACCAGACGGCTCGGGACCTAATTACCCGTAGGTACCATAATAAGCGTGGCCTCGCCGACACGCACATCGAGCAGATTTTGGGTTTGCCGACGCTCACCCGGGTCTCTGGGTTGCGCACCCAACTTTTGAACCCGCTTTTGGTGGCCATCAACGCACTTAAGTGCCTTGACCTGCCCGTGGACCAATGGTCCTATCTATTGGTGCACATTGTGCTGAAGAAGCTGCCTGCCGACCTGAGGTCGCGTTTTGAGCAGCGCTTTGGTGGGGATAGCGCGACCCATCTGCCCCCCTTTGCTGACCTGGAGAAGTTCCTGGAGGATGAGTGCCGGGTCTTGGACAACTCCGGTGGTGACACGCCGGCTAAGTCGCAGCCGCCCAAGGTCAAGGAGCAGGCTCGCGTTCACACCCGAGCCAATGTTGACCGGCGCCCTCCTCGCTTTGCGGTCACGCAGATCCCAGCGGAGTGCTCCTACTGCAAGGTCACGGGGCATAGAACGGCCAGTTGTAGGGCATTCTTGGACCTACATGTCGCCTCTCGTAGGCGTATCGCGAATGCCCGCCGCCTTTGCTTCTCTTGTTTGGGGTCCCACTACCAGCGAGACTGCCCAAATTCTCGCCCCTGTCCTCACTGTGGAGGACAGCATTTGGACATTCTCTGCATGAATGCCAGAGAGGTAGGCCGCTTGTCCAACCAGCCAACGCCGCGCACGGGCGGGTGTTTTGAAGGTGGCAGCCGAGGCTCACCGGCGCGTAGCCGAGAGTCGCCTCGCTCAATTGATCGCCACTCGCCCCGCTTGGAGAACCGTAGCGTGCGCACGCCTCCTCTCTCTAGCGCACCTGAATGTGCTGTTCAGCGTCACCAGCACCATGACTGCTGCCCCAGGTATTCCCCTCCTTTGGCGGAGCGTCCCCGCCTTGACTCGCGCCTACCTCGTTTTGGGCGGGTGCGTCACTATGACCCCCCACAGATGGCGCGCGGATCGAGTCATCGCGCCTTTGAGGGCTTCAAGCCGCACCCTCATTTTGACTTGCCTGGTCCTGGCCAACGGTCGCCGCCCAGGCAACAATAGGTCATTGACCCCTGCCCTATAACGCCAACCTCCCCCATTGAGACCGTTATCCTACCAACGGTTGCTGTTAGGGTCTGGGGACCCACGGGGACCTCTGTTGTTGTCCGTGCTTTATTGGACACAGGTTCACAAGGTTGCATTGTTTCCACTTATTTGGTAGGGCAGGTTCAATTAAATATGGGCTCTTTTCCAGATTGTATACGGGGCATAGGGGACGTAGCCTCTAATGTTGAAGGGCAAGTTAAGGTTTTGTTTGGCCCTGTTGAATCTTCACACCCGAGGATTGAAACCTCGGCTATTGTGTTGAAGAATATTTTGGGTATGCACCCACAGAAGCAGCTACCCGCTGCTGTGGTGAATTTGACATCGGGATTGGAACTGGCAGACCCCAAATTTGACACACCGGGACAAATCGACTTGTTGATTGGCTCTGATGTCTTCGGTGGAATTTTGATTGGTGGGAAACGGGTCTTGGTGCCAAATGGTTTGACTGCCATCCCGACCATATTTGGATTTGCTTTGATGGGACCTGTACCTAGGGACCCCCCTCCACCCGAACTTGATAATTTGTTGGCTGTAGGCTCTGCTCTCTCTGATGCAGTTCAGAGGTTTTGGGAGGTAGAGGAGCCCCCTCAAGTTGCCCGTTTGAATCCAGAACATGAGGAGTGCGAGCTGTTCTTCCAGAACAACACTGGTCGACTCCGTTCTGGTCGGATTATCACGAAGCTGCCCTTTCTGTCTGTTCGGCCTCCGGTTGGTGAGTCACGACCTTTAGCCGAAAAGAGATTGTTGGCTATGGAGCGTCGCATGGGTCGTGATCCGGAGCTCAGACAGAAGTATATTGAGTTCATGAGAGAATATGAACAATTGGGACACATGTCAGTGTCAAATTTGGATTGGCGTTCGGTGGAGCATTACTTTCTCCCGCATCATGCGGTATTGAAGCCATCGACTGGCAAGCTGCGCACAGTGTTTGATGGTTCTGCGCAGACTTCAACAGGCGTATCCTTGAACCAGTGCTCGCATTCTGGTCCCAAGTTGGTCAAGGACCTTTGTGACGTCATCACCAGCTTCCAACGACATCAGGTTGTCTTTGTGGCCGACATAAAAATGATGTTCAGGCAGACTATTATCCACCCTGATGACCGTCGCTTCCAGCTGATCCTTTGGAGAGAGTCTCCTCGCGATCCCATGGTCGTCTACGAGCTCAATACGAATACGTACGGGTTAAGGTCAAGCCCCTACTTGGCAATACGTTCCCTTTGGGAGCTCGCAGACCGCGAAGGCTTACGTTTCCCACGAGCCTCCGCCATCTTGAAGGACGATATTTACGTCGATGACATTTGCTCGGGCGCCTCCACAGCGGACGAGGCGATCCTCCTGCGGGACGGATTGATAGGTATTTTGGCTTCCGCTGGTTATGAGTTGCGCAAATGGATTTCCAACTCACCAGCGCTTTTGGAAGGCTTGCCAGAGGATCATCAGCAAGATCCACATCTATTTGAGATTGTTGACAACCCCGCCATGATGGCTGTTCTCGGCGTTCAGTACAGACCAGTCCAAGACATCTTTACATATAACGTAGACTTGAAATTGCCGTGTTCTTGGACTAAACGTCTCGTATTGTCTACTGTCGCCAGAACCTTTGATCCGAACGGTTGGATCTGTCCAATTATGTTTTGGGCAAAATGCTTCTTGCAGAAGCTTTGGACAGCAGGATTGACCTGGGACGAACCTCTGCACGGCACTCTTGTTGAGGAATGGACCTCTTTTGTATCCTCACTTCCTGCCGTCAACGAGATCTCCTTGCCTCGTCCCATCCTTCCTCCCGGGAAGTACAAGGCCACCCTTCACGGGTTTTGTGACGCCTTGGAACGTGGTCACGTCGCCGTGGTGTACTTGCGCACAGTCAGTGCCTCAGGTCAGGTGAGGGTTTCCCTGATCATGGCAAAGAGCACGGTTGCACCCCTTCGGACATCTCTGACCATTCCGAAATTGGAGCTCTCGGGAGCAGCCCTACTTGTACGCTTGTTGAATCACGTGTCCAGTACTTTGGGTAAAAGCATTTGTATTAATGGGACCTACGCCTGGACAGACAGCCAAATTGTTCTTTGTTGGTTGAAGGCTTCTGTCCACACCTTGGAGGTATTTGTCGCTAATCGCGTTTCCCAAATCCAAAAATCCGAAGTCACGCTGGTTTGGAGACACGTGCCAGGTGAGCTCAACCCCGCTGATTGTGCCTCGCGCGGATGCTTGACGCCTAGTTTGATAGGTCATTCGCTGTGGTGGGGTCCGGAATGGTTGAGTCGACCAGAAACTGATTGGCCTCGAACGCCAGTTTTGAATACTTCTAATTTGCCGGGTCTACGAACACTCGCTCTTGAGAAGGTAGAATGCGCCTTCGACCCCGAATTTTTGTTAAATCGCTACAGCTCCCTTGACAAGTTGTTAGGTGTTACTGCTTGGATAAAGCGTTTTGTTTTTAATTTTAGGCACCCACAACAGAAACGTCTGACACCGTTTATCTCACCACAGGAACGACAGGAGTCCCTCACCTTTTGGGTTCGTTCTGTGCAATTGGCGCATTTTGAAAAGGAGATTGCTATCCTTAAATCAGGGAGATCGAAATTGTCGGGAGCTGTCTCTAAATTGAATCCCTTTTTGGACGAAACGAGTCTCTTGCGCGTTGGAGGGCGTCTCAAGAACGCCAACCTCCCTTACGGGGCACATCACCCCCTTTTGTTACCTAAGGACGGTCATTTGGTACGTTTGTTGGTAACTGACCGTCACCTTAAAAATTCACATGCTGGTTGTAATGCGCTGTTGGCCATTTTGCAACGCGAGTTTTGGATTTTGTCTGCCCGAAGAATTATTCGGAGTGTAGTCTTTCGCTGCATCTCTTGCTATAAGCTCAAGGCTTCTACCATGCAGCCCTTGATGGGAGACTTACCGGCAGATCGCGTAACTGAGAGCAGGACGTTTGACGGTGTTGGCACGAACTTCGCTGGTCCCTTCTTGGTGAAAACGTCGACACTTCGAAACAGCAAGACTGTCAAGGCCTACTTGTGTGTTTTTGTTTGCCTTTCCACAAAGGCCGTACATTTGGAACTGGTCTCCTCGCTTACGACCGAGGCGTTTGTAGCCACATTTGACAGATTTGTATCCCGCAGAGGGCTGCCTTCCTTGATCCGTTCTGATTGCGGCACTAACTTCAAGGGCACTTATAATTATTTGAATGACGTTGTTAATTTCCTTGAAACCAACAAGGCTGATATAGGTGATAGGCTAGCCCGACGTGGGATAAATTGGTTGTTTTCCCCACCAAATTGTCCACACTGGGGTGGTATATTTGAGGTCGCCGTAAAATCGGCCAACACACACTTGCGCAGGACAATCGGTGAGTCTGTCCTTACATTTGAGGAACTCGCAACTGTGTTTTGTAAGATTGAGGCCGTTTTGAACTCTCGGCCATTGTGCCCGATCTCCTCAGATCCGAATGATTTGGAGGCCCTTACGCCGGGCCATTTTTTGATTGGTCGCCCACTTGTCGCCATGCCTGAGTACCCCTATATTGATACGAGACCTGGTCGTCTCTCGCGTTTTGAATTGGTACGCCAGATTACTCAGAGCTTTTGGAAACGCTGGAACTTGGAATATTTGCACATACTCCAGCAACGCGTTAAGTGGACCGACAAGACCGATCCACCCAAGATTGGTGACCTCGTTTTTATTTATTTTATTTATTTAATTAGGTCTACCAGCTATTGTTACAGTAATACATGCATAATTTACAAAAGTAATATCCTTATTACTTACTGCACAATCTTTACAGGTAAACACCACTTGCTAATTAGAACATGTTATTAACCCAAATTAAGTTTAAATCTGCAGAATTACAAATACCTTACATAACTAATTATTGGTAAACAAATAGAGAAAGAAATCGACAATTATACAAAACAAAACAAAATGCTTCCTAACTGCTTGCATTGGAAATTTCAAGGATCTTCCCAATAAAAGCATTCAAGGAGCCGCAATGAATATCTATGACATCGCTATGTTCATTAATCAGCCTACATATTCTAGGAACAGGCGAACATGCACCAAATTTGGTCCTACGTAGTGGTGGGATCAAAGGTGTGATTGGTTTGCGAGGACGGCCACGTGGCACTCTAAATCGAAATCTTTCTAGCAGCTGCGGGCAATCAATTTGATCGTGTAGAAGTTTATAAAGAAATTTCAGATCAATAATGTCTCTTCTTTTATCGAGCGTCATTGTTTTAAAATGAGATAGTTTTTCGATATACGACATATTTCGAACCTCTCTTCTGGACCAATACCCTAAATGCTTCATAAATCTCTTTTGAACCCTTTCCAATCTAAGAGTATGAGTAGAGTAGTGTGGCCTCCACACAATGCTGCAATACTCCAAAATACTTCGGACAAAACTGTTATAGAGCACTATTTTGGTACTAGAGTTTTTAAAATATTTACCGTTTCGTATTACAAATCCTAGACATTTAAGAGCTCGTTTGGTAATAGTGTCAATATGATCGACAAAGGTCAGCTTATTGTCCAAATTAATGCCTAGGTCTTTGATGTTTTTAACTTCCTCCAATTTTCTTCCATTGATGTAGTACGAGGATTTAATACTATTGACTTTCCGAGTATATTTTATGTGGGAGCATTTTTCACTGTTAAGAGAAATTTTATTCCGAGTGCACCAGTCCGACAAAGCATCTATATCCGCTTGCATATTTGTAACATCAATGCTAGACTTTATAATTTTGATAAGTTTCAAGTCATCAGCATACAAAAAAGGCGTTGTATGAACTAGGCAGTCACTAATATCATTGACAAAAATATTAAAAAGTAAAGGGCCAAGGTGCGAACCCTGTGGGACTCCTGAATTAATTTTAAATAATGATGACTGATATCCATTCAATACTACATAATATGACCTTTCAGTCAGATAGGATTCGAACCATTTTCGAAGAGGACCCGTGATTCCATACCAACGTAATTTTTTTATGAGTATTTGATGGGAAACTCTATCCAATGCCTTACTGAAATCCGTATATACAGCGTCAACTTCATCACCACAGTCCATAGCATCTACAACGGTTTCCAGAAATGTGACAAGGTTTGTACATGTTGATCTACGTTGTACAAACCCATGCTGATGAATGGACAAATATTTTTTGAAGTAACTCTGCACATACGGACACAGCAAGGATTCAATGATTTTACCAAAAATCGAGAGAATGGATATAGGTCTGTAATTTTTTACGGAACAGTTATCCCCACTTTTAAACACTGGTACTACTTTAGCTGTTTTCCAAACCTTAGGAAAAGTACCAGAACTAATCGATCTGTTAAATATGATTGTTAAAGGTCTTGCTAAATTTGAAGCACAATTAACTATATATGTCGGGGATATACCATCAGGACCTGCTCCCTTTGAGATATCTATACATTTTAATTTTTGTAACACTTTCTTTTCGTCAAAGGTAACACTAGAAAAAATGTCCGAGTTCGCTTTTAGACATATAGGACTAACAGGCTCGCGGGCAGGATCCATGTTGTCGCCCAAGGCATTGTCATGTCGATACACCTCTGCAAAATTATTTGCAAACAAATCACATATACTATAGCCATCGCTCGCACTAATAGATCCATTAGACATTGTCTTTGGATAAATGCTCTCGCCACCGCGTTTATTTTTTATAAAAGACCAGAAGCATTTAGGGTTTGTAGATATAAGTTTTTCAGTACTATGGATATATGACTTGTAACATACCTTTGCATAATTTCTACAACGTATATTAAGTATTTTAAGTGAGATCGCATCTAAGGGGTTCTTATATAAAGCATATTTGGATCGAACCCTATTTTTTTCTTTTGTGAGACGTATCATTTTGGAATTAAACCAGCATGGATATTTTTTACTCCTTCTAAAGCTACGAGGCGCAAATGCGTTTATTGTTTCATTAAGAACGTCGTAAAACAATTCCACCGTGTCATCAATATTGGTACTTTTATTTAATATTTCATCCCAATCTTGTTTTCCCAAGTATTCATTCACCTTTTTGTAATCCATTTTGTGAAAATTATATTTTAACGTCGCCTTGTTTGGTGATAGGTTTGTTGATTTTTTTAAAGTTAACTCTATTTGCAATGGGGGATGGTACTTATCAATGACACTTAGCGGATCTGCTTCACTGACGTTACAATTCGGGATGTTAGTCAATACGATATCAAGCAGTTTACCACTACAATTATAAACTGTGTTGCATTGTTTTAGACCGTTAACCGTGGTGAAATCGACAAGCAACTGTTCTAGGTTGGAGTTTCTTTGGTCTACTGTGGTATCATTTATAGTTTGCCAATCGATTCCCCCCAGGTTAAAATCTCCCACAATGCATGTGAATGCGTTAGAAATATCAAGGCATCGATTACAATTCTTAGTAAAATCTTCCAAAATGTGTTTGGAGACAGGAGGCGGTAGGTAAATGGCACAAAGTTCAAGACATGATAATTGATTTCTAGTGCCACCTGGAATTTCCAATGCCACCCAGAGGTCTTCACAATTACTCAACCTTGACTTTAATTGGACTGAATTGAATTTTTTATTGACAGCAATGAGTACGCCTCCTCCATCCTTGTTTCTATGGTAACCCGACATTTCTCTATCTCTCCTATACACAGAGTATCTATCATCAAATAGTTCATTGTTGTAAACGGAACTATTAAGCCACGTTTCAGTCAATACTACAATATCATGGTTTTGAGTGTTTAAATTGCAATAAAAATCATGTGTCTTTGTGCGCAATCCTCGAACGTTTTGGTAATATATATCGAATCCAAAAGAAGCGAATGATATCTAAAAATAGCAATAAAAACATGCACTAAACTTAAAAATATATTTTTATTGCAATTTGCTTAAAGATTCTTTGTCTCTAATTACTTCATATTTAGCTGTTATATCCTTACGCATTAAGATACGGCCGCCACGGACCCATACAAACTGGTATCCTAATTCTTTTGCTTTCATTCTTGCGGCAGCATGAAGAGCTTTGTTTGCCGGCGAGAGATGCTCCATTATGTAAACAGGTTTCTTTTCTCCCGATAAGCCAAGGTGACTCGAATTGAGCTTATCGTCCCGATGATCCTTATTGTAATTTATTGCAGCTGCCAGGAAATGATCCCGAATTCTAGAAGAGCTGAATTGCACGACGATGGAGCGTGGGCGGTCAGTGGTACGATCCATCTTAGCGACACGGGTACAATGCTGAATGTGGTCTTCTGTTATGTTAAAGCCAATCGTTGTACCTATCTGTCTAGTTAAGCTTATCAGATTCTCTGTCTTGTGCTCAGGAACACATTGTATTTCAACATTATTACACCGAGCCTGCTGTTCCATCTGATTTAATTTATTTGTCAGGGATGCGACAGTGTTCTTCAATACATCATGCTCCTTTTTAACTTCCACGAAGTTTTCATTTGAGGCTTTTAATTGTTTTATAGCGTCCTCGTACTGCCCGTTCATGAAAGACATGGAATCCTTAACTTCTTTTAATTCCTCTTTGATTGACTTCAATTCAGCGTTGAGCAGGGTATACATTGAGGTTTTTAATTGGTCGTACATATTGTTCATTTCAGCTCTGACAATTTCAGTTTTGATCAAGGAGGCTAACCTTCCGCCACTCAGATGGCGCAGGGGGCGCATCCTTCATTTGGTAACTGGGGCTGATGGAGTTCCCCGATTTGCTGAGGTCTTGGTGGACGGTTCGATTCTGAGGAGAGCGGTTGCAACATTGTCACGTCTACCAACCGATTAGCGGACCGGTAGGCCGGTCCGGGGCGGGTGGATGTTTGAAATAGAATTAGTTTTTATTATAAGTCAAATCGATTAGATCGATTGAGTAACATTTTGTTTAGTCTATTGAAAATTTCTGACAATGGTCACACTGAACTGTCACTTCCGTTGGCGCCTTGAAAAATTAACACGCCGTTTGCACTCTTGCGTGCCTAATTAATAAATTGATCGCCCTTTGAATTAACGCGAATTGATTCAACTTGTAATTAACTTAATACGTAATTGCCGCTTTTGACTTCCGGCAAAGTTTGTTGTAAATTGATGACATATTGAACATTTGTGAAAAGTTTTGTGAACCGTAAACGTGCATCGTGGTCTGTAGAAGGACTTCGCCGAATTGTACACTGGTATCTATTCGATTCTCTTGTTATTTTGGCCAAAATTATAAGTTAATCTATAGGTCCACTTCAAGAACATCACCAGGATATATAAGGTAAAATTTTCATGTACCTACTCAATACTTTACTCACTGTGCAACGCAGTGCATTGTGTCTGGATATATTGTCTATCGTGGTCAGGTAGATGTATTACACCTTCCACTGCGCACTTCTGATACACCTTCCTGCCTGGCTACGGTAATTATAGACATACTTATTTAGTAATTTGTTACCTGACCTAAATTGACATTTCGGCGAGCTGGTACATTTTATAATACGAGAACATCCAGTTTCAGTGTTCTTTTATTTCAACAGGCTAAGTTCCTCTCCGTCCATAAAACTAGTAGAACTATCTACGATTTTTATTTCACCATAACAAGTGATGTACTTACCTTGAAGATAAGCCGTCAGTAAAACTCAAAGGTCCTATACCCAACCAGGAGAACAACATATTTACGCCAGCTAATAAACTTAGGTAAGCACACTGAGCAGATTGTTCCAAACGGTAATAAAGTTGAAACTTTTATTCCAAAAAAACTACAGGGCCGATATAAAAGTATATGTCCCTAAACAAAGGTCTATCTAGCAAAATGAGAAGGGTCATAACTCTATACGTTCTAGGGCCCGTAATAAAGCCATCATAGCGAAATTACTTTTTTTTACTTCGGATAAAGTAACAGCCTGTAAAACTCGGGTAAGGCGCATGCATAATGCCGGCCCGACTCAATAAGGTATTCTTTAAAATAATGTTTTTAAATGACATGTTTTGTTTTGCATATTTTAATAAGAATAGCGAGTGTTCTGGGGTAAATACGAGCTGAAGTTTTTGTTGATTTCAGTCGCGACGTATGTCTTTAAATTGATGGTATAGTCGTTTAAAGAAAGTTCTTTAGATGTTTCTGCAACAAGATATGTTGAGAGTTCTGTGTTTTTATTTGTTTAGCAGCGTTTCTATTTTCATGAATAGTATCAAAATATGTTGTTGAGTTATAAAGCTTGCTATGCTAAATATAAAATTTGTCCTGTGTGTTCAAAGCACAAGCTCTTGAGATAACTCAGCTAGAGCAGCTAGTACAGACAGCTTCCAAAATAGTATTTCACAATTTGAGAAATATGAGTCCAAATAAATGTCATGTTTAACAGTTGTCATTAGTCTTTTTTTATAGTAATAGGCGGCAAACGAGCAGACGGATCGCCTGATGGTAAGCAATTACCGCTGCCCATGGACACAAGCAACACCAGAGGAGTCACAAATGCGTTGCCGCCCCTTGGGGTTGGGATTAGGGATAGGAGGAGGAGAGGGATGAGGGATAAGGAATAGGGGATAGGGCCTCCGGCACTCTCACTCACCGAACGAAACGCAACAGTTTAGGTACTGTTACTTTACGTCGATTTTCTGTGAGAGGGTAGTACTTCCCCGGTCGAGACGGCCCATTCATGCTGAAATCGGGAAGGCTCTACTACCTTGATCGTCACAAGACGCTAAGCCAACGCAAAGAGATTTTTATGTAGCGTTAGAAACTTGTGTGTCAGATCACGTTAAATAACCGTTCACAAGCTGACGTGATTGAGTTAGGACAGAACATTCAGGACTTATAAAATAAATGTGACTGCCTCCATGGTCCAGTGGATATCGTATGCGACTGCTGATTGGAGGTCCCGGGACTCCCGGGTTCGATTCCCGGGTCGGGCAAAAGAGTGGGTTTTTCCGTATTCTTAGTAGCAGCACGGAGTCTGGTGATGTGCTTAACACTTTCACTGTCCGACCGCCAGACACAATAGAAATTCAATTGTCCTAATAGGCTCGCCCCCCCATTACCTACGTGGGACCTAAAAATTCATGGCGAAATGTGGGTGTAATATTACACCTCTGCCTACCCCAAAGGGGATACAAGCGTGAGTCTATAAAAAAATTACTTGTGCTAGCTTCCAAAAAGAATAAGACCAACTTGATTGATTTACTACAACTTAACTCATAATTTTATGTCACAACATAATATTCATGTATTTAATTACCACACTGGATTTTCGCAAGCCATATTTTGTTCTAGTTTGAATTGAAACCATGAGAAAATTTAAGGCCTACCTTAATAAATATAGAAAGCATGTCCTTAATAAGATCCAATATCAACGATGTCGAAGAAAATGCCTATCTGGAAAGAGGAATCTATACTTTTAAGGCAATATTGGTCACCACTCATCCTTAAGACACCAATTCACAGAGTTCTTTAGCCGTTGATTCTGTTATTTGTCAGATGATGGTAATATTGGACTCGCATAATAAGCTTTTGCATAGTGCGTAAGCATAATATGTCTCATAAGGTAAATATTGTTACAATACAGTGAGGTTTTCCACAATTATATAAATGCTATATCCAAATAACTGATACAAAGCTTACTAGCAAACAATTTAAAGCTCTCTAATAGTTAATATCCAGCCAAAATTCAGTAATTGATAATACTGACATCATTCTCTCGATATTAATATCCCAAAACGATATTATAACAAGATCGTTTTCTTATAACCCATAAAGAATATTAAGATATCCATTTTATCTCTTTACCCCGGTTATAATACCCGAGGCGTGATAAGACGTCCATTGGCATGTGCCCTTAGCGCAATAAAACGCACTGGTTACAGCTCAGTGACAATGTGCGTCGGATTCTGACGTCACCTGAATGTTCTACTGTTTCTACCCAACTGTATTGGGCGGGGTTAATCTCACCAGATTTTGACTAATATTTGGTTTGGTGAAAAATGTTTTGGGCTTCTGAAAATACAGACAGAGGTAATGAACATATTTACGGTGTATACAAATTATATTACACCCTTTCGGATATAAAGTCGTGAGTGTACTTATAAATAAAATAAATAAATATTTTACATATTACTTATTTCTAAGTATTGTTGGATATTAGAATACGGTTTTCCTAAACTAATTAAATTGTTGTGTTAGAGTAAGTAGAAGGGGATTTTTATTTACCTATTTAACTAATGAGAGGACTGCTAAATTGTACTACTAAAAGTTGTCGGTAGGATTAGTTCAAGATTAATATAAATTATTTAAATTAAAAACTCTTTTAAACCGCCAAAATTATTCTACCACATTCAATCTCGTTATGTAACTACTAGAGGACGCCAGCAGCTACGCCTGCATTTTTTTAAATTTACCCGTTTTGGCCGATCCCGTGGGAATTTCGAGAATTCCTTTCTTAGTGCACCCCTACGGTCCCCAAAGAACATACATGCCAAATTTCAGCTTCCTGCGTCCAATAGTTTCGGCTGTAGCGTGTCTGTCAGTCAGTCAGTAACGCAAGGATTTTATATATTAAGAAGATATAATAGAGACATGAAAAGTTGATTTCCCTAAAAAGCCTTTAACCCGTATACCTGATTCACAAAACTACCATGGCATACCAAAGACATTCCGAACAGCGAACCAACATCTGGCAACACACAAAATATTGTATAACCTCGCATATTTGTTTTCCATTAATCCAGCAGTTTGCCAGAACAAAGTAAACATGTTCAGCTAACTGTTGTAACGAAACTTCAGTTGGAAGTATCGTCGTCTTGTTCTAACATCGTAAGTTAGAAAGAGATAGGATGCACCACGTTGTTGGGTTGCGACAGTGCACAGAATATCTGTGCTCTCGGTGATATGAAGTAATCATCTTTGAATATGGTAAACAGAGATTATTTTGTGTTGAAATCCTTTGCTCGGCTTTGCCACTGAAATGTTCGGAATTATACTGAAATGTATAATACCTTTGGTATATTCATTCTCAACACTGATTTATATTCTAGTAAGTATTTCGAAAATGGAAATATGGATATTCATTATGCGGGTTACCGCATAATGAATATCCGCATAATGAATAATTATGTTAATAATTATTACGTGGTTGGTACATAATATTATTTGTTTTATACTTAATCTTAAAAAAAAAGTAAAATAACAATATGACCATTTATATCTCAGCCTCACGTGCGAGCTTTTATATTGCTGGGTAAGGCTTTTATAATGAAAAATACTAAGATATATCGTTGAGCTTTTGGTGTGTTTAAAATAAATACTGGTAGCAGTAAAGCAGAAATCCTAAGAAGTCATGGATTATTCGTTTATAAATTTCTCACTCGGAGATAAGCGATAATTCTACGTAATTAGCAGCGATGGCCTGATGGAGAGAACTTAAAGTTAAACGGTAATAAACTTGCTCAATGGTAGAAGAAATCATCTCTGACAATTCTCTATAGTGATACACACTTGGCCAGCGTAGCAGACTATGCTAACCTAACTCTTCTTATAGTGGCTCGTGAACTGCAGTGTAGGACAACTTTAATACTTGGCATATTAGTGTCCAGGTCAAGGACAGATAAAACTTGGCATATTAGTCTTTTCACAAGCCTTATCTATCCAGGATGTCACAAGGCCCATCACCAAGCCGAAGTCTACTCATTTTGGACATCATGCCATACTAAGCAAGAATAAAACGTAGGAAACGATTGTTGTTAAGTAAATCCATTTTTAAAGACGCAACTAAAAGTGGGCGGGTGCAATTTTTGAAATATCTACTTAGTCATAGGTGCATAGAACATCGATAGAACAGATTTACGGGGTGAATAGATCGATTTTGTACCTAATAACAAAAAATGTATGGTAACTTTGAGCCTCAATATCTCCAGAAACAGTAATTTCCCAGGTATGGTGCCGAAGTAAAAAATTGTTGTAATAATTGGTACAATATTATTTATTGCTGTGAGACACAAAATATACATTTTCTTTCTTTCTTTCTTTCAATATGAGATTTCAGATATCGTTAAGGGGTTTTTACAGCCTGTATATAGAAAATTCTCGATTGACTGACAGAGAAGCCACAACCAAAACTATTGGGTGCAAGAAGCTAAAATTGGGATGTATCTTCTTTGGGGATCGTATGTATGTACTAAGAAGGCATTTCCCAAAATTCTTAAGGAATCGGCAGAGAGGGATATATTAAAAAATGTACGGACGTAGCTGCGAGCATGCTATATTACCTAACTAATTGAAATGCGCATTATTCTTTATTTTCAGTGTGATTATATATGCAAGCAGTCTATTTTAATTGTTCGTCAATTAAAATACCTATCAATATTAGCTTTGAAATCTAAGCCTCAAACAAAGTAACTATTCAAAGTACTCACGCAACGTCAATTTTAACCTACCACCAGTTCAATACGTGGCTACTGCTAAGAAGAGCCAGTTCGAAACTGAACAGAAATAATATCGGTGATAGTGTAGGAGAGGGCGACCTCGACGTGCGGTCACTGCACAATGTAACATGTGTGTCTGACTTTTTATAACTTGCGTTTGTACAGGAATAAACCGTTACTACGCTATAGTACCATGGCATGCCAAAGACATTCCGAACAGTGACCCCACATCTGGCAACACACAAAATACTGTATCACCTCGCATATTTGTTTTCCATTAATCCGTTGCGTTTGTACAGAAATAAACCGTTACTACGCCATAGTAACGGTTTATTCCTGTACAAACGCAAGTTATAAAAAGTCAGGCACACATGTTACAATGTGCGGTGACCGCACGTCGAGGTCGCCCTCTCCTACACTATCACCGTTATTATTTCTGTTCAGTTTCGTACCGGCTTTTCTTAGCAGTAGCCACGTTCTGAACTGGTGGTAGGTTAAAATTGACGTTGCGTGAGTACTTTGAATAGTTCACAAAATAAAGACAAATTGCATATTTATCATCTCTCTACGAAAAGTACGAAATCTTTAGGACAACCAGTCGCAGGAGCATACATAGAGCAAGCAATTTATTCACCAAATTAGGTCACATTTTAATACAGAAATACTCTTCGTATGGTCAGTTTTGCACGTCGTTGATTGGCATCGGAGACCTTCTTCGAGGTAACAGTTACTGGTACCAAGACTTGGCAATTGATGCGCAATAATTCTACAGCTTTCATATTAAATTCGGCAATCTAACATGGCGTTGGATATACGCGTAACTTCCACATTCCCCGTCCATATATATAATTGCTTGGGCCAATGAGTCGGCGGTTAATTTGAGTGTGCCGTAGATTTGTTAGGTGTTGCCAAAACCTAAAAAGCTGGCACCAACAAAACGTTGGACGTAGTTCATGCGGCACGTGCGCGAGACTCTTTTATTGCAGCGTCTGTTACGCACTCGCATGTTATTGGTCGAATTTATCCGGAGTTTTAATTCCATTTCATGTGTTTTTATATCGTCCGGATGCTCTGTTTCATTTTTTTTCTCTCGCCGGGGTTAGAGAGTTATGTTCTTAATTGAAATGTGCTAGCTTTTTAAGTTTTATTGCTGTTTTTATTGTCCGTGTGAAATGTTGCTTTCTGGCTTACGTTGTTTGTTTGCTGTTGTGTTTATCTTAATGTATTTGCGCTCAAGTCAAGGGATTTTTCCGTTTGTACCGCTGATTTTATAGCCTATTACGTGGTAATTGTTGTGCAAGTTGAAGATAAGTTTCACTCGCTACGTTGAGAAATATCTTAGAAAACTGAATATTGCACAAAATGTGTGCAGATTCGAACTATGGGATATATTATGACCACATAACAAATAACGGAAATAATGTAGAATTAAAAACTCTGCATAATATAGACAATAAATTATAGAGAACGACTTACTTGATACTTGATTGCACGGGCTGTTTCCACACCTCCACGTCTTGGCGCGTATTTTGCGTGCGGGTGGGAATGGTGTCGTCATTCGAGCCACCCCAGCTCTTCGAGGAAGGCCAGCAGACTCTTGATGTGGCCCACGGCTTCCCTCAGGGTGCTGTATCTGGTCAGGTACTGCTGCCTGTACCGTGCGACCTCAGGGCAGTCGAGGAGCAGGTGGGCTGCCGTCTCGTCTGCTGCCATACAGGCCCTGCACAGCGGGCTGTCGGTGATACCTATAGTAAATAGGTGTTTATTAAAGAATCCGTGTCCTGTGTAGGCGGCCGTGACTGTCCGCAGTTGTTGTTTGGACAGCCGGAGGATTTGTTTGGCTATCTTACCGTCTACTGCGGGAAGAGCCTCCTTGGCCTGCCTACATGTTTCAATACCAATCCAGGACTGGTTGTGTTGGGTCCTGGTCCTGTTTCTTACCAGGTTGCGATAAAAACCAGAAGGGAGGGGAATAATGGGCTCGGATCCAACCACCTCTAAAGTGGCCCCTCTTCTGGCAAGTACTTCGGCTGCGTCATTCCCTCTTGAGCCACTGTGGCCCTTGATCCATTGCAGTGTTAATTTGTTTTGTTTACCTACCTCTGTTAGTTTCTGGTGGCATTCAAGCGTGAGTGCCGAGGTGATAAATTCAAATTCAAATTCAAATTCAAAATCCTTTATTCATTTGGGTCACAATGTGACGCTTATGAACGTCAAAATAATATATTTATAAAATAATTACTTATACTCAAATTTAAAACATTATTACTGTATGCTTCTACATTTACATTTACTGCCACGTTCGCAAAACAATAGGTAGAACCATGAGAAAGAACGGGCAATAAAACTCACGGTCACTCTTTTTCATCGCCAGGTTTTGCATAATACACAATTTACATTTTTTAAGGTGCTGCAACTGTGACACCTTCTATATCACTTGTATTTTACTGTACATCATAATACTCAAGCATAATACTTTTGGTTAGCCTCCTCAGAATAGACATGGTGAAACAGGAGCATCCACTTACATTATATATACCTAATAATGCAGGCAATCCTCGAAAGTGATCAGAACCATGATGGAAATGATGCAGTTAAATATTAAAATCTAATACCAGCCCGCAAGACCGTCATCGACCAGTCATCGCAAGTAGCACCCGTTCACGAGTATGACGCATGTGCCAGCCATCATCCCTCTCGCCATATTAGAGGGACAGGGATGACCCGACACACGACGCCACCACAAGAAATGACATTTTAGTGAGCATGACGACAATGGTATACGAACCAGCAGTAAGAAACAATCTATTGGTATACTGACCATGACCGCCAATTACCTCCATTTTCCAGATCATTATTATTAACATAAGTTAGTGGAACGCGTGAAGGAATGCAAATGTAGAATGAATTTTGTGAAGGTGACAAGTGAACAATGATATGATCAGAGATAAATAATGTTAAACTACATTCAACAAATCATAAAAATATCCAAATCCTGCAAAAATCATGTGTTCACGAGGCACCTCCACTTAACATGTAAATAAAATAATCGTGAGTTAAACAAGCCTAAGCCTATAGTTTTTCTTAATGTACATTAAGTTAGCATATATATATTGCGATGCAACTGTCAATATGTCTACTTCTTTAAATTTATCACGTAAAGAATCTCTAGCACCTAACTTATAAATTGCACGTATGGCCCTTTTTTGAATGACAAAAATAGTCTGTATATCAGCAGCTGTACCCCATAACATTATTCCGTAAGACATTAAGCTGTGAAAATAACTAAAGTAAACTAGTCTAGCAGTATCTATATCTGTGAATTCCCTAACTTTTCTAACTGCAAACGCTGCAGAACTAAGTTTTACTGCGAGACAGGATATTTGGGCGCCCCACTGAAGCTTACAATCTAAAGTTACACCTAAGAATACGGTTGATTCGACTAGTTGAATTGTTTCCTTATTTAAAATTATATTAGTAGGAACACTTTTGACATTAGGCAAAGAGAATTTAACACATTTGGTTTTGCTTGAGTTGAGTACCAAATTATTTGTCGAAAACCAATCTAATACTTGTGCAAGAGTGTTATTGACGGTATCAAAGTTACTTAAATTACGATCAACTTTAAAAATTAGTGAGGTATCGTCGGCAAACAAAACAATATCACATAAATTTTGTACAAAGAACGGCAAATCATTAATATATATTAAAAAAAGAAATGGACCGAGAATAGAGCCCTGTGGAACGCCCATTCCTACTGGCAAACCTAGAGACCTACTCCCATTAACATCTACATACTGAATTCTATCACTAAGGTAGCTGGCAACAAGATTGAGTGCGGTATCTCTAATACCATAAAGTTTCAATTTAAGTAAAAGCGTATTATGTTCCACACAGTCAAAGGCCTTTGATAGGTTACAAAAAACACCAATGGCATCCTTCGAGTTTTCCCAAGCATTAAAAATATGCTTTAACAAAGTTACACCGGCATCAACGGTGGAGCGACCCTTAGTAAAGCTATACTGTTCACTGTGAAATAAATTATTTGTGTGATAGTGGCTCTCTAGTTGATGCAAAATAATCTTTTCAAAAATTTTACTAATAGCAGGCAAGATAGAAATTGGCCGAAAATTACTAGGGTCGCTCTTTGATCCCTTTTTGAATAATGGTATTACTTTACTGTGTTTCATTAGATCAGGAAATACTCCTGTATCTACGCATGAATTGAATATTGCAGCTAAATATGGAGCTAAGCTAGAAAATATTTGTCGCACAAGTTTAACAGAAATGCCCCATAAGTCAACAGATTTTTTATTATTAAGCGTCTTGAATACCTTCAGTATGTCATTGGTGTCAATATATTTAAAAGTATTTTTTTTAAGTTGACTCATTTTATTTGTTATTGACCATTAGCTGCCAATAATAAATAATATTTTTTTTATTCACAGAATTACAGAAAGCATAAAGTCAAACAATTGTATTCTAATATATTATTACTCTTAATGCTATGAATTTCAATCGATTGGAAAGAACACCATACCCCTGTACTAGTTATAAACTGTATCACAGGCGGTTGGGTCTCTCTTTACAAATTTGAAATTTGTATTTTAAAATACACCAATAATATTACATATTTAGCAATAAACAAAATGGTCAGTATAAAACCTAAAATTAAATATAATAAAAATAAAAATATATAGCTACATATAATTAAGATGGTCATGTATTGTACAATATAAATGCGTGTCGAGCATTTTACTGAAGTAACAAAAACTGTGGGTCAGCAGAATCGCGAGTAATGTCAATGTTATTAATAGTTGCATTTATCCTTTATTATTTACTTTCACTTACATAACTTAAACTAGAATGCGCACACATTTTATCGAACCAGATGATTTTACAGTTTTATGTTAGTGGGTCAATATTCTAATGAGTTGCTGTTAAGTTTATAATATTAGTAAATTAAACTTTAATAGCTTAATAAAATAAAACAAGTTAAGATGATAAATTTAAATATAAAAGAATAGGCAAATAATTCAAATAAGCGACGCTCTTAGGCACCACCATAATCAATTAAGCTGATATACCTCTTTTCCGCCGTTAATCTTGCTGGACAGTCACTAGCGCCAGTATTGTGGTTGCTGGGTTTCTTAAAGTGCAGGCAGGTTGCGCATTTTGGATCTTCGGTTTCCTTTGAGCAGTCCTTTATTATAGTATGTCCTTGGCTGCCGCAATGTCCGCAAGTGCATTGGGACTCCCTGCATGACTTGGCTGCATGACCATATTGCTACACTTATAACAGCGAGTAACTAAGGTGTAATCCTTCAACGGGCAAGATGACCAATTAATAAATATTCTTTCTTTGACAATCAGTGCCCTGCGTATAGCTGCTGATACTTCTATAACATAGTTACAAGTATCAGCGTCTCTACGGCCCGATTTGTGACTCAAATTAACTTCACTAAGAAACGTCTCAAGGTTGCAGTCCTGAAGATTCTCTGCTAAATTCTGATGTTATAGGCATGTGAAAACTTCCGTCTCTTTCATAGCTCCTCTTTCATAGCACACCGACGATCACAACTCTAGGCTTTCGTTTATGTGACTCAGTGATTGTACGGCCTGCGTTTGAAAGTTGTACTGATTGCTTCACCTTCTCTATGTCATCTTTGGTCTCAGTGCTGGTTATCACGCCCCCGTTCCTAGTTTTGCGTAGTCCTCTTACGTGAAGTTGCATTTGTTCAGGGCAGATGATTTTTTGAACTAATGATTTAGTGTCTTCACTAGATTTCAACTTGTCGTTCGGATAAATTGCTACCGAACTTAAACTTATTGGCTGGATGAAATTGTGGGCACTTTTTTTAACCCTGTCAGCGAATGACGGTGTACTCGTGGTGGGTTTCGAGGTCTCTTGTATAGATTGTTACAAATCTTGTAGTCTTTGAGACAAATCGAGTTGGTTTTGAGATTTGATTGTACTTGGCTTGGATAGCATTCGCCTTCAGGGGCTGGTACTGAACTGCCAACATTGAAACATTATGGCCCACTTTTTGACAGAGATGGCTGACTTTCATTTTCTGCTCAGTATTCAGTTTTCCTTCTGCTGCTACAGAGCATACTTCGTTGAGGTACTGCTCAATGGACGACATCCAGGACTGGGTTTCTGGGGTAGAGATGGCTTCAAAGGCATGGCTGCCTTGCGTCGGTGCTCCACGTTGAGGTTCTGGTTCAGGTGCCGGCGTTGGAGGTGGAGAGCGGGCAGTCTTGCCACTCCTATTAAAAGGACTGTGGTCCATTATATTGACATACAGTTTCACTTACAATCGACACGTTGTTTAAACACAAGTAAAGTTTTGTTGCGTTCGCATAATGTTGTACGCGTATATTGAGGTCACTTTTAAAATTGTTTTGTTATTTAATGATGACTATTTAATGCTATTCGACACGTCTGTTTTCAATAACAGTTCAATTTAAAACTGATGATAATGGCTTGGCATTCGTTGGGGTTTACAGACAAGCCAAACTTGTCTGACCAACTTTTTATGCAAATAAATCCGTGTTAACCTTGTGGATTGCTAACGAAATTGCACTCATTACACATTGCCCCTAACCAACATTTCTGCTTTGCTTGGACATGAATCTAGACAGCTGGTTGTGTTCACTGGTATGTTTATGAAGAAATTGTTAAATGTCTGAGCAACATCAGTTTTCCTAGTAATAATTTCAGCATTAAATTTTAATTCATAATTGTTATCTACCAATTTAGCTCGACCAGTCTCATTGTTAATAATGCTCCAAGTAGTTTTAATTTTGTTCTTGGATTCTTTGATTTTATTGCTTAAATATAAGGATTTGGCTAAAGCACATGTCCTCTTAAAAACCTTTTAATAATTTCTAACATATTGAATAAATTCAGGATTAAAATTGTATTTCTTCATACCATATAGATCATAGATCATCATCAGTAGGTATATACAAAAGTAGAGCTAGGTAGCTCTACTTTTGTATATACCTACTGTTGCCCAATCACAAAAATTTACTTTAATGCTTCTTGCAAACGTCTTCAGTTATATAGTATGGCTTTTGAGGGCTGAGAGGACCGCCTTACTATCTGAGAGAATCCTAATGGATCGTTCCCTTACCTCACGTGCCATGACTGCTGTGGCAGCTAGGATTATGCCAAAACATTCGGCCTGGTAGACCGTGTTGTAGGCTCCCAGTGGTGCTGCGATGTTGATGTTTAGGTCCTCGGAGAATACTCCTGAACCAGTACCTGTATCCGTCTTAGACCCATCTGTGAAGATCGTGAGCTCGTTATGATTAACCGCTCCTTCGTGTAGATCCTCGTACAGTTGGATTTTGTACTTCTTGTCGAACACAAATTGTTTCGGTATTTGGTCGCCAATGGCTTGTGTGAGAGGAACTTCTTTAGAGAGTGTATTTAAATTGCTAATGTGCGGTGTGTTGGTGTCTTTCCAGAGCTTCAGAGCTCTTAGCCGGACCGCCGACATCGTTGCTTCCTGTTGTATAAACAGGTGCAATGGAGGCAGGTCCAGCAACACTTCGAGTGCCGCTGTAGGTGTAGTTTTCATGCAGCCCGTTGCCGCTAGGCATGCAAGTCTTTGAAGCTTTTGAAGCTTATTGGCGGCCGTTGTTAGGTTGGTCCGAGGCCACCACACTACTGCGCCGTAGCTTATCATCGGACGTATTATTGTCTTATAGAGCCATAAGACAATTTTGGGGGATAGGCCCCAGCGTTTGCCTATCATCTTCTTGCACTGCCAGAAGACAATGCTGGCCTCGTTGAGCTTATTTTCCATGTGGCTGTTCCATGTCAATTTGCTGTCGAGAGTGACACCTAGGTACTTGACCTCGGTAGACAGCTTAAGCTCTGTATTAAATAACCTGGGCAGTCGGTAAGTGCCCAGCGCGCGTTTGTGTGTGAACATAACTAGTTCGGTCTTGGTCGGGTTTACAGATAATTCGTACTCATTACACCACCACTCTTCTATGCGTAGGGCTTGTTGCGTTAGGTCGTACACTCTACTGGTTTCCTTACCTGAGGTGAGTATGGTTAGATCATCTGCATAACATATTGTGTAGAAGTCTCTTAATTGGCATATGCATGGGAATGATATGTATATTCTAGAAAACCTGATGTAACATATATGTATGTGCTGTGAGTAGACCTAAATAAATAAATAAATAATAAGTCTCTCGCGTTGAGTTTGTCTATGAGTTCATTGATGGCTAAGTTCAACAATAGCGGGGAGAGTACACCTCCCTGCGGGCACCCTTTAGTTATCAACGCTGTCTGAGTGTCGCCGTGCAGGCGCACTACCCTTTTGCTGAGCATGTTTTGGATCCACTGTATTTCAGGACTTTGCATTGGTATAGTCTGTTTTGCCTGGTTTTGGTATGAAAATTAGTTTGACTTCCCTCCATCTCTTCGGTACATATCTGAGGGCCAGGCTAGCCCTCATGATTGCCAGAAGTCTTTTGCGGACAGGTTCACCCCCTCATTGTTATAACCCTGGAAAGATGCCGTCCAGTCCGGCTGCTTTGAAGGGATGGAAGCTGTCGATGGCCCATCGGAGGTTTTCCTCTGTGACCACGGTATTTGCATGTCTCCACTCATGTTCGGTCGCCACTGTTTGTGTATTTAGCCACGTTATTACCGGGGTGAGGACGCAGCCTGGGAAGTGTGTTTCGAGTAGGACGCGTCTTGTCTCCTCCTCCAATGTGGTGTATGTGTTATCAGGTTTACGGAGAGTACCTGGTGCAACCGTTGGTTACTGAGCCAGTAATTTCCTTATCCGGTTTGCTTGTTGGCAAGATTCAATGCTCCCACAGAATTTCCTCCATCCCATGGTACGTCTGAATCTGAGGCACTTCTTGTAGCTTGATTTGGCCGCTTTATAAGCGTCCCAATCTTCGTCTGCGCTTGTGTTCATTGCCCTGTTTAAAGCCCTTCTTACCTTCTTGCGCTTGCGTTCAAGCTCAGCGCCCCACCAGGGTTGTTTGCCTGGGGTTGATGGTATAGTGGTTTCAGGGCAGGCTGCGTGGTAGGTGTCTAACATCGACTGCGTCAGTGTACATACTCGTACCTGCTCGTCGATCTATTCATTATCACCCAGTACTGTCGGCGTAGCAGTAAGGGTAAGTTTCTCTGTAAGTAAGTGGACATACTTTACTGTCAGTGTTGTGTGGTTTCCTACGCGGCTGTGTGGGTTGTATAACGACTTCCATGGAGAAGCTGATCCATCTGTGGTCTGAGCACGATGCCTCTTTCGAGACGTGCCATCCCTTGATGCGTTCAGCCGCTCCTTCTTTTGCGAGAGTTAAGTCGATAATTGTCTGACTACGTCTTATGACGGACGACGACGGTGGGCTCCGTTCCTGTGTTTAATAGGGTAAGATTGGTGGTGAATAGGTATTCAACCAGTGATTTACCTCTGTTGTTATTGCAGTTCATGCCCCACATTTGGTGGTGGGCATTGGAGTCCGTTCCTATTACGACCTCCGTATTGGTTCTCTCGCACTGGTTAACCAGACGCGTGAGGTCGAACGGAGGCGGGTCTTCGGCCTCGGGCATGTAGACCGATGCGAAAACAACCGCTATACTCCTTGGCTGCTGTGTTATTTCAATTTGTATCGCTGTGATGTCTCTGGAACAGAACTCCGTTAAAACTTGGGCTCTGATGTTTTTAGTAGTTAGTATACAGGTTCTTGGATGTGTGTGGTCAGTTGAAGAATAAATCTTACCTCCCAGGCTGGAGAGGCCTCTAATGAGGCCATCCGTTATCCAAGGTTCCTGGAGGAGCACGATGGCTGAATGTTGGACCTCCATCCATTTGCGCAGTTGCGCAGTAGCCGTTTGGCTGTGGTGGAGGTTGGTTTGAAGGCAGTTGGGGCCAGGAGAGAGACTGCCTCCTTCAGCCAGGTACGCGTTGCCTCGTCGGCGAAGTTTGAGGACCCCGTCCGCATGCACGGGTTTCCCGGTGAACGCTGGAGCGGGGCGTTTGGAGGTTTTGGTCGACCAGGCGTCACTCAGGATCTGGAGCTCCCGGAGTACTTGGTCCACCAACTCCTTCGGCAAGTTCCCTGTGCGTTTGCATGTTACTGCAACACCCAGGTACGCCTTGGAGGCCTGTGCGTAGGACTTACCTACTGTCGTCCTGGAGGAATCGAGGCGGGGCTTCTTGTGGTCTCCCCGAGGCGAACTGGTCTCGTTGAGAGCACGTTTGGCCTCACCTCTGTTCTTGTTTCCGGCAGTTTTACCTGCTGTGTTGCTCGGTGGTGCAGTGGCTGGTTGCCGTCCAGGGTGGCCAGCCCGCCGCTTGGCGGCAGGCGGCTTCCTCGTACTGCCTCCGGCCTTCTTCCATCCCTCACTGCTGAGTGTGGGCTGCGCACTGGTCACATTGCTAGGACCTGCGACAGCTACCTGCTCAGCTGTTTTTGTAGAGGCAGCACCGGCAGCAGCAGTGGTTTGTGCAGCCTTCTGCTTGGACGCCCTGCGCTGTCTCTTGTTTAGGTTTTCCTCTTCTTCGACGGGCCGACAGTGGCGGGGCCACTAGTGGGCGGGCGCTGAACAGGATTGGTGGTCTTGCCCTTACCCTTGCCCTTCTTGTCGCCAACCAATTGCCAGCCTGCGAAGGAGGAGTCGTCTTCCCGCTTGATCTCGAACGGGCTGACGATTGTAAGGACGGGACCAGTACTAGTGCTAGCCAGCGCTGAAGTCCCGTCCTTGGGGGATGGTATAACCTCTGCAGCCGAGGCCACAGCGTCAACCATTTGTTTTGGTTTTGCGGCGGGAACAGCTTTTGCTGCCACCGTCGCAGTTGGGGTAATGGAAGGGAAAACGGTATCCATACTCGTAAATGTTTGTACAAGACTTCATCCCTTTGGCTTCCCACCCTCCATGGAGCCCGCAACAGGGAACGTCATACCGGACGTTAGGATTACCAGAGGGATATAGGAACGCGGGGCTGGCTTACAGCACGACATCGGGCGCCCGCTCTGGTTAACGGCCTGAGCCGAGTTACCAACTCTAGCCGTCCACCCTCGCTTGCGCCCTCAGTATAGCCTTCACCAACCACATTAACAGCCGAAATAAATTCCGACCGTTGATGTGGACCCTACGTCCCTAGCCCGTGGCCCTCTGACGGGTCACGATGGCCATTTCCCCCGCTGCGGCTCACAGCGGGAGCTACCGTTTTGCGTGAAATCGGGACCAAAGAGGGCGTGTTGCCTCACGGTCACATTACCGCCAGCGCCGCTCGGCTCAACCCCCCAGGACTCCGTCATCCCCGCGTACGGCGCTCGATTGCGCAGGTCCTAGCACAGGTGGTCAACTTCTCTTACCCGTGTGTGTATGCGTGTGTAAAGTGCCTGTTATTTGTGTTTCGGCTGGAGGTTTTGGTTGCATCCATTTCTGAAGGAACTGGACCAAGAACGGGCGGCAACCTCGAGAAGGATTGTCCACCAGCCTTGCCTTAGGGATCTTCACGACCTGCGCTACCCCTGAGACCATTCGCCACTCCCTGCACCGGACTCAGGTGCAGGGAGTAGAAGTCAGTGCAGTTCAGTGGAATTGGAGACGAATTGAACTGCACGGGTTTCCGCCCAGAGAACGACTTAGCGACTTAGCCTATATTTGTTGTTTGTGCACCCTCTGAGTTAGTATTCAGTATACAAAATTTTCTTGTTGCTAAGTGAACGACTTAGCAACAAGAAAATTTTGTATACTGAATATTATATTAGAGGGTGCACAAACAACAAATATAGGAGTACACTCAGATAATGCTTATTTTTTTTAGACTATAGTTTTTACTATAGTTTTGAGAAAATAAAAGTATCACGAAATAATCAAATATCACAATAAGTTTGAAGAAATTCGCGTTTGGTAGGACAAGGGGCAAAGTGAATCCTACCGAGGACACGACGTTTCTTACGCATCTCATGTTACTGGTCTTTGTAAGATGACGATACAACCAAAGTAAGGCCAATGTATTTTTCAGAGTAATATCTAATAAAAAAAAAGTACTAATTACTACTATAGATATAAAGGGTTTTAATCGGACAATCATTCGAAATAAAAGATAATAAACCTTGTATATGCCTAAATATTTAAAATCCATCAATATTCTACCATTTAAAAAGGGCATCAATTGTTTCGAATATATAAAAAAAATTCTTACCACTGAATAAACTTTACATACCTAATTAAGTTACTGTTAATAAAAATGTGAATCTTCATAATAAGTCTGTTTACCTTTTTAGTAAATGTCTAATTTTGCAACGGTTTAATTTCCTTAAGTCGTCTATAATCTTAAAGGCCTATTACCAACTACCGGGCAAGCAGCAGCTATTGCTCATATGGTTCTGCACTTAATCCTTTATATGCTTGGTATTACATGGACTAATTTATTGCATGATTTATTTGTTATTAAGAATATTACAGTAATAACACGTAAGTTATGTCCGTGGCTGTTGTGTGAGGTGACTAAGGAAGAAACACGATGTAAATCTTATACTAATATATAAAGCTAAAGAGTTTGTTTGTTTGTTTGTTTGGTTGAACGCGCTAATCTCAGGAACTACTAATCTGATTTGAAAAATTCTTTCAGTGTTAGATAGCCCATTTATAGAGGAAGGCTATAGGCTATATAACGTCGCGCTTGAGCGACGGGAGCGGAGCAGTAGCCTTAAATAACGCGGGTGTAACTGCGGGCATCTTCTTGTAATTATATATTCGTGAAGAGATAGAAAAATTCATACTAAATCGTATTCCAATCAGTCTGGATTTCATATTACCTCACAATGTTCATCACCTTAGACAAAATACGACTTCAGGCAAAATTTGCCGGATAAAGGCCTTCTCCAAGGTTCACCATCACGACTGATCTTGAACCGCCCGCAGAACCGTTCTGCCCCAACGGCCTTCGGCTCTTCTGTGTGCTCTGCCCACTGACATTTCAGCTAGGCTATTTGGAGAGCTACAATATAACATATTTTGACCCAAATTAGTAGAGCCCTAAGTCCAGTAGCAGCCAACAAAAAGCTATAATATTAAAACGATGATCGCACGACCACGTTTGGTGTAGCGCATGCCTTAACATCGTAAAGATAGAAGGTACTTTACCTTTATTTCTCAAATACAACTAACTAAGTACCTATTTAATTTAGTTATTATGACACGGATGTCAGTTGCGTAATTAATTTGAATGCTATGTTTTATTTGGGAATCGACCATGAATGTATTCGTCCGGTACCGAGTGCATTTTCACACTGAATATTGCATTTGATAATTTCCTAACAGAATCCCTATAACACATTGTCTGTGCTGGCATTCGAAATCCAAATGAGCCGCCACAAAATCAAATAGCTCATTGAATTCTATCTTCTTAATGTACATATGTTTCAGCCTTGCTTGGTGTTGGTTGCGATCCAACATATGTGCAAATAATAGGCTAGTTGACAAAAAAAAATTTATAAGTCCATCCTTTAGATTATTCAGAACTAAGCGATACGTATTTTTTTATTTGTAAATTAAACCAAAAATGACCAAGATATAGCTCATTAAAATTACGTTTAACGTCACGCCGTGCTGCATTTTTTCGCACTAGATGACGTCACACGTAACTTTAATGGGCTATATCTTTGTTATTTTTAAAAAATACGTGTCCAATATTTTTTTATAATCTAAAATACGGACTAAATAAAATGTAATTATTTTGACCCCGGAAACTACCCTATTCCAAAACTGCTGTAAGAAACAAAAACAAACATTACGAAAGAAACTGCGAATTTAAAATTACAAGACTCGCCATATTTTACAAGAACCTTTTCCCCTCGACAAATTACCTAGACACAAACAAATGGTTACCAGAACTACACACTCAATCAAAGCAAATTTGTTCCATAAAAAGAATCAAGATAAATGGCGGCATCCAATTTCAGGTATGCTGCGAAATTTGGTTGACACCGTTGTCGCGACAACAAATATGGGGATGCAGGTCTTCTACAAAAGGGAGGGTAGTAAATAATTTGTTCGGGTGACATCTGGGTACTTCCCCTTCCTTGTAGGGCTCGGAACGGCGAGCGAATTGCAAAGCCAACGAGACGGTGGAATAAAATGGTCACACCCACCATTCTATTGAGTTTTATGTGTGACACATTGGTACTGTGATTGGACAGCTTTTGTTATGAGAGTTGCGACTACAGCGAGCAGTAAAAAGTCATAACAGTTTTAAAAACAAATATTTGTATGAAATTGCTGTCGTGCAATATTTTGGAATCTTTTTTTATAACTAAACCTTGTACATGGTTTAAATCCTGACAAAGTATTTTTCTGTGAAAAGAGAAAACCTACCATACCTGGTTCAATGTTATACGGTAAAGAGGTCACTTACACCAGTGCAGTCAATGTACTTTTTAATGTAACTGACTTCATGTAATAAAAAATAGTGTTCTTTCAGTTTGCTGTCATTTAGAGTCTTTATTGTATAACTAGACGACGCCAGCAGCTACGCCTGCACATTTTTTTAATAAATCTTTTCTGAGCGATCCCGTGGGTATTTCGGGAAATCCCTTCTTAGTGCACCCCTACGGTCCCCAAGGAACATACATGCCAAATTTCAGCTTCCTGCGCCCAATAGTTTCGGCTGTAGCGTGTCTGTCAGTCAGTCAGTAACGCAAGGATTTTATATATTAAGATTAATACTGCTTAGATTATCAACTAATTAGACCATCTTTTATTTAATGGCGGAGGCTAAACAATGTGATGGATGTACTTATAAAAAAATTGGCCTTTGTTTTAGTTAGATAAGTAAGTTCAAATTGTACACGCATATTCAGGTTACAATAGAAAGATCCAAATATAACGAATCTATGAAAAAGTAGGCTTGCTTTTTCAGAATATTTCAATAATGTCCGGCTAATAAAAGAGCTGTGTGTCTCCAGTTACCTTCGCGTGCCCGGATGGTGAATATGGATATAAAAAAATCACCCCAGGCATTTTTACCGGCTAACTCAGAAATGGATTTTTAAAGATACCTTTAAGGTTCCTTTTGATGACGACAAACAAAGCTGGAATAATAATTTGGATCCTTTTTGTGAAGCGTCAATTTTCGTCGTTAGTATTATTGGAAAAAGGATATTTTCCTTTGTCGCATAAAATTCGCCGTTTCTTTGTTTTGAATTTTTGCCTTTGTTTGTTTTAGTGGTGACAATTTCGGTAATGTTTCTTTTGAGGAATTATGAACGAGAACATTCCGTATTATGGTCTGTTTACACAGTGCGGAAGGTACAGACCCGATTTTGTAGCTCCAAATTCTCAGGACTTGCTCTATTTCTTAGTCTGCTATATTATTTAAAAATATAAGAAACTATTTATATCAGCATAGTACATAAAGAATTCATTTTATTTCATTCTGTCGTCAACAAGCGCATATGCCCTAAAATATTTAATTAACGTCATAGTTTTAATTATCCGTTAACCAATATGTCCCATTTCTCTTAAAAAAGTACTTTTGCAAATTAAATGTCAAGCTTATTGGCTAAATGGTATTTTTTGGGTTCCATCCAAAAAAAAAAAAATTTTAGGTATTTTGTTTTTATACAGAATCAGTATCCGAGTGTCTGTCCGTCCTTCATTTTGCTCCAAAACTATAGGACCAAATGAGTTGAAATTAGGCCACTCGTGTGCTTTTAGAGAACTGGGTCGGACACCTACATCTTACCTAAGAATGTAAAAGTCTATATTTTAACGCACGTTGTTGGTATACGGTGCTGGTACATGACTTGTTTGTGACTTTGCAAATATTCTGCAGTCATGACATCTTGTATTCTTGATCCGCCTCTCCCTTACATAGTATACTTTTATGATGAAAAATGAGCCACCACCTCTGAGCCACTTTTTAACAGTATTCAGTAGATATCTTGTTAACCGGTTTAAGCGTGTCTTAAAACAATAATATATTTTGTACAGCCAAAACTCTTTCAAAATGTAACATACAACATCTTCACGCCTTTTATCCCCGAAGGGGTAGGCAGAGGTGTATTACACACCCACACTTCGCCAGATATGTTTCGGTCCCAATGTAATAGGGGGCGAGCCTATTGCCATCTACCGGGCACATTGTTAAGCGAGCGATAATTAATATTTTTAATACACACATAACTTCAAAAAGTCATAGGTGTGTGCCCGGGGTAACTGGGGATCGAACCTGAGACCATCGTCTCGGCAGTCCGTTACGTACACCACTGGGCTATCGTCGCTTTCAAAATGTTTCTTTTATTTTTCATGAACATCACGCCCATCACATATCTTAGTAAAGAGCACACATTTTTCTAAGTAAAGAAGTACCACAGGCCTCTTGGGGCTAGTGAGGCGTTAGTCCACAGATAGTGTCTAGACTAGACGAAATAAACTTCTGTGATAACTGACCAAGTGCGTGGCCCATAAGTTTTTATGGACCCGTAACTGTGACATCCTACTATATTTTTTCTTAGTAGTTTTTAGTCTTAATAAGTTTTAGATATGTAACCAGTCAAGTGCTGCGAAATCGATGCTGAGTACCAGTATTCCTAATAAGAGAGACCTATTCCTATCTTAATTGCGTAGAAGACAGAGAATGAGAAGCCCAAGGCGTATAGTTGACTGATCGTTTCTCAAGAGTAAATGCGCTAAAGATGCCTAGCTCAAGTCAGTGGCAACCAAGGGCCACAGTTGTTCTATAATTAAAATGATTTGTCCCACTATATAAGAAAAAATCACCATGTTGCTTTCTCGAACCTATGTCTACTTTTCACTTACAGGTAGGCAGCAGCTAAGTGATTATGGTCAAATCCGTGACAGTATAATAATTATGGATAAGGACAATAGTTAACGCTCATTATAATGAAGGCTGGTGACTTATTAGTCGCCACTGAAAGCAATAAGAATATAATAAAACGAAAATATTTTTACAACTTCCTTAAGGAATCCTAAAAAGATAAATAAAAACATTTTCGTATTCTCTCGGCGAATAGACCAGAAACCTTATTATTCGCGATAGGTGGTTCAGATAAACAAGCATAGGCTCTACCTTTCGAGCGGAAAAAATGTTACAATAAATCTCTCTCCCGTCAAGTGAGGTATATTTACTGGGAGGGAATAAATCAAGAACTCCGCAAGCAGATTGCATCGGTAATGACCGCAGAAAAATAAGATGCTTGGTAATTAGAATAACGTTCGGTTGAATTTTTTGACTTTTCAGCTTGTACTCCTATTGCTTAACACGTAGTATGGATACACATGTATCTAAGACCATCTGTGAAAGCAAATAAAGCCTGCGGATTTTCAGGAATAACGAATTCTACGATAGTTTCAGTTACTTTATCCTTATCATGGTTTCGGATTTGACTGCCTTACTTTGACGACTTAATTTTGCAGCGAATGAACGGAGTTATAGACCGCCGCCTACCCCTTCGGGGATAAAGGCGTGAAGTTATGTTATTTATGTAATGATGAAAGAGTTTTTCATGTGCTCTGCTAGCAGCAGCAACCTAAATTTCAATGTATTTTACTTCATATACTCATATCATTTAGTCTTCCTGTTAAACCTATGGGTAACCAGATCTCAATTCTCACTCATTCTAAAATAATATTAACGTCAAAAAACTTGGATAGTTTGGAAAACTATTCTGCGATTCGTACATCTTACACGTTTGTCGGCAAACTTCGGCAAAGTTCGTAAGCATTCGGGCCACGAAGGGACGCCATTAATCTATCTTTATTACCAGCGTTTGATCACGATGAGTTCTCACAAAAGTGTTTATGTGAGTCCTGGGATGACTCGCTGTTTCCGAGTACCCGTCGCTTAGTGTGGACAATGCCTATAAAATATTATTTTTCTTTCGTATATTTATGCGGGAAAATATGTATGGGAACGTGGGAACGTTATAAGGTGAGAGAGAAAATTCGGTGCGTAATATTTTGGGAGAGGTCATAATTTTCTTCCCTGTACACTTGCATGTAAAAGATAAACGACTTGACTATGAGTTTACTATTTCTTCTTGTTTCAAGATACAGTTAGATATTTAAGGCACTTGAGTTAGAAATAATAAGACCGTAAGATAGGTATTTTGGAAAATATACTTTAACTCATTTCGTGAAAGCACATTTTTTACAGTTTTCTCTTTTAGTTTGCTATTAAAGTTCAGAGTAAACAGTGCAAATAGAGCGAGTAGAACCTGATTTGTTTGCTGTAAATATTGAACTGGCTTTACTTGTTTGACCGTTTCTCGCTTCAAAATTAAATATTATTTTTAGGTTTAGTTGGCTCGTTAAAACCTGCATTTAATTTTGGAAGGTGAATATTTTTTGTGAATAGTTAGTCATACTTAGTTCCGAATTATATTAACCGGATTCAAGAACCCAAATTAAATCCCTTTACCTCATGTTTTTATATTATACTAACAATTGTTCAACTTTCAAACTAAGCTAAATACCAATGCTACGAGTGCCTAAATCCTCATACAGTCATTTAAAATCGTGTGAGATCATCTGTTCCTAATCGTTTCTGCTGGTCCTCACATATTATGACGTCACCCTAAATTCAATATGCCTTTTAATGGACGATATGAAACTACATATTGAATGAAGTGTGCCATGTCGCGTATTAAGTGTGAGTACTTCATTTATAATCAAGACATTATAATAGGTAACTTGCATCAAGGTTGAATTAATCTCTTTATGTTGTAGTATTTTTTTATGAACCTTTGATGTCCCGCTGCAGGGCAAAAGCCTCCCTACTCTTATTCCATATAACTCTATCACTCTATCTCTATCCCGACATCTCCGTCTAGGCCGCATATTTATTATGTCAAAATATGGACACCTTATTTAGTTTAAAGTATTATACTGCAGACGCACATAAACTCAAGTAAGCCCTAAGGCGTATACAAAAATTCTTACATCTCGAATTCAAAACAGAATTACTATCTAGTTTTATTATACGAGTCTCCAGATATCACTTTGAAGTGCTCTTAGGGGCTCGCATGAAGTTGGACCAGTGTCCCCTCGATTTGCCTCGGGCACACGCTTAACTTATCAACTTACTGTCTGTGTATATTTTTTGGACTTTCTTTTTACACTGGCTTGTAATGTTTATATGCTATTTTAAACACGAGTGTACGTATTGAGCTATTGTGATAATTGCTCATGGGCTGCAGAAACATGTAAAATGTACAGTATGCATTTAAAATGTAACACCGTCAAAAAAGTGAAACATTGATTTTTATGGGAAAGATTAAATATGTGGATAAATTATTTGCTGGCAGGGTAATGAATGTTGTCTTTACACTGTTTATTCATTATGCGAATGTGAAAAATGGCAAAGAACTACGCACGTTTGGTGTAGCGCATGCCTTAACATCGTAAAGATAGAAGGTACTTTACCTTTATTTCTCAAATACAACTAACTAAGTACCTATTTAATTTAGTTATTATGACACGGATGTCAGTTGCGTAATTAATTTGAATGCTATGTTTTATTTGGGAATCGACCATGAATGTATTCGTCCGGTACCGAGTGCATTTTCACACTGAATATTGCATTTGATAATTTCCTAACAGAATCCCTATAACACATTGTCTGTGCTGGCATTCGAAATCCAAATGAGCCGCCACAAAATCAAATAGCTCATTGAATTCTATCTTCTTAATGTACATATGTTTCAGCCTTGCTTGGTGTTGGTTGCGATCCAACATATGTGCAAATAATAGGCTAGTTGACAAAAAAAAATTTATAAGTCCATCCTTTAGATTATTCAGAACTAAGCGATACGTATTTTTTTATTTGTAAATTAAACCAAAAATGACCAAGATATAGCTCATTAAAATTACGTTTAACGTCACGCCGTGCTGCATTTTTTCGCACTAGATGACGTCACACGTAACTTTAATGGGCTATATCTTTGTTATTTTTAAAAAATACGTGTCCAATATTTTTTTATAATCTAAAATACGGACTAAATAAAATGTAATTATTTTGACCCCGGAAACTACCCTATTCCAAAACTGCTGTAAGAAACAAAAACAAACATTACGAAAGAAACTGCGAATTTAAAATTACAAGACTCGCCATATTTTACAAGAACCTTTTCCCCTCGACAAATTACCTAGACACAAACAAATGGTTACCAGAACTACACACTCAATCAAAGCAAATTTGTTCCATAAAAAGAATCAAGATAAATGGCGGCATCCAATTTCAGGTATGCTGCGAAATTTGGTTGACACCGTTGTCGCGACAACAAATATGGGGATGCAGGTCTTCTACAAAAGGGAGGGTAGTAAATAATTTGTTCGGGTGACATCTGGGTACTTCCCCTTCCTTGTAGGGCTCGGAACGGCGAGCGAATTGCAAAGCCAACGAGACGGTGGAATAAAATGGTCACACCCACCATTCTATTGAGTTTTATGTGTGACACATTGGTACTGTGATTGGACAGCTTTTGTTATGAGAGTTGCGACTACAGCGAGCAGTAAAAAGTCATAACAGTTTTAAAAACAAATATTTGTATGAAATTGCTGTCGTGCAATATTTTGGAATCTTTTTTTATAACTAAACCTTGTACATGGTTTAAATCCTGACAAAGTATTTTTCTGTGAAAAGAGAAAACCTACCATACCTGGTTCAATGTTATACGGTAAAGAGGTCACTTACACCAGTGCAGTCAATGTACTTTTTAATGTAACTGACTTCATGTAATAAAAAATAGTGTTCTTTCAGTTTGCTGTCATTTAGAGTCTTTATTGTATAACTAGACGACGCCAGCAGCTACGCCTGCACATTTTTTTAATAAATCTTTTCTGAGCGATCCCGTGGGTATTTCGGGAAATCCCTTCTTAGTGCACCCCTACGGTCCCCAAGGAACATACATGCCAAATTTCAGCTTCCTGCGCCCAATAGTTTCGGCTGTAGCGTGTCTGTCAGTCAGTCAGTAACGCAAGGATTTTATATATTAAGATTAATACTGCTTAGATTATCAACTAATTAGACCATCTTTTATTTAATGGCGGAGGCTAAACAATGTGATGGATGTACTTATAAAAAAATTGGCCTTTGTTTTAGTTAGATAAGTAAGTTCAAATTGTACACGCATATTCAGGTTACAATAGAAAGATCCAAATATAACGAATCTATGAAAAAGTAGGCTTGCTTTTTCAGAATATTTCAATAATGTCCGGCTAATAAAAGAGCTGTGTGTCTCCAGTTACCTTCGCGTGCCCGGATGGTGAATATGGATATAAAAAAATCACCCCAGGCATTTTTACCGGCTAACTCAGAAATGGATTTTTAAAGATACCTTTAAGGTTCCTTTTGATGACGACAAACAAAGCTGGAATAATAATTTGGATCCTTTTTGTGAAGCGTCAATTTTCGTCGTTAGTATTATTGGAAAAAGGATATTTTCCTTTGTCGCATAAAATTCGCCGTTTCTTTGTTTTGAATTTTTGCCTTTGTTTGTTTTAGTGGTGACAATTTCGGTAATGTTTCTTTTGAGGAATTATGAACGAGAACATTCCGTATTATGGTCTGTTTACACAGTGCGGAAGGTACAGACCTGATTTTGTAGCTCCAAATTCTCAGGACTTGCTCTATTTCTTAGTCTGCTATATTATTTAAAAATATAAGAAACTATTTATATCAGCATAGTACATAAAGAATTCATTTTATTTCATTCTGTCGTCAACAAGCGCATATGCCCTAAAATATTTAATTAACGTCATAGTTTTAATTATCCGTTAACCAATATGTCCCATTTCTCTTAAAAAAGTACTTTTGCAAATTAAATGTCAAGCTTATTGGCTAAATGGTATTTTTTGGGTTCCATCCAAAAAAAAAAAAATTTTAGGTATTTTGTTTTTATACAGAATCAGTATCCGAGTGTCTGTCCGTCCTTCATTTTGCTCCAAAACTATAGGACCAAATGAGTTGAAATTAGGCCACTCGTGTGCTTTTAGAGAACTGGGTCGGACACCTACATCTTACCTAAGAATGTAAAAGTCTATATTTTAACGCACGTTGTTGGTATACGGTGCTGGTACATGACTTGTTTGTGACTTTGCAAATATTCTGCAGTCATGACATCTTGTATTCTTGATCCGCCTCTCCCTTACATAGTATACTTTTATGATGAAAAATGAGCCACCACCTCTGAGCCACTTTTTAACAGTATTCAGTAGATATCTTGTTAACCGGTTTAAGCGTGTCTTAAAACAATAATATATTTTGTACAGCCAAAACTCTTTCAAAATGTAACATACAACATCTTCACGCCTTTTATCCCCGAAGGGGTAGGCAGAGGTGTATTACACACCCACACTTCGCCAGATATGTTTCGGTCCCAATGTAATAGGGGGCGAGCCTATTGCCATCTACCGGGCACATTGTTAAGCGAGCGATAATTAATATTTTTAATACACACATAACTTCAAAAAGTCATAGGTGTGTGCCCGGGGTAACTGGGGATCGAACCTGAGACCATCGTCTCGGCAGTCCGTTACGTACACCACTGGGCTATCGTCGCTTTCAAAATGTTTCTTTTATTTTTCATGAACATCACGCCCATCACATATCTTAGTAAAGAGCACACATTTTTCTAAGTAAAGAAGTACCACAGGCCTCTTGGGGCTAGTGAGGCGTTAGTCCACAGATAGTGTCTAGACTAGACGAAATAAACTTCTGTGATAACTGACCAAGTGCGTGGCCCATAAGTTTTTATGGACCCGTAACTGTGACATCCTACTATATTTTTTCTTAGTAGTTTTTAGTCTTAATAAGTTTTAGATATGTAACCAGTCAAGTGCTGCGAAATCGATGCTGAGTACCAGTATTCCTAATAAGAGAGACCTATTCCTATCTTAATTGCGTAGAAGACAGAGAATGAGAAGCCCAAGGCGTATAGTTGACTGATCGTTTCTCAAGAGTAAATGCGCTAAAGATGCCTAGCTCAAGTCAGTGGCAACCAAGGGCCACAGTTGTTCTATAATTAAAATGATTTGTCCCACTATATAAGAAAAAATCACCATGTTGCTTTCTCGAACCTATGTCTACTTTTCACTTACAGGTAGGCAGCAGCTAAGTGATTATGGTCAAATCCGTGACAGTATAATAATTATGGATAAGGACAATAGTTAACGCTCATTATAATGAAGGCTGGTGACTTATTAGTCGCCACTGAAAGCAATAAGAATATAATAAAACGAAAATATTTTTACAACTTCCTTAAGGAATCCTAAAAAGATAAATAAAAACATTTTCGTATTCTCTCGGCGAATAGACCAGAAACCTTATTATTCGCGATAGGTGGTTCAGATAAACAAGCATAGGCTCTACCTTTCGAGCGGAAAAAATGTTACAATAAATCTCTCTCCCGTCAAGTGAGGTATATTTACTGGGAGGGAATAAATCAAGAACTCCGCAAGCAGATTGCATCGGTAATGACCGCAGAAAAATAAGATGCTTGGTAATTAGAATAACGTTCGATTGAATTTTTTGACTTTTCAGCTTGTACTCCTATTGCTTAACACGTAGTATGGATACACATGTATCTAAGACCATCTGTGAAAGCAAATAAAGCCTGCGGATTTTCAGGAATAACGAATTCTACGATAGTTTCAGTTACTTTATCCTTATCATGGTTTCGGATTTGACTGCCTTACTTTGACGACTTAATTTTGCAGCGAATGAACGGAGTTATAGACCGCCGCCTACCCCTTCGGGGATAAAGGCGTGAAGTTATGTTATTTATGTAATGATGAAAGAGTTTTTCATGTGCTCTGCTAGCAGCAGCAACCTAAATTTCAATGTATTTTACTTCATATACTCATATCATTTAGTCTTCCTGTTAAACCTATGGGTAACCAGATCTCAATTCTCACTCATTCTAAAATAATATTAACGTCAAAAAACTTGGATAGTTTGGAAAACTATTCTGCGATTCGTACATCTTACACGTTTGTCGGCAAACTTCGGCAAAGTTCGTAAGCATTCGGGCCACGAAGGGACGCCATTAATCTATCTTTATTACCAGCGTTTGATCACGATGAGTTCTCACAAAAGTGTTTATGTGAGTCCTGGGATGACTCGCTGTTTCCGAGTACCCGTCGCTTAGTGTGGACAATGCCTATAAAATATTATTTTTCTTTCGTATATTTATGCGGGAAAATATGTATGGGAACGTGGGAACGTTATAAGGTGAGAGAGAAAATTCGGTGCGTAATATTTTGGGAGAGGTCATAATTTTCTTCCCTGTACACTTGCATGTAAAAGATAAACGACTTGACTATGAGTTTACTATTTCTTCTTGTTTCAAGATACAGTTAGATATTTAAGGCACTTGAGTTAGAAATAATAAGACCGTAAGATAGGTATTTTGGAAAATATACTTTAACTCATTTCGTGAAAGCACATTTTTTACAGTTTTCTCTTTTAGTTTGCTATTAAAGTTCAGAGTAAACAGTGCAAATAGAGCGAGTAGAACCTGATTTGTTTGCTGTAAATATTGAACTGGCTTTACTTGTTTGACCGTTTCTCGCTTCAAAATTAAATATTATTTTTAGGTTTAGTTGGCTCGTTAAAACCTGCATTTAATTTTGGAAGGTGAATATTTTTTGTGAATAGTTAGTCATACTTAGTTCCGAATTATATTAACCGGATTCAAGAACCCAAATTAAATCCCTTTACCTCATGTTTTTATATTATACTAACAATTGTTCAACTTTCAAACTAAGCTAAATACCAATGCTACGAGTGCCTAAATCCTCATACAGTCATTTAAAATCGTGTGAGATCATCTGTTCCTAATCGTTTCTGCTGGTCCTCACATATTATGACGTCACCCTAAATTCAATATGCCTTTTAATGGACGATATGAAACTACATATTGAATGAAGTGTGCCATGTCGCGTATTAAGTGTGAGTACTTCATTTATAATCAAGACATTATAATAGGTAACTTGCATCAAGGTTGAATTAATCTCTTTATGTTGTAGTATTTTTTTATGAACCTTTGATGTCCCGCTGCAGGGCAAAAGCCTCCCTACTCTTATTCCATATAACTCTATCACTCTATCTCTATCCCGACATCTCCGTCTAGGCCGCATATTTATTATGTCAAAATATGGACACCTTATTTAGTTTAAAGTATTATACTGCAGACGCACATAAACTCAAGTAAGCCCTAAGGCGTATACAAAAATTCTTACATCTCGAATTCAAAACAGAATTACTATCTAGTTTTATTATACGAGTCTCCAGATATCACTTTGAAGTGCTCTTAGGGGCTCGCATGAAGTTGGACCAGTGTCCCCTCGATTTGCCTCGGGCACACGCTTAACTTATCAACTTACTGTCTGTGTATATTTTTTGGACTTTCTTTTTACACTGGCTTGTAATGTTTATATGCTATTTTAAACACGAGTGTACGTATTGAGCTATTGTGATAATTGCTCATGGGCTGCAGAAACATGTAAAATGTACAGTATGCATTTAAAATGTAACACCGTCAAAAAAGTGAAACATTGATTTTTATGGGAAAGATTAAATATGTGGATAAATTATTTGCTGGCAGGGTAATGAATGTTGTCTTTACACTGTTTATTCATTATGCGAATGTGAAAAATGGCAAAGAACTACGCAATTTATACATTAATTTAATGTGTAAACAAAAAATGTGGCAAAGTATCATTGAAAAATGGGTAATGAAGCTACGCTGATATCACTCACTAATTGTTAATCCTCTCTTATTCCTTGTTGTTACCATTTTGTATCAGTCTCGTATTTCATGGTAGTTATGCAAGCTGCAAATTCTTGCTAGGCAATTTAAAATACAGAACTCTTTCCATATACATTAATATCATTGGACACATTGCTGATGACCAGAATTCCTACGGAATCTTTGAAAGTTTTAAACGTAACCCAGTTATCACGCGCAAACTACTAAGCTCGTGTCATTCGTGTCGAAATGTTGGTATTATACATTTCAACGTGGCCGACCAGAAATACCGTGGTCAAAACACAAGTTACTCCATTATTCTCAAACTAATTTGAAAACAGAATACGTATTTAGCGCCGCTATGGGCTATACGCCATGTCTGTATACAGTAGCCCAGTTTATTGAGTTAGCATATTAGCACGAGTTGTGGAAGCGTTTAATTAAATCTTAACTAGTTATGCAACTTTGCCTCTAGGGGGCTCGGCAGAGAGCTTGACTAGGTCGCTGTTCAAATAGAGGATCCATTATCTAAATGTGCTGAGAGCTTTTTGATTTCGTGATGAAGGATGGACACCAAAGTTTTGATGGGGCTGAAAAATGTGATTTCTTAATCAAAATGTGTTTTCCAGAGCTTATTGCATTGTAACATATTTTTATCCAGTTACTAGAGAACACCCGCGCATATTTTTAATTACACCATTTCTACCTAACACCATTTCTTCCTACCCGTGGGCATTCCGGGAAAGCCCTGCTTGGTGCACTCCTACGGTCTCAAAATAGAGTTACTTTCACCCAATAGTTCTGGCTGTAGCTTGTCAGTAACGCATATCTATGCTATACATAAGATCTCGAGTCAAGATCTCAAACCCACGACGTGCATCATAAATTTTCAAAGTATTTTTCACATTCATTTGATAATTTTAGCTGCTACACAGAGAACTGTGTCTCGGAGAACACTTTAAGTCGTTTTGGATGCAAGTTGTTTAATACTATTAATATATCCTGATATTTATTTAAACAAGAAAGAAGAAAGATACAGAGAAAAACATACAGAGGGTATCGGGTTCGAATCCACAGCCCGGACTACCGAATTTTCGGCGTTATGTACATAATGAATTATATTTATTAAATTGTCGCTTGCCCCGTGCCTCGGCGAGCATGCAAGCTGTTTAAAACTGATCTAAACTAAGGCTTGTCTATACACGGCAATTTTATTTAAAAAAACTTATGCTGGACATATGGAAACCTCACATCGATATTGCTCTTTGTCTGTGGAGTTGACCCGTTTTTGCAAGCTTTTATTTACTTTGTTAGTACGTGTGGATCAAATTTTACTAGATATTTTTGCAGAATTGGAACCATTGCCTGTCATTCCACGGTTGTTGGATTTTGCACATTGGTTTAGTTCTGACGACAAAGCGCTTTTATTAAGAAGATATTTAATACTCCGTTACACCCACAGATATAGATCTACATAGATAACGCAATTATCACGATTTGTATTGAAACCAAGCGTGCCGACTTTTTAATGCCTACTGTACGAACTGTACCGAAGCGAAGCGCGACAGTATCGCTTGTGCGATATTCATCGTCTCCTAACACACAACGTCAGATCAAACGTCCAAAGCAAACGCGGCAACGTAATGTGAATAAAGTTTAATTAACGGTAATTTATAGTTAGGTATATTCTGGAACGACATGCAGCTTGGAATACTTAAAAACAGTTTTAATATGAATTTAATATAATTTTAAAATAACTTACCTGTGATAGGAAATATGTTCCTGCCTTTGGGTGCTCGAAATTTTTGGGCTATTGCAGTTAACTATCACGCAACAAGGCATTTTTTTAGTTTTTTGCGGACGTTCGGCTGCAACAACGGACGCGCGGGGACTGAAGTTAGCGGCGACCAACCTCGACGCTTGGTCGGGGTTCATACACGCGAAGTGCATGCATTTGCGTTATCTATGTAGATTTATGTCTGTGGTTACACCATTCAAGATTGGCACCAGAGCAAGAAGCTCAGAAAAGGATGTTTAACAGTTTCGGTTACCTTTTGTACGAGTGAAGCCACGAGAAATAGCTAGTACAGACTAGCTATTTTTGCGGCTTCGCTCGTTTATAGCTTTCAATCCTCATTTAAGCCCCTTAAGGGTGTTGTATTAAAGTTAATATAATAATCTACCACATACACACATCACCATTTAGTCCCAAATTGAAAGAGCTTGTACTATGGGTACTAGATAATGAATAAACATGCATATAAACTTTTTTTTGGAAATACATACATATTATACACAGAAACACCCAGACCAAGACAAACATCCATGTTCACGCACACAAATGTTTGACTTGAGCGGGAATCGAACCCGCGTCCTTCGGCGTGGCATTCGCTTACACTCCTGCTGCGCCAACCGGTCGTCAATTCTTTCCTAAGTAATCGTTCTACTTAATAAAAAATCCCACTGCCTAATTTCTTTCTTCTAGTTTCAATAGTTTGGGCTCTACGATAATATGTCAGTCCGTACAAAGCTTTTTATGTAGGTAATAGATATTTGTAAAGATAATTTAAGCACTGTTATCTTACCTTTTCATAGTAAATCAGAATACTTTGTCCTTATACCATTTTTACCCGACTACGGCGAAGCCAACTGGAAGGATAATGTTTTTGGTAATCTTTTCCTAGTATAGTCCTTCTACCATTCCAACTTCTCAATCCTAATAAACCAAATAAACGATATCGCTACAGCTCTAACCGCGTTATCAACATTTCAGTAGATACGGCTAACCCGTACCGCATACCCACAGCCTTCCACCCCAATAAAGGCCTCTAATTACAACCACAGAATTACGAGTTCGTTCGCGTCGGTGTGAACTAGACCCATATTCATAGTAAGATGGACGAGATAGCGGAACCGATCCCTTTCGCTATAACCCTCTGTAGCCACAAATGTATATGTGTGTGTGTCGTTGTATAACTATATACTACAATGTATGTATGTAGGTATGTTGTGTTTGCTTCTTCAGAGTTTTGATAAGCTTTGTGTGTATATTTATTTGAAATATACGAAATGTGGTCAGTCCCGTGTATTGAGATTTATATGTGTTTTGTGATATTTGTCATCAAATGACTGACAAATGATGAATACATGAGCTAAATTATAATAATATCTGATAAATGAAATGTAACAATTTGAATAAAGTTGATTAGTTGTTTTCCTTTCAACTTAGTAACAGTTTGATTGTTGAGTAACTGGCATCCGAAAATCGATAGATTCGTCATTTATAAATAATAATTCATCATGTAATTTTACATAATTATCTATATATTAAATATATATATAAAAGAAAGTCGTGTTAGTTACACTATTTATAACTCAAGAACGGCTGAACTTGAATTTGGCTGAAAATTGGTGGGGAGGTAGCTCAGAACCAGAAAAACACAAAAGATACAATTAGTTGCAAAAAATAATCTGGCAGGGAGTTTAGAGAGGGTCGAAGTTTGTAGGGCCAAACCTACTAACTATTGACAGTAAGAACGCATGCGTTGTAATAATTCTCTCATCATCTGTCAGTACTGCCACATTATATACATTGTCATATGGTGCACTGTCATTACTTCGTTCGCTTACTTATATAAACTAATAATTATTGTAACAGCCTTGGCTAATCCCTACTAATATTAGGTATAAATGCGAAAATGTGTATGTATGTATGTTCCGAATTCACGCTAAACTGGCTGCACCAATATTCTCTACTCATAGATGCGAAAGAGTGTATAGAGATATATCGGACCATGGCTTTCACATTTGACTGTATGCAAAGTGATGTTGTTGAACACCTTTCGGTAGATAATGTATGATATTGTCATGATACTGTTGAGCTGCTTCTTCTTCCTAGCGAAAACACATAGGAAGCAGTGAAGGGTTGGGCTTTTTGGGGGACTGTCTATTGTAAAATTTAACGTTCAGAAAGAGCTGTTTACCAGCCAATTTAGAATAAAAGATTTTGATTTTGATTTATGATTTTGATTTATGATTTTGATTTATGATTTTGATTTATGATTTTGATTTATGATTTTGATTTATGATTTTGATTTATGATTTTGATTTATGATTTTGATACTGACCAAGTTACTTCGTACCCTATAGAGTTTCTGAACTTCTTACAATTATTAGGAGTACCTTCACGCAACTTGAGACTGAACGTTGGTGTTCCAGTCCTGTTAATGCGGAATCTTAATGCACCAAAGCTTTGTAATGGCAAAAGGCTACAAGTAACACATAAGACGAAACATTATAAAAACTATTCGCTATTGCGAGTCAGACTCGCTCATGAAGGGTTCCGTAGTGAAGGTATCTACTTACTATAGCCATTATCCTCGACTAACTATTAATAGTATTTGTATAAACGACAAAGCTATATTTGCGGTTTTTAAGATGTGCTTTATTTCATTACTGCTGACTACATATCGTTCAAACCAATTTTCGTTGGAAGTTTTTATAACGATGTACAGCATATATTTTTTTAGATTTGTCACTTTCTTACTTTAAAAATTAGAGGGACACACGCCCATTTTACCACTTTGGAACCGTATATCTTTCAAACGATTGACATTGAGAAACAATGGTTTTAGGATCTCAAAGTAATTTTTAACGACCCATTTTCCACATAAGTTCCATGTGTGAAGAGCTCCCCTTAATATTCAATATTTGTTCATTTCTATAACACCGTAATGCGGTTCACAGATTACATCTACCTACCAATTTTCAAATGTGTAAACTGAATAGTTTCGGCATAAAGTGTTCGGCATAAATTACTATTGAACGATGAAGGAGTTTTGCGTTACCCCAAATTTAACTTGAGCGTAGCCGCGGGCTAAAGCTAGTCATATCTATGATTTCTTTCTCACGAACATTTATGTATGATTGGTCATCGTTTTCTCAGATTCAGGTTCAAGGACACAACGTAATGAACGTAATAATAACTCATTATTTTGTTAAAAAGTTTCTGGGTGAGTTGAATCTATTGAATGTCTTTTAGTAAAGTTTGCTTATTATTTTATATGCGAAATTGTAAATGAGCGTAGAATTTCACAACTAGAGTAAATTGCAAACAGTAATTACGATGCCCTAAAATTATTCAGTAGCAACATTTTGACTGTTACATATTTTACTTACTCGCGTATGCCGTAATATGCTTCTAAATTCTACGTCACTCCCGTGAATCTATTGTAGAAGTCATATTCAAAATGTTGTCACGAATTCCATCATTCTCATTACTTTGTTCTTTCTCGAAGAAAATGAATCATTCGCTTGTGGGAAATTCATTCGATTCCTCCGCTGATCAGATAGCAACTGAACGGGACGTTCCCATTCATTTATATTTCATTCTATTTCATCCGTTCGTTCCTCGTCACCTCGTGAAATATAAGTAATGAAGCGATATTACAATGCGATTGTGAATTGAATTCAGTGTGTACCTGTGAGAAGAATTCTTTGATGTTTGAATGAGATATTTGATATCTGTCTGCCGTGTCATAGGTAGTATTTTGATATTTTTATAATAATCATTACCCCGGAAATCGACTCATGTATCTGAGTGCAAACTAAACAGAACTTGTATGGCAAGAACTAAACATTTATACATCTTTATATAGTGTTAGTGTAATCCGTATCCGTATTACGGCCATTTTCAATATTCGATCCATACATAGATTTTGAGATTCGAGATTCGTGTTTGACATCATTATCTTGTATGGAGCTTATGTCAAAAATGAATCTAAAATCTACAGATCTATCTATAGATCGAATATTGAATGCCGTAGTTAGACAATATAAATAATTTAGATTTCAAATATAAAACAAATGTGATGACACCTTTTATAATTGTACTTCTTAGGTGATTATGAACACAAAACATTCGTATCTAAAGCCAATCGCTGTAAAGTAGTTGTGGTACTATCCAATAAAAACCAAAGATCTAATTCGTGTATTTAGTTTCCAATAAAAGATAAATCTTCAGACTTCATAAGGTTGACTTGTGACGCAATCGTCCATCCAATAGCATTAGAAGAACTTAGAGTTGAACTTGGAAAAGGGTTCCAAGGTCATAAGTTCCCTTGCTGATCTGTTATGGTAGCAGAAAACTTTTTGCAATGCGTCACATTTCAGACGAATGGTTTCATGTCGGGTAGTACTTAATCTATTGTATCTATCTTAATCTATTATCTTATTTATAGATTTAACGTAAAACAGATTTGGGTAAAAAAGTCAGTCACAGAGACACCAATAGTTTTATGTACAAAAATTACAATCATAACAAAATAAAGAAATATCTGTAAGAAATATTTCATCCTTATAGTTTCAAGCTTTGTCAATATATCATGAAACTAGAGGACGCCAGCAGATACGCCTGCAATTTTTTGAAATTTACCCATTTTGGCCGATCCCTTGGAAATTTCAGGAAATCCCATCTTAGTGCGGGTTGCACTAAGATGGGATTTCTAAGTTTAAGTTTTAAGTCTCCAAGGAACATACATACCAATGCGCGTCTGTCAGTCAGTAAGTAACGCAAGGATTTTACATATTTAGATAATGATGTGTAAAAAAAACAATATGTTATACTTTATTTTGTTTAATTCTCTAGGACACCCACAGCTATTCACTTTTTTATTTGACGGTTTCCGTCTAATCGCGTGGCAATTTCGAAAAATTCCTTCTCACCCAATACACACATACATGCTAAATTTCAGCTTCTTGCGCCCAAAAGTTTTGGTTGTGCGTTGTCTGTATGTCAGCCAGTAATACAAGAATTTCATGTAAGTAGGTGTATACAGATGTGATCCTTTTAAATAACAATAGTGATCTTGGTACAAAAAAATCATGTGTATCAAACGTGAGCAGGTGACAGCTGCTAACGACGAATCCTTCTCATTCAGTGTAGTGCCTAACGCTTCTGTAACAAAATCCGTACACAGCCGAGGCTTTAGTTCGCATTAGTGCCGCTGTTATACTATGACGTCAATCAGCAATCTATTGTAGTGAATTTTATATAAATACAACTGCCGCACTAGGAATAAATCCTGTATCGCTGGGCTTTAAAGGCATTCAATTTATGGACACAGAGTACGATCAGATTGAAAACAACAAGCTGTGGATAGCACAAAGTGTTGTTTCGTGTGGGGTTCGAACTCACAACACTTGGTTTAGTACTTAACGGCGAGGCGGCCGCTTAAACAGCTACGCCATAGGTGCAGTGAAAATTTGGTGGATCATATAAATTATTACAATTATAATTTGTTGCGCAAATGTTTTTATTGGCTCTCAAAGCAGCTGAGATGACATTAAAGATAACCAGGAACACCCTATTAAGTCAGAAACGGATAGAAACTGAATGTATTTCAAAATAGACCGTGAGTATAGTATTCATGGGATGACTGAAAGTATAGACACGCACAGACAAGTTTGTATTCAAATCATTTTAATTCGATTCCAGGTATTTTTATTTTTGCTGTTTTAATGAGAGTAATAATGTAATACGGTTGATGGTACGCAGTATGGACACCGAACTTACACAGTTCCCAGCATTACAAAGTCAAGCTAAACCGCTACTGGTTTTCCCAAGAAAACACTTGGAGTTACACCACGGACTCACTCAAACACCATCCTTCCGTCACCTTTCATGTCACCCCCGGGACAGATCGGTTGCTTCCCCGAACCACATAACCACAATATAAAGAGAGCCCGTAACCACGGTGTAAAATAAACATAACTCACAGGTACGTAAACGGTTTACAATGACTTAAAGGGTAAAGGTACACTTGGGTGGGAGGGTGAACTTTGGATGCAGTGGGACTCCGGATTGCGAATGTAAGCTAGGAATTGTAGGCGTTGTAATAATCTACGTATTACTTTGGCAGGTAAAGGTTATATAGACGTGGGAGAAAGTTGGAGTTGAATCCAATTTAGGTTCGTGAACGAAATGATAAACGCTGGACTGATTGATAGGGTTATTGTATTGATGAAATACGAAAATATATAAGAAGAGCACAGTCGTGTCTAAAATTGTAATTTTGCTTAAATTTGAGTTAGCTGGTGAATTCGGCTGGAAGCGGCTTCGCCCGCGTCAATTATACATATAAAGCTTCCTCTTGAATCATTCAATATATTTAAAAAACCGCATTAATATCCGTTGCGCAGTTTTTAAGATTTAAGCATACATAGGGACAGACAGACAGAAGACAGATATAGTTTTATAGGTACTATGTAGTGATTCTAAATTCAAAAGTGTGTATGTATGTATCTTCCGTTTTCACGCTAAAATGTCTGAACTAATTTTGTTGAAATTTGATATAGAGATAAACTGGACCATGAAGACGGACAAAGGCTACCATAAGTTACAAAAATTAAACTGGGAGGGATTGTAGGGAGGCTAGAAGTTTGTACGGCACAAAACCTGCAACTATCATGCGACCATGCTACGAGAGATGCTATAGTATTCGTTTTCTGTGGTGAAACTTTTACTTACCCTGTTTTTTAATGAATAATCACGCATTACATACATGTTTTAGTACCTATCTGTTGCCTTGCAAACGACTATAGTCTAATGTCTTATGATAAAAAAAATTGAATACTTTAGTATTATACAAAATATGTCTTTGCCATATATAACAGAATAGTTCTTCAAATAAAGGCAGCAAATGAGTTAAGGACGGTAGCAAGCCGGTACCCCGGCAATAATAAATAATATATATCAGAGATTGTTGGTGCGTTGCTAACATGCACTAGTCGTAATATGGTAAAGGGAGAAGAAGCCAAAGCCTTCCGGCCAATTTTCCGATGTACCTTTCTTATTCTCTCGCCCCTATAGGGAGGTCACTCATTTTCTTTGAAGGATGTTCTGGCTTCTAATAGTGTCTAATCTAATTTTATGCCATATTGTATATGTATAGTTACCTGCAAGTAAATAAAGTATTTTTGTTAGCATAATGTAAACTACTATTATCTAAGTAAGAGAAAAACCTTTGAATCTTTGATGTCGTGTACTTTATTATACTGATCTCTTTGAAAGCCTTACATAGATTCAGATGGCATCTTTACATCCTATTCCTCTATCTGTACAGTACACATCACACCCTTAGGCTATACGCCGATGGTATATATCTTGATGGTACATAAAAGTGTGTGAAATGCGACACGTCTTTAAGATGACGAGCGACGGTGCGGGTATAATGGAAATCAATAACGCTCCCTGCGAGTCCGAGCCCTTCTCTTAGCGCACAGTTTTGGGGAACAGAGAATGGTGTAGAGCCACCTTAGCCCATATATTTTTTTAACATTTTTGTAAGGTTAGCCGGTATACACGTTGCTAGTAGATTTTTAAACTACTTCCGTCCTATACCGTCCACACAAGCATCGAACATATGTATCTATGTCCGATGCTTGTGTGGACGGTGGTTTATGTCAGAAATGAGTCATCTGGAATTCATACTAATAGGCGACTAATACTACTACCATATTTATATTTGTGCAAAAAAATATGACGTAAGTTTGATATTAAAATGTTGAAAATGTAAATTGCCACAGCTACTGTCTAAAAACTTAATTGTAAATATGTTTCTGCAATAGTGATCATTCCATCACAAATCAACAATGCAATTACATTTTTTATTACTATTTATGTGTTAAGCAAAAATAAATAGCTATCAAACTGATATATTATAATACTAATATCAGCAATGATATCTCAATTGATGACTTACCCTCATCAATCGTGATTTTATCACCATTTTGTCATCAACTGAATCATTCCTAAAACAAACTGTCATCAACTGAATCATTCCTAAAACAAACTCCGCTAAATAATACTTTTGAACAAAAATAATATATGCTCTCTGATAACAAAAAACAAATCAACACAAATTCTACTCCATAGCACTGCTAACCTACATCACACATCCGTCTCCTCTGCCTTTAAATACGTGGAGGACGATTCGATAGTCGGCGCACCCTCGTGCCCTACGAAAATGTACGGAAAAAGCCGAACTATTGGTCAATGATGCTTATCTACTAGTGCTGTACAAAATAGGAGAAAAATATTGTGACTTTTGGGGGAAATTCCGGTAGTGTAGTGGGTGAAATATGAGTGAAATGTAAACTTTAAAGCATTTCCGAAACATGTTAAGCTAAGGTTATGGTAAACTAGCTTTTAAGCGAGATTTCGTAAGTTAGTGGGTTGGTTATCGGAGCTACCTTGTAGTATGTCGCATAATATTGATGTTTAATATACCATATTACTAAAAAGTTTCCTCTCAATCCATTCAGACTATGCGATGCCAAACCTTATATAATTCACATTATAATAGTTGTTAAATTTTACTTGCAGTATGAAATAATAATATTACAAACGAAAGGAAATGATCTTTCCGTTTAGTTTTAGGCTAAGTATGTAGTCTCAATTTATATATTTTTTCTTATAAGTCGTTTGTCTTTTAGAAAAATCGAGCTACTAGTTGCGGTCTTTTACCATTTTTCTCTCCATTGAATATACTGGCATTAGTCTAAGCCATGGAATATCATTATCCCTTTGGGTTATGAAGCTGTCATCGGGCTCGAAGCCGAAAATCTCAGATGCAAACGGGAGAACAGTAGGACGATGGTAAACTTTTAGCATAATATTCATTATCTGTGTTATAATAATATATTTTTTATTACAAACTAGATATGTCTCAGGGGTCTCGGGTTCGAATCCACGGCGCGCACCATTTTCGGAGTTATGTGCGTATTAAATTGTTAATTAGATATCGCTTGCTAAACGGTGAAGGAAAACATCGTGAGGAAACCTGCATGTCTGAGAGTTCTCCATAATGTTCACGAAATACATGTGAAGTCTGCCAACCCGCACTAGGCCAGCGTGGTGAACTATGGCCTTACCCTTCTCATAGTGAGAAGAGGCCCGTGCCCAGCAGTGGGACAGTATATATACAGGGCTGATAATGATGATGATGTGTTTTAATAATATATTTGTTATTACAAACTAGATGTGTTTCTTTCCCAAAGTTACCCCAAGTGTCCGATGCGTATTTCACGCGGAAGAAACCGAGAACGTTGAACTATTTGTCATCGCGATCCTATCAGTAAGTTTGCAGGAATTGATGTTTTGCTCTCGAAATATTATCTCGCACTTCCAGGGGAATATAAGGGTATCTATTTGTTTGGGAGAAAACGTGTGTATGTTGGTTTTTATAGTCAGAAAACTTTTTAACCGGAGTAAGTATATACTTCAGAGTTACAGGGTGATATAAGTTAAATCACTTGTAGGAATTGTTTTTATTTTCGGTAAAATCAGGAAGCGTTCGTTTGTTCAATTTATTTTTATGACAAAGCCGACATTATTAATTTATTCGTGGTGGCGCAGCGAACCAAAGTGAGTCTTGGCCTCTGACACGAGATCTCTCCATCTTTTCCTGTCGTGGATGCACTCCTTCCAGTCCAGTTTACAAAGTCCTGCTAGATCTTTTAGGATTTAGAATGAGATATATGTTAAATTTATTTCTTTACCCCACTACGGCGAAGCCAAAAGGAAGGGTAATGTTTTTGGCAGTCTATGTATATATGTTTGTACGTTCCACTGTAGCGCCTAAACTACTGAACCAATTTTAATAATTGGGGTGTCAATAGATTCGTAATAATGGTCCGGGTGACATAGGCTATATAAATTTAATCTAAATTTGCTATTACGGAATTAATACTTCAGATTCCAATCTCAAAAAAAACTAAACTGAGATAATCATTACGTGTTTGGTATCAAATAAACGGTATTGGTGAGTACATTACAAATATGTACATATATTATACTGTTTTAGTCAAAATATAAGTTTAAAACGCGGTTTTGCTTAAAATTCGCGCGGTTCAAACGCTTTGCGTTAGGTACCTATTTTTCTTTCTTTCTACGTTAAAGGGGGCTATTTTCTAGTTTCGTCCTTTTCAGACCCCCTTTTAACGTAGTCGGGTTATAGTTTTTAAACATTTTTTTTAAATATTTCTTTTAACATTTGGACGCCACTTGTGGGCGAATATGCCGATACTATAACATGTTTGTTTATATTAAGACCACCATATTTAACCACACAAACATATTTGATTTGATTAAGAAAAAACACCGAATACACTAAAATAAAAATTCTCACATCACACAATCGCATCCCTAAAGACGTACCTTAGCTAAGACTAAATTTATTTTATCGATTATTTCTTTATTCGTCACCCCTGATATGCAATGCGTAGTTCAATGCCCTTGTATTAGAGGGTGCGTTGCCCAACTAAAGATTCGTCTAAACTAGTTCGGACCAGTTCTACGGATTTAAAGAGGGTTCCGTCCTATACGTATTATGGTGAATAATTTATTCTATAGTTTATTACTATGGAACTTAAATGGCTTCATTTTTGACGACGTGTTTTGATTTTTGTCATGTTTTATTACTTGATTGAACATTAAATACATTTTGGATTAGTGATTTACATCAAAGGAATATATCATACATTTTATGTAAATCATTATGTAAGCTGTATTTAATACGTGGATATTCACGTATTAAATACAAATCCTGAAAGACAATTTAAAAAATGTTTTAAATTTATTAAATCTATGAACCGATGTTGATGAAGTACGTCGAAACGTCATAATATGTACCCATTTCTCTTTCCACGGGTAAATTGATGCCCAATTTCATTTAAAATTACTTTTCCTTGTGCGTGAAGTAGGTACATTATTTTTATATAATACCAAAGTTCACCTATCTACACTTAAATCTTCCTCGGGAATTATACTATCCATAATAGGTGAAAACCGTATGAAAATCAGTACGGTTTTTGATTTTATCGTGTTCATATAGGCTGGACGAAACGGAGACTTTATTTTATAATATGTACATAGATCATACCTTAGTTGTGTTTGTATGCCTGACGTTCACCATAATGACCTAGCTTTACTTTATACATTACCATCACATACTTACTAGCAAATTTTGTTATTTCCACATTTCTTCTTATTGCAAAACAATAAAACAATTCAGTAAAAACCCAATAAATGTATAGCAGAGCAATTTTATAACAATAAATCAAGTTTTAATTCAACAATTTTAAACCTTTATTGTTTCGTATTATGAAAATAAACGTCCCCGCTTACTGCCCCTAAACACTTCCTGAGTTGACTTTTATAGATTACGCGTAATGATAACAGGACCCCACAATAATAATTATGGCGGCTATGAATGACTACGCAAATACTCTTCCGTCATTTCTTTGATGACGTTGTTGATAAAAAGGCTTCGCAAGAAAAAGGCGACAGTAATTTATTTACAAGAGTAATTCAAAAGAAAGTATAAAACAAAGAGTGAGGAACAAAGCAACTCTCACTGTGATACCGAGGAAACGAATCAAAAGAATATGAGACATAAAATAATTATATTCATACTTATACTAGTATTTCAGCCTCACAGCATTATCCCAGTTTCAATCTGGGGTCCGTTTACTAGTCTAACAGGATTTGGATGAATATTAGCTTTTCCACAGAGCGACTGCCTGTCTGAGCTCCGCAACCCAAAGGGATAGCGATATTCTATAGTTTAGAATACTGTCGGTTTATTTAGAGGTACTGACGCCCTATAACAACTTTTAACCTTAAATCGTCTAAATTACTTTCTGTTTTTCTACTGTTTTACACTTAGATAGATATTGTATTTGCAAATTATTTATCTCTACGAGAATGTCAACGTGGTCATATTATGCTCTGTATTTTTGAAAAGACACAAATTACCATTAACCAAAAATGCACTTATTGCTTTATGAGAGCTCACTTCTTGCGATAGTCGTTCATTCATGGTAACTGCATTCAGTGTGAGGACTGTGATAAAACTTGAATGATCGCGAACCTTCGCACACATTAGAACGCGTTCGCACAGCCGATTTCCGTACGAAAACGCATGCAAAGTGGCCGCGTCCTTAGACCCTCGTATTAAACCACCACCCTACCGCACGATAGATATCCGAAACCATCAATATCAATACGTCATCGAAACCAAATGCCCGCTATCAAAATACTTAATCAATTTTATATGCCTCCATGATAGCTTCTACATTGATAGGGTAGTGGGCAGTTGGATATAAAATAGAAGTGACTCGGCAGAAATTTGTTCAATGTAAGCGCATCATTGTGAAGCGAAATTGACAGGGTGACTTATTTTACAATATGTATTTATTAGCTTGTGTCGAAATGTATTTGGGGAGGTTTAAGTATCTGATTTTTGTAAAATTGGTTCATTGTGGTAACGTTTACACATATACCTAAAGATTTCTTGTCTCTAAATTTTAGTGTACTAGTTCCTGTTTCGTATACGCACACAAATGAGAATAAACAAATCAATACAGTCCCATATAATGTAAAATCAAAGAATATATAAAAATAATAAATATAATTGCACTTTTTACATAATTTAATCAAGAGGTAGAGTGATGAAGTAGTACAATACATGAAATCATTCGATTTAGGCCCCATTTCACCACCTTCAAGTTAGTGTTATCGGCCAGGTAAATTCAAAATTAGAACTAAATTTGTTTGAATTTATTTGCCAAGTAATATGATGGGAACTTATTGAGCAATGGTCTAACTGGCCTATAAAGTATTATATCACTTCATGACTCTACCGAGATTAATAAAATACTAGTAACTTGTAATAAAAATTTCAAGAAACCGTGAAATAGACTCTTAAACAAGTAAAATTGTCCTGCACTGAACTAATCTACTAATTATCCACTGTTTAGCTTCTTTGTACACTCTTACGTACACACAACATCTATCTACCAAACTATTCGTATATAAATTAAAATAAACAAAGCATAGTCCATTTCCCTGAAGCCAAAAACACTATACCACTAGCTAACCCCATTGCGTTCATCCCAGCGCTACCGTTATAATTTCAGAGTGGATGCTCAACTTATTGGCCCCTAGACGTCGGTCCAGTCTTACTGTTGTAACTTGGCGTACTAAAAGGATAAGCCTGAGGCATATACGATGTAATACGGCTGGGATACGTGCGCTGTTGCGTTTAGTTTGGAGGTTCAGAACTTTTATTGTGCGAGACTTGTATTAGAATAAGGGTTGGAGTACATGCTGTGGATTAAGAAAATTAATATAATGGGATCGCTGTGGATATTTTAGAGATTTGTTTTGGAGGGTACCCCAGGCACACACCTTTGGCTTTTCGAAGTTATGTGTGTATTAAAAATGTTAATATGGCTCGCTTAATAAATCTCGGTAAATGGCAATAGGCTCGCCCCCTATTATATTGGGACCGAAACATTACTGGCAAGTTGTGGGTGTGTAATACTAGGTGAATTACACACCCACTCTTCGCCAGTGAAGAAGATAAAGGTGTGAAGTTATTTTATGTAATGTATGTATTGGAAATTTAGTTAATATATTAAAGATCTTTTAGAGCAGTTCGACATTTGGTTTTGGGTAGATAGGCGGAGGTGTTAATCGCCTGTCACAGTAAAGTATGCTAACCACAATTCCGGTCACTTCATCACTAAAGGGATGTTGTGGAAACTGTTTTACACACCTCCGCTAGCCCCAACTGTCGATTATTCTCTTATGATCAAGTGGTGGAGGTGAGATAGGTCGCGAAGAGCAACCGCGTCTCCAAATAACTAAAAAATACCGAGGGGTTGATAATTGACTACCGATATGGTTATAGAGACTGTGTAGTAAGCTTAGTGTTTGCGTGCACAGAACACGCAGAATAATCGCAATAACAATATCACGTACCTACCGTGTTAAAAAAAAACATTATTATAATTAACACTTCAAAAATATCACTATTAAATAAAGTCCCTGTTTCTTCCTGCCTTGTATAATTCACGCGAGCGGAGCTACGGGTAAACTCTTGTCCTTCTAATGATATCCGCGCAAGATTTGCCATACAGACGATCTTGCAGATTCTACTATATTCGCAACTTTTGCCATGTCACCGCCACCAAGCGTAGAGCCTACTTTTGTTGCGACAAAATCTTGAGAAGAAAACTTTACAGACAAACAATAAACAAACAAAAAACTCAACCATAACAAAAGACTCATACCCGTGACCTTTTCAAACGGTACCTATCACAAAACCTATTTATATCCGACCCCACGGTACCATTTTTAAGCAGATTAATAACAGAGAAAAATCAATAACTCTCTCTTTCGAGAACGGTCCATGCAAAAAGCGAGTCACCGTTGCGAGCAAAGTTTAACAAGGTCTTTCAACCCTAACTTGGGGTCCTTTGGACCTTTGTTCCAAGCAGTGAGCACGTAAGGGGACGTTTGGACAGTTTGTGGCAAGTTGGGCCGATATCTCCATTCAAGAGTCGGCATGAGCTTTGCCGCTCCGATGCCCGCGCGCTTTTGTGCTGAATTATTCCTCGTTTTAGGTACTTATTACTTATGCATAAGTGATCATGATCGGATTAATTTTAATTGTTTTACGACCGGTTCCAAAATTCGATCTATCCATAGATTTAGAGATTTGAGATACGTGTTTGACATATTTGCTATGGAACTTATGTCAAAAATTAATCTAAAAATGAATAAGGAAGCGACGATAGCCCAGTGGTGTACGTAACGGACTGCCGAGCCGATGGTCTCGAGTTCGATCCCCAGTTACCCTGGGCACACACCTCTGACTTTTCGAAGTTATGTGTGTATTAAAAATGTTACCGCTCGCTTAACAATGTGCCCGGTAGATGGCAATAGGCTCGCCCCCTATTACCTACGTTGGGACCGAAACATAACTGGCGAAGTGTGGGTGTGTAATACACCTCTGCCTACCCCTTTGGGGATAAAAGGCGTGAAGTTTTGTTATGTTATGTGAATCTAAAATCTGAAAAAATGCATAAATCGAATATTGAATTCAGTGAGTGAGTTATTTTTCTGTTAGGACAATTCGAAAGTTTTACTAAGTCACAGGCACTTAGATGTAATTAACAAATAGTACACCCAGGCCTGAAACGATTTTTTTTAGGAAGATGAGCGGTTTCATTTCATTTTCAGTTCTAGGCACGACTACTGAACCATCAATGCAGCGTACCTCTTAGGATCATTTGCTTCGATATTTTCTATTTTCTGGTAATTTATATTTACGTTTTAACAAGTATCGCATTTATTTACACTTGTGTTAAAATTTTAGACCTGAATAATTAATACCAGCATTACTATATATTTAATAAAACTTAACAATTGCTATAATTTGCATATCTTTTTTTTTAACCCACAACCCCTTCTTTACACCCTACCATACAAAAATTGTCGTCTATCGATTTCTATTTTAGAATGTAATAGGTATGAGTGATGTGCTTGTTTTTTACTGTCCAGTGCACGACAGGGGGAAGGGGTAAGGGGTAAGGGCCCGGCACGCGCCAAAATATTGGGGTCGTGTATAATGATGTAACCGGTCAGAGGACTTAGTTTTATTTATTATTTTTATAATTGAGTAATTAATGAAGTAAAGTGTTGGTTAAATTGCACAAACTGTTGAATAAAAAGTGTTATTCTACGCGACTACTTTTCGAAGTTATGTGCGTTTTAGATGGTTAATTATCGCTTGGTAAACGGTGAAAAGAAACATCGTGAGGAAACCTGCATGTCTGAGAGATCTCCATTATGATATCAGAAGACATGCGAAGTCTGCCAAGCCGCACGTGGTGGACTATGGCCTTACCCTATCATGAACCCTAATGGGGTATCAACCTACCTACCAGCCCTATCATGAACATATACAGTGAGAAGAGGCCCGGGCTGATGACTGACCTATGTTTAATCACTAGTCGTCGTGGCGTGATTCTATCCGTGTGAATTAAACACTTAAACCGAGTGAGTAGGAAATACTCAGGATTCACACTACCTATTGGTGAAAAAATTACAAAAATCTGTTCAATAGTTTTCGAGCCTATCGCGTTCATATAAATAGACAAGAAGGAAGGGTACTTCATTTTCTAATATGTATAGATAATATTATTTTGATGGAATTATTATTAAAAATACTTATATGATTTGCAAACCAATAAAACTCTTAAAGCGCATCCCAGTTTAATTTAAAACAAACAGTTATTGCGGTTTAAGTTGTCGACACAACCGAAAAATAATGAGAGTTTCCCGCAAACCGCGTGATTTCACGTGTGGTAATGACGTATACCGTTGTTATCTTTGCTCCTGACATTTGCTGTCTAAACTTTTGGGATTTTGACAGAATGTGACGTGACGTCAAAGTGCTTTGACCCCGTGTCTAAAACATGATTATTATATTGTAGACTACAAAGCGTGGTACTTTAACATATCCAGGTAAGCTTAGTGCTTAGTACCTTTTCTTATATACATTGAGTCGACAAACGGGTGTAATGGTTGAAGTATAGTAGCTTTTGCCCGCGGCTGTGCCCGTGTGAGGTCGGTTATCGAGAGGAAATGTTGCCCTTGTGTTAGGGTGGTTTCAGATTGGCGTTTTTTACGCGCGTATAAGTTCGGTTTTGGGAGCGCATGTAGGCGCGTATAGGCGCGCCGTTTGGCACACGCGCAACTCGTACGAGCGTTAACGCGACGAGTCGTCAGAATCCATGTTGACACTGACATGATGTCACTACTGTTTCGAGCGAACACGCCGAAATATGCCCGTTTACGCGAGCCCGGTTTTTTGAAGCGCGTACGCTGAAACGACCGTATACGCGCAGAAAAATACGCTAATCTGAAACCTGAGAGCCCTTATGCTGATGTTTATACTTATATTATTACAGATCGTTATCATTTATCTGCATGCAAAGAAGCGGGCACTATTATCACCATAGAACCTATAATACTAAAGCTAGAAATATTCCTTTGTTTTTATAGACTCACGCCTGTATCCCCGAACGGATAGGCAGAGGTGTAATATTACACCCACATATCGCAATAAATTTTTAGGTCCCACGTAATAGGGGGCGAGCTTATTGCCGTACCGGGAACATTTTACCAGACTCCGTGCTGCTACTGAGAATTCCCCAACGGAACAACCCAATAACACTTTGCCCGACCCGAGATTCGAACCCGAGACCTCCCAATCCCACGCGCACATTTATGCCGCGAAACCAATGAGGCAGTCCTCTAGTTTGTTTATTTGTTTGTTAAGTTTATTATTTTTAAGTGTTTCTTAAGTTTGTGTGGAGGTGCAAATAAAACATTTTCATTTCATTTCATTTCATTTCAGTCCTTTTATAACTTAGATAGTACCCATTACAGAATATTTTTTTATAGTCAGCCCCTAAAAGTAGGGCTCAAAGTATGTTTCGAAATTCCATGACTTTGAAACTATTTCAAAATAAATTCAAAACATTGAAACTTTAAGCTATAAATCAAAATAACAAATTAAAATCAAGTGTCAAAAAATTTTGTAAAGATCCCATTATGATAATAACAACACGTGTATATTTCCGTGTGTATAATTGCGGTATTTTTACGACTGGGGGCCGGCAGAGTTACAACTGTTACTGTTACTTTGTCACCCCACTCCGTGACGTGCGCTCATAAAGGACGATGTAATTATTTCACCATCGGTTAATCGTGATTGGAATTGAAGTTTTTTTTTAAGATCGGGGTTTCTGGAGTATGAATATAGAGGATAGACGACTGCCTCGTTGATCTCGCGGCATAAATGTGCGCGTGGGATTGGGAGGTCTCGGGTTCGATTCCCGGGTCGGGCAAAGTGTTATTGGGGTTTTCCGTTAGTAAATTCTCAGTAGCAGCACGGAGACATACATACACATGCATAGTCTCACGCCTATATCCCCGAAGAGGTAGGCAGAGGTGTATTGCTACACCCACTTTTCGCTAGATTTATTTTAGTCCCACGTAATAGTGGGCGAGGCTATTGCCGTACCGGCCACATTACCAGACTCCGTGCTGCTACTGAGAATTTCCTGACGGAAAAACTCAATAATACTATGCCCGACACGGGAATCGAACCCGAGACCTCCCAATCCCACGCGCACATTTATGCCGCGAGACCAACGAGGCAGTCTTTGCTTTCAGCTGTTTTTTGTCTTTAAGAAAGATCGATTGCGATGTTTAAACATATAAAACAATTTACCCCTTTCAAGACTTGTTAATAAACATCGTAATACAACGCATTTCTTAAGTTCACTTACCAAATATCGAACTAAAAATCTACCCCAAATGTTACCAAACACAATAATACAATAGAAAACACAAAACCGACTTATTCATCTGTTCAATTTAAATGTTACGAATCATTGGTAGCATTCTCATCAACCAAACACCGCTTAGTAAGTTTAATGTGAATTTGGACAGTTCAAAAAGTAAGTTCAAATGATTAAGCATTTACATTAGAGGCCTTCAAAGTGTCAAAGTTGTTACCATTAAGGCGAGGTTGATCGGTCAAACAATACTCGTATAAATGTAGCAATGGATGTTTAGGAAATGCTCCGACAAAAGTGTTTATTTCATTTCATTTTTGTGTTAAGACTGATGGGGGCATTATTTGTTTCAAATGTTTTAAAGGCAATGTTGATTTTGCTGAAGTGTTATAGATTCAATCTTTTCGCGAAAAAAGATCTAGTAATCCACATAATAAAGTTGTTCAAGAGCTGTGTGTTATTTTTATCCGTTTCACGTTTTCAATGGTAACTGAAGTCCAGGTTTCAATCAATCAATCAACGTATTTATTTGCAAACATGGATAGGATGACAATATTTGCATTTTCGCTATTTAATATTAAATGTGTTATTTATAAAATATATCAAACTTTATTTTACTTTAGATGTAAACCTAGTAAGTCCGTACTTATTTTCAATTTAGTTAAAGTTAACAAATAATGTTCACTGACCCGAAATGCATATAGAAACATTGTTTAACTTTGTGACTACTTAGATACTTACATATAGAAATTGCAACATAGTCATATCAAGAAGAAACTCCACTATTGCCAGCATCTCACTAATTGGATCTGTGCCATGTAACGTCAGTGGGCCTGTAAAGCTTCGACATGGAGAGAAACCTGAAGACATTGGCGCTGGTAGCTTACATTGACACTACTATGCGTAGCTTTGGAATACTCGATAGCGAACGCAAACTATTATGATAATATTATCCTTCATATAGAATATTGGTTAGCATGGTCAGTCTCGGGTATCGTGCATGATATGACAAGGCTTAACCTTTGTAATAGATTAGCGATGTCGATCGAGCGTCAAGGTTAAGCGATGTTTGCACAGATCAAGACTTGGATGGGTTACCGCTTGTTGTGGTATTTACATCGGAGTGCTTCTGTGTATCAGTGCGCGTAAGGCCGTCGTTTCGCTCTTGTCCCAGGATATGAATCGTTTAGTCTTATCAGAGGTCTTGGAACGGTTCCATAAACTCCATCATAAACATTGAAAAGAAAGTCAATAAAAGAAAGAGTCAGTATTTACGGATATGTGCAATTTTCATCTATGCCAGTGCGGGAAACACAGTGCACAAACGAGTGTACATACTTATATATCTAGTGACAAATATCATTATATACAATACCGAAACTATAACTATCGTAGATAAGTTATTTCGCATAAGAGCAGTGACACCTAGTAGCTCCCGGCACACAACCCGCTCAAATATTCAATGCAAAATGTTCAATAAGTAGGTCGAAACCCCTTTGTTTAGTTAACAAAGTTTACAACTGGGAGGAATCTAAAATTTTGTGGGCATGTCGAATATTTTCCGGATTGTTCTAGAGCTGCATAAATGTTAGAACAATTCTTTGTGGTTCACGTAAAGTATATACTGGTTAGGACAGTGCTATGTGCTCTCTTACAACAAAGATTTTGAGTTGAATATTCTTCAAAGGTGGCAGATATGTAAGTTTGATATTTTGTCAATGCGTGTTAAACTTCCATGTTTATAGGAGGTGATACAATTGCACATTGCGTACATTATTAAACCCTTTTCTGTTCGAAACAAACAAAAAAACAAAACAAAAATATTTTATTTGCATCTCCAACACATAGCATAGGTACATATACATTTTCTTAATGAGTACAACAGAAAACGGTACATGGAGAACAAATTTGGCAACTGCGTCAGCTATTGTCGCAGTTTAAACAACTACAACGCTGGTATTCTCGCAGGCCTGTATTTGCAATTATAATTATTAAATATATAAATTAATTATATAAAAATAAAAGAACGAAAAATTAAAATATATATATATATACATACATAACATTATATATACAAATAAATACGTATAAAGTGTACAAATTATTTATAGGTTTTATAGTAATATATGCTTCAGTTACATTAAAATAAAAATAACAAAAGAGTAGTGCAACAAGCACTCGAAAGCAAAAAAGTGTCATGGAAGATTTAACTATATATAACTATACTATATATAATATATAACTAGTAGATATAGAGAACACTCAGACTTGGTATAACAATTTATGCGTGTTGTTGGTGCGTGTAAAGATCAATACAACAACAATCCGCGAAGTGTAAATCAGCGAAGCGGCCGATTTAATCACTATGCCGTACGGGCAGTTAAGACAGTATAATATTCTACCACAATATATAATAGTATAACAGTTTAATTTAACGAACACGTTAAGTAAAGCAAAGCTGTAATTTATATCACATCAAGAAATCTATTCAACATAGAAATAGAAAAGATGAAAGGAGGTCAATATTGCTGTGTAATAAAAACTTCATTTATTTTATTTATTCACAACGCAATGGGTACATGAGTACGGGTAAAAAGAACGAACAACGTTACACATACGGCAAAAATTATTTAAAAATACTCATTTCATATTACGCGATTTCTTCGCGATTCAGTTCTTATTTGAATAAAGCAATTAAATTTCAGCTTTTGTATAAGAATAAGTCCAAGTTCGTGTATAAATATTAAATTCCAACTTCTATTTAGGCCTAAATTAGATTTTTATTTGTATAGTTTAACTATATTTAAAAAAATACAAGTACTTTCAAAAAACATTTATGAGCGAATTTGTATGCTTTGCTTTTTATATAATTCAGCGTTACCTCGTTAAGTATTAGTTTAGTTACGGAATTTCACAACATATTAGTCGCAATTGTTTAATAATAATATTTTTTTATTTATAAGACACGAGTAATACAGTACAAGTACAAGCTTTAGCTTACATGCAAGTTGTAACATGGAAATATTATGATCAACATGTTTTGCCGCTAACGGCGTACGAAATTGTATTTTGAAATTAATATAATCCAACGGCATTTCATCATCAACAGCCCTTTATATTATCCCACTGCTGGGCACGGGCCTCTTCTCATAATGAGAAGGATAAGGCCATAGTCCACCACGCTCTCCAAGTGCGGGATGGCAGACTTCACATGTCTTTTGAGAACATTATGGAGAACTCTCAGACATGCAGGTTTCCTCACGATGTTTTCCTCCACCGATTAGCAAGCGATAATTAACAACGGCATTTAATTATATTTATTACATACATACATACATACATATCGTCACGCCTTTTATCCCCGAAGGGGTAGGCAGAGGTGTATTTCTACACCCACTTTTCGCCAGATATACTTTAGTCCCACGTAATAGGGGGCGAGCCTATTGCCGTACCGGGCACATTTCCAGACTCCGTGCTGCTACTGAGAATTTCGTGACGGAAATACCCAATAACACTGCCCGACCCAGGAATCGAACCCGGGACCTCCCGATCCCACGCGCACATTTATGCCGCGAGACCAACGAGGCAGTCGTATAGGGTTTGATGTCGAGTTTTCCGTCTCTACGCAAAGATGGTATTTGCATCGTGTTATCCATTAGTCGCCTCTTACGACACCCACGGGAAGATAGGGGGTGGTGACACTTGTATTCTATGCCCTCAACCACACGGCTTATATTTATTATAATATTATTATTCAGAATCAACAAAAAAGATAACCATAACTAATTACTTACTTCACCAAATCTATTTCAACAAAAACTGTAACATCAAAATATCAGCCGTCGGCCAAACGTTTGCGGTTTGTAGAATTTAGTCGTCGCAGTGACATTTCGGGGGCAACACCGGCAAATGGGACCTAATTGATGTACGGTGCACGGGGCATGTGCACCTGCCGTTTTAATTGCATTTTTGTAATATACTTTTATTTTAATTTCTTAAATTATGTTTATTTATTGTTGAATATTCAAAATGAAATGTTTGTCTAGTAATTTTAGAAGGTGCTAATAAACCATATATATTTTTGTGAAAATATTCCGATTTTAAATTATTTGTCTCGAAATGTATCGGAGATTCCAATGAAGTACAATAAAATGTAAGAGAATTGAACCTTGAGCCTCGCTGTTGGCGCTAAATGTAACACTATAAATATTTATGTTAGCAACTACTAGCATTTTTTTAATTTATGATTACGATTTTTTTAAAGTTTTTGTGACTTTTTTTTCAGAAATTTGTGTTCAGTTATAGTAGTATATTCACCCCTGAAAATACTTTGCAAATGCATATCAACAATCTGTATTTAATTTTGTTTTTAATACAGTACCTATTTAAATATCGTCCATCTATTTTTAGGCGTTTAATTTTAATTGGGTAGTCGTAAATAATATAATAAAATATATAGTTATAAGCAATTAAACTATTCTTTTATTTATTTATATAAAACGAATGTAAAAAACTGGTCAAATCTAGTAAAATAATAATAATTGTCTACAATTATTTTCACAGACCATATTTACATACAAACCTAAGCAAGGATATTATTTTTAAATAGAAAGTGTAAATGTTCATGAAAGTATTTTATTATTAAATATTAATCAATTTCTCTGAAACCTTTTGAATTGAAAATCTTAAATAAAAAATAAGTCACATCCTTCTGTAATATAATTAACGTTTTTTGTATCAAAATGTTAGCGATATATCTTATTAAAGATGCTACCCTTTATTTTCCTATACTCTTAAATCTTAGCAGCAAAGCAATATATAACATAATTACGTACTTTATATGTAACTCTGTAATATAAGATCGTAAGGCTATAATTAAGTCGTAACATTACCGTATAAATTCCTCCCGGGAGGTTCATAGATTAAAAAAAAGATAACTCTAGGAGTACCTCTTTATGTATTTTTCTAAACAACCATTAGGTTGCGTGCAAAGATCATCGGAGGCTGCGAGGGGTGAGGGAGGGAGAGTACATCCCTCGCTATTTTTGGGCTTGAGTTATAGTCCGACCGAACATTGAAGACCTTTTACCGAATACGGCATTCGGTTTTACGAGTGACTACTAAGCGGCGCTCGGCTAAATTATTCAACGATCAAGTATTTTTCGGCTTTAACAGTCGATGTGGGTTTAAGCTGTGTTTATTAATATGAAATTACAATTATTTTCTCGGATGTCCTGGGATATTTATTTTTATATGGTAGCCAAAAAAATACCCGAAATTATACGAAATGATACTACATTGCTTGATACTAAATGTAATACAATTATACTAAATATAAACATAACATAAAAGTAGTGAGAAAAAAAAGTAATAGTCATTTGGCTTTCCATGTCTAGATACTTATGAATAAACATTAAATACAGATGTAAATACATATTATTTGTTATTATAAATATCTTTATTTTTATGGAAAGTACAATCATGTTCTAAATATCACTATTTTAAAATTTTAAAGACACAGAAATCCATGTTTATCCATCCATTATAGCCTAAGTAAATATAATACATTTATTGCTTAGAATTAACTTTTAAATCATTAACTAAGCATTAAGTACCAATCTAGACATTAATGTATAATATTTTATTTAATTATATAACATATTATAATAATAAAGCTATAAAACGCGCGAAAACATCGCACACAATTCAAAAGCAAAGCCGTGCGCGTCCCATCACAGTCAACAGCGTACAGAAACAAGAAATTTCAAATAATCAACCTATTCACACAAAGCGAATTTACTCGCGTTCCGAGGGTGAGTGAAAGGGAGGATTGTATCAAGACTAGAGGCTCCCCCATGGCTTGCTACAGGGGACCTCCGAGGAAATTTTAGGTTAGTGGACATGTAGGCATATAGACGGGAACACGGCGGATTTGTTGTCTCATTTAGTTCGTGTTTTGTGCTTTTCGTTTGTGCGTCACGTCATCGTTAATCGTCGTCAAGTCCTTATATTAAGTTAGTTTAGTAATTTTAGTGATAAGTGTTGAACAAAAAATAAACGATATACATCGATGTTTTTTTGTGTGTACAGTGACGAATTGCGTGTGAACAATCACTGGTAAACGGTAACGGATGGTGGGAAAATAAAAATAATAAATATAACCTGTGTCGCCCCGCGGTTTGTTTGTAAACACTGCCCCGTGCGACGCGCGAACAACGTAAACACAGACGTAACATTATACTTTTTCAAGTGTGAAAAACTTACTAACAATAATACAAAAGTGAACTGATTTTCTAATAAACAAATAGTGCAAAAAATATCGCTCAAAAATTACTGTCTAAATTTTATCGTGCCAAAGATTTTTAACTTAAATTAATGTCTAAATTTAATAAATGTTAGAATCAAATTAGTGTTAAATTAATTAAAAGTGTTATAAATTTAATCGATGTGCAATATAGTGTATTTAATTGTGTAATAATAATTTTAATATTATATTATTGTATAAAAATACTACTTGTGGAAATAAACATTGGAATAAATCCGCGTCAGTGAGAAAAACGGGGGGACGGCTCAACTGCCTACTACTGTTACTATAGCGATCGATAATATTACGCATTACGGGGTGACTGTGAGAAGAGACGGCACGCACACAGACGCAGCACCCACGCACACTCACGCAGCGCGCCCCCACCCCTCCCTAAACACTCGCCCTCCGCGAAAAACGAAAGTAAACACGAGTGAGCTTTAAAAAAAACTTGCAAACCGAATTTATAGAATAAGGCAAACGGAGTACAAAGCACTGTGATTATTAAAATTTGTGTTCATTAAAAGTCTGTTAACTGTGATAGACATGATTGTGGGACCGAACCTTCGGAGCGTTAACCCGATGTTGCTGGGTTATAGTATGCCAAACATGGTCAGTGTTAGTCAAAGTAGGCCGGAGAGCGTGAGCAGCATGCCGACGACGCCGGTGCATAGCAACAGCTACGCGAGCATGGACGCTAAGCGCGCGTCGCCACAGACGCCGGCCGAGCGAACTGGCGCGCCTCCTGGCGCGGGTAAGGATGCTGTGAAGCTGTTCATCGGCCAGATACCGCGCCACCTCGAGGAGGATGACCTCCGGCCCATGTTCGAGGAGTTCGGCAAGATTTACGAGCTCACCGTACTTAAGGATAAGCACACAGGCATGCACAAAGGTCGGTAATGATTTATACTCCATGTTGAAATATGTTTTCGCGGTAACTGGCGAAAGTTAATACATTTTCCGATACGTACAACAATTTTCAGATACGAGCGACCAGAAGTCTGTATACTTTTTATTGTAGTTGGATATACATTTTTATATGTTCTCAAAGTTTGACAACAACTGGATTTGGCTACAGACGGCAAGGTCATGTCATATTTATATTTTGATGCCTTATGCAAATGGCTGAGGGATTTTTATTGTTCCATGTCACAATGAAACAACGAATTAATGTGGAAAATAGTTTTAATCTAGCAAGCGTGATTCGTAGAAAATTATGCAGCAATGACTTTGATTAGTTCGAGTTACTTGTGTGCCATAACTTGGTTTAGATTGGAATATCGCGTCAGGGGAAATTCTTTAATGGAAGTTGAGATTTTTATTTATTTATTTACAGTGAAAGTTAATAAATCACTTGAAATATAAAAATTAAGCTATTTGGCATTGTCAGCATATTTTTCTTTCAGCGGTGTGATATTTTTCGGATGTTGTATTTGAATCGATGCTGGTATATCGCCCTCTTACTACGGAATTCAATATTCGATCTATAGATAGATCTGTAGATTTTAGATTCGTTTTTGACATAAGCTCCATACAAAATATGTCAAACACGAATCGCGAATCTCAAAATCCATGTATGGTTCGAATATTGAAAATGGCCGCTATACTATAAGTCATCTATCTGCAATTTAGAAAATGCTTATATCATAGTAAATTACTTTAAATAATTATAATAATTAAGATGTCTTTTTACCAATAATTATTTCGTCTATCGAGGTCAATATTACTACTTTACGGCAATTTGGTTACTCAACGGAACGCATCAAAGGCAGCTGAAGTTATTTGGCGGATATAATTTGGGTAGCGGATATAATATGTTTATGCTTCAAGTAATATATCTCCTATATCGTATCGAAAATAAAATTCCAATAGGTACTTATATCCATCTATCTATTTATTTATATATCTAATACATTATATTTACACAAATACATGTATCATTATACATATGTACACATACACGTAAAAACTAGAAGAAGGAACACTTTAGTATTTATATTAAATAATACTTATAAGAAAATATAACAAAATAAAATGTTTTATACCTTAATTTGCTTAGTAGCAGAAGTGTTTCTATTTTAATTTATTTGAATTCTCAGAGAAAATTTTGGGGCTTTTTAGTTAGTCTACAATATTTTGTCTTTTATCATTTCAAAGAGGCGCTCTGTTAGCAACGCGATATCTAACGCCCTTTTCATTAATAGAGAGGTATTCTGGAGGGGTAACAATACCCATAAACATACAAACATTTTATATGATGTTGTATTATTAATTAATAAACTATATATTAACTCACTACTAGTAGTAGTTAGTAGGCAGCGATAGCCTAGTGGAGATACCAACAGACTGCCGTGCAGAGGGTATCCGGTTCGAATCCACGGCGTGCACCAATGACTTTTCGGAGTTATGTGCGTATTAAACTGTTAATTATCGCTTGTCCCGTGCCTCGGAGAGCACTTTATGCCGTCGGTTCCGGCTGTCATGAAGATCTATGACAGTCGTTAGAGTTCGTCAGTACTTCTAAATAAACTGACATTAGTCTTAACCATGGAATATCGCTATCCCTTCGAGTTGCGGAAGTCTGACAGGCAGTCGCTCTGTGGAAAAGCTAATATTCAGCCAAATCCGATTACACTAGTAAACGGACCACAGATTGAAACTGGGTTAAAGCTAGGAGAATGATGATACGAGTATCTCACTACTACTAGCAGTACGAAAGATTGTGCGATCGGACGGAAGTTTGTTACCTTTGAACACAAAAAAATACTTTCTAGATTTTGATGCAACTTTTTAGTAGTATAGCTTACTACATTAAAGTAGCACATGTACTTCCTTTTACCACAATAATCGATCAGTACACGAGCGAAGCCTCAGGCGAACGCTAGTTAGCTGTAATTACACCATCTTGTGTATGTATGCATAATTATATGTAGTAAACATAAAACACACATCGAGAGTATTCGGCTAAAGCTTTCTATAGGGAGGATGGAATTACCGCTCTAACGATGGGGTGACTCTATTTCTAAGAAGAGATATTATTACATTATAACAAACAAGATGGTGGTTATACGATATCTCTTTCACGTTTCATTAAAATTTCCTTCTATAAGGTTCACGCTACAGACGAAATTTCATCAAAATGGGATTAGCGACCTAGCTGTTAGAGCGAACGAACGATTTCACTTTTGAAATATTTATAATAAAGACAATCGGTACTTTTGACACAGATTTTATTATAATTTTATTTATCTTTGTATCTTGCCAGTAATAAGCAATTCGAAATCGAAGGATTTTCTATAAATTAGGTGTAATTTTTCACCCTGGAGGAAAAATAAGGTAATATTATATAAATACTCGTAATACGAGAGTGGTGTGGGGTAAAAGAAGATGTAGTGACAAGCATTGAGAAAGGCATGTTAAGATGGTTTGGGCACATGGAGAGGATGGATGACGATAGACTGACAAAGAAGATATATAAGGCAAGTGTGAATGGAACAAGACAAAGGGGAAGACCTAGGCGGACGTGCTCTGACCAGATTGGAGACATCCTGAAAAAAGGACAAGTCAGAAGTACCCTTAACAGAAGAGCATGCATGAGAAACTTGATGGGAGTGAGTGAAGCAAGTGAGGTATGTCAGGATCGTTGCAAATGGCGTTCCGTAGTCTCTGCCTACCCCTCCGGGAAACAGGCGTGAGTCTATGTATGTATGTATGTACTCGTAATAAAGAATATGTAAACCTTTAATGCGAACGATATAAAATACTAAATGCAAATACAGATTCATATTTACAAACTGCCATAAGATATATAATAATGATGTTTTTTCTGTTCGTGTGTTTGCCCCTCTCTCTTCTGCTTGATAATTCTATGTATGTTCACAATTAAACCTTGTAGGTGCTGTCAGGTTATAAAATATAACACAGGCATAAACGCGAGAGTCATAGTTAGTCAGATATGCTTATCTAACTATGGTATTACACATAGGTACCTTACCTTTTCACGTAAATCCTATATCACCCAACATAAACAAAGCTAGTACAAGAGTTCCAAAATCAAAACAAACAATAAATAAGGCATACAGGTCACGTCACCCAAAAGATTATACCCCGAGCCGTGGCGTAATAAAAAAAACACGACACGACAGTACGCCGTCGTATCGTCATACGCGTCACACAATACGTAAGTGACAAACGTCATACAGGTGACAACGAATGTAACACCTGTGAAAATCACTCAATACATTCGAGTACGAAACATTTGGGTAGGGACAATCATTGCGAAAAGTAATACGTTTTGGATTTTCTGCTACAAGGTAACATTTGTGATAAAGTATTGTTGGTAATTCCGTCCTGCATTTAATGCCATATCAAAATAATATCGATACCTTAAATCTCAAATGGCGTAATCACCAAATCGTCACTTTTCAGGAGAGCCAAAACAAAAACAAAAAAGAAGATTAAAATTTATATATTTTATACTAATAATGTTATTTAAATGATACTTGGATATAATTATATGGCATTAGCAGCTTTATAACACAGTTCTATGGTATTAAAAATTCAACCAATAATTACAAAAATGATTTGTGATTACGCCAAAAATAAATTGATATGTTTGCGTTTACGACCCAAAAAAAACGCTGTTCTGTAAAAAGTTACGGTGTAACAGCCTAGTTGGCTTAGAGTGAACGCATTTAAAATAGCTATTTTAGGTTTTTTATAAATAAAACACTTTGAGGAAAATGAAAATAAAGTTTAATTGTTACAAAATTAATATTTAGTTTTATTTTTTTAAATATACAAACGCAATAATTTTGATTTGAAGTTCAAACTAAAGTTATTGTGTATTTCTGTTTTTAGATACGGAGAAACAATATAATTATACTTTGCATGAACTAAGACTACTTACATCCGCACTGACAGGAATCTTACTTAGCGCCTAAATCCTAAATTGTCTTCTACGAGTTGTGTGTAAAGAATTAAAACTAACATTTATTTTTTTAATGTCAAAGCTAGGATATAAGATTTATATTAGATTTAGGCGCCAGCAACACTCCTGCCACTTCGTTTGTTTTTCAGGTACTGCGAGCAAATAAACAATCTTCAATACGAGTACTATTAAGCAAAAAAATAACACGTTAACTTCACTATTATTAAGGATAATTAAATATTTAAATCACAACCTTACGTTTCTTTAAGTTTAATCATAAATCACAGACTTAATATTTAATAAAAGTAATTAAACATAGTTTTCTGCAGACTCCTCTTCTTCGTCCTCTTCATCGGTTTCCTCTAAAACGTCGAGTACATTTTTATCTGAAGGCAGACGACGATACTCTTCGTAATACATTTTTTGTATTGTACCGTTATTACAAAGCTGCATAAGGTCTTTGTATTTTGACAACGATAAAGGTATTCTGTTGAGGTAAAGAAGCTTCACATTATATCTTTCTTGGCACACCAAAGTACTTTCTACATTTTCACAGTCTTTTTCATGCCCTACTTCTTAAACTCCTTTAACATTCCCATTACCCTTGCCTTTTCCTTTTCCCTTACCTTTTCCCTTACCTTTACCTTTATGCTTTATGCTTGTTTCCTTTTTTCACATAATGTAAAGTTAACTGCTTGTACATCATCTTTCATGGAGTATTTTACGTAGATTACATTGGGATTTTTCTTCTTAAATGTTACTGTTCTTATGTTTTTGAGCTTAAGACTTTTTAATAAAGATGGAGTGAAGCTATAGTTAGTCACGTCTTTAAAATCAAAGATGTCTGTGTGATTTAAGACTTCAACATGATAAGCTCTTGGCCTTTTGCGAGCTGATGAAAGGGATGACGGCCACTGTGATGGACTCCATACAATTAAACGTTTTACTTCTCTTTCAATAATTGCATGTACTGAATACACTGGCATGTAAGTATGACCAGGCAACAACAAAAATATATTTATTAAATAAAGTTTCATTGTTACAAATATTAATTTTGTGACAATTAAACTTTATTTTCATTTTCCTCAAAGTGTTTTATTTATAAAAAACCTAAAATAGCTATTTTAAATGCGTTCACTCTAAGCCAACTAGGCTGTTACACCGTAACTTTTTACAGAACAGCGTTTTTTTTTGGATCGTAAACGCAAGCATATCAATTAATTTTTGGCGTAATCACAAATCATTTTTGTAATTATTGGTTAAATTTTTAACATAGAGCTGTGTTATAAAGCTGCCAATGCCATATAATTATATCCAAGTTTCATTTAAATTTTTTTTTTGTGCGTCAACGCCACATTTCTTGCAACATGGTTGATACGACAAAAACAAATAACATATTTTTATGATTCCATGGGTTGTAAACGCCAAATTAAATGCAAAAAGGTTGATACCCCCTAACAGTTACTTGTTTTATTTCAAGTCTTAAACTATTTTGAGTCGTAAACGCCACTGTTAAGTATATTAGTCCTATACGTCTAACTCGATAGTCAGTATTTTTCATATCATTATAATTTTAACTGGTGTATCGACCAATCTTTTAAAAATTGTATTCTTAAAGGTATGTACAGCTAAAAAATAAGAAAATCCTTGTTTATCGATGCTAAATACGTGGGCTGTAATCACCACTTTTTTGCGAATTTTGAAACTCTGATAAGACAGATCGATAGAGAAAAAAAAATTGAGTAACACAGCATTCAAAAGCCATTTTGTCCAAAATGGTGATTACGCCATTTGAGATTTAAGGTATCGATATAGTAACAAAAAATGTTCTCTTTCAGTTTTTCTCGGCATTGACATACTGACGTTTCAATAACTTTTATAAACTACATAAGATATTAATAAGATATTAATATAAGTAAATCATAATAACAATATCAAGCAAGACTATTTACATTACCGATAATATATACTCTTTAGTAAACGATATATTTTAATAGAACATTATCTTCAAAATAGTCGCAATAAGCTCGTGTCAATTGCTCTTTATTGTTCTCTTCATAAAAATATATAGCACTAATAAACCTATAAAACACGTGAAAAAGATTCCAGTATGTTTTCCTTGAATGCGTTTACAAATGTTACTCATTGTGACTGCTCATAACAACGCGGCGTAACGGCATCCAGAAAAATCGCTCCATCGTTTTTTGCTCGCGTGCTGGTTGCAACGCTTTTCAAGTTTCGGCTCCATACACTTTTATTTTGTACAGTCACACGCAAACGGTGTTATGACGCCAAGTGAAAAATTTGTCGCGGACATAGTTTTGTGCCAACCGTGGCGTGTTTTTGTACGCGAGTGTACGCTCCGGTTTGACTACCCTCATTATGTTCGGTATTTGTGTAATGATTTTAGAACGATGTTTCGTGAAATTGCTTCGGAAATTTTACGTAATTATTTTTTAATGTACGATGGATTGGGTTCGTAATAATATTGGTAATCGCAACACAACGGGTGATTTGATCTGACTTTGATAAATGTACTACTGTGTAAAAATTGATGTGGTATATAACTGAGGACATAGGTATTTCTTTCGTGTGTAGTACGTTACAGTGATATCTTTGAAACATTGCCCTGGTTAAGGCGTAATTTTGTGATATGATATATCATTAAACGCAACTTACATACCATGATCATGTATCAATAATTATCAGCCAGACGCAAAAAGTGGTTCAATAGTACTTCAGAGAATAACTTCATCGTGGCTTTGTAATCTAATATTTTCTAAATAACAAAAATGCGCTGCAGCCTACTCTGATAAAAAACTTTCTGTAACATAATTAACAATTATAATGATAGTGTTGTATAAGCAAAGTGAAAGATTCCAGTAAAAGAACACAGTATCGACATGGCAGGTAAATACAAGAATATAATTTTCGCGAACATTCTACGAAACTCGAGATACACGCTACCCACAAGCCACCCAAATAATAATTACAAGAATATCTCCGTCATTAATATTTGAATACAGCAATTATAATAAGTGGATGTATTATAAAGGGGATGGCACATTAAATTTAATAATGGCACCAAAGCAAAGGGCCTCTTATATTTATCAAACTTGACGGAGACAAGGCGGTTTCCTTTAAGACAAAGTTTCGTTCTATAAATTTTAACCCCTTTTGTAAGGGTTGTATTAAAATGAAGGTATTACTATGTGATCTGATTTAATGTGTCTTTAAATGAGCTACGAAGGAAAGACAGTGAAGAATACTGAATAAGGCCGATTTCCTCTATTTTCTTTTTCGTAAGTTTTTACGTTTTACATTGGTTTTGGTTTCGGCAAGAAAATATTATTTTAGATATTTGTCTAAAGATGCCTCTCTATGGACATAAAGATGAATACATTCAAGTGAATACTTTATGTCCTGAACACATTAAGAGCCGTCGAGGCTCCACGCGATCTTATTCTCATCTAGAGACTCTAGAAGATAACCTAAGTGGACAAGTTTCTAAAACCAAAAAATGTGGCGACTAAGATATGATGATGGTAAGATGTAAACTTAACTCACGTACAACGTGTGGAATAATTATTGTAACAACTTAACAATAATTTTTCCACATAAAAATATAAATGTGGGTGTGTAATACACCTCTGCCTACCCCTTTGGGGATAAAAAGGCGTGAAGTTATGTTATGTAAAAATATAAAAATGGGCCGGTCGGACGCTAAATATTTTGTGTTATATAAAAAAATGCATGAGATCAAATGAGCAAAGGCAAATTAAACTTGCCCAATAGCAATTTTTTTATGCAGGTAATAAAAGCTTAAACGCAGAAAACAGAAGACTCAGCTTCATATTTCAGAACATATTTTTATAGACATAGTCTGCCAAACGTTCAGTGACATACATACATATAATATGAAACGAAATAATGTATTTCAATTCTGCAACAGCAGTAAACTTGTGTAGTTCAAAGTTCCTGACCGTAAAAGACATAAAACTAAGCTGAAACTTGGAAGCATAGCCAGGTGATTTACATATATCATGCTATAAAAATGTCTATGAAAATGTAAGATATTACTTGTTCGTATCTATGCAAAGAAATTCTTAGAGACGAAAAATTGGCCTGAAACATTTTGTTGGGTATTTAAGGAGCAAAAACTGGGCCAAAATGTCAGTCATCCTTCTAAATATTTAATATTGAATAGTCTTTTGACTTACCAAGCAATTCCTATTAGCCGTTTTCGTTTTGGGAGAGCGGCGTACTTTGCCAAATTTAATTTGAGGTTGTCCTGCCAAGAATCGAAGGACTTGGAGGCATTTTGGTGTCGTTGCAAATTTTGGGTAATATTTCTTCTTTGAAAAGACAACTAGGCAAAAGTCATATTTCGCAAAAGACACCCGGATACGAAACAGAAATATATGGAACACACTATTTATTTTCCCGCATGGGATCGAACCCTCAACACTCGGCGCAACGCAAAGGAGCACGAAAATCCTTGAAAGTTCTCGATATGTCTAAATTCTTAAGTTCTCACGACTTGACAAGCTTTTTTTGCCATCGGATGCAGTATTTGTTTTTCGCTTTTCATATAAAACTTTAATAAAAAATACACTTTCATGTATGTTTACATTGTACCTGTGTCTTCCGTCAAAAACACTCTTGACGAGAAAAAATCAAAGCGAACAACGACTTAACCTATTTCACAAAGCTTTCACTCACACGTGAGCAAATGTTTTCGTCCAGTCGAGCACAAAATGTGGCTACAATTTTTTTAACGTTTTTCTCTAAGCGCACTGTTGGTTGTTCTTTGAACCGACCTATTCGTTCGTTAACGTAACCGTCAATTTAACAAACATCTATTTGCGGCACAATTTTGGCAGTTAAGCCCCTATGTCGAGGTACTAAGGTCTTTGTAATTCTTTATAGGCTGCTTCAGCAATTTTGTATTTTCCCTGTGTAAGAATTACTTTTTTATAGATGTTGTGTAATATGGGTATTTACAACACTGTCAAAGGAAATTGCGACGACTTTAATGTTTTTTTTTGGCAGAAGTATCAATGTGTCAATGTACCATCCGGCCATGTTGTTCAAATATATTTGTTCCAAACAGATGCCGAGGATATATATTTTTACATTGTAAAATCCCTGAAAATAGATACCACGTTGTTAAAACGTCTAATAACTACCATAATTACAATTGCTTACCGCTGCAAATGTTAGCTACCTTTATTTAAAATGGATAGCTAAATTCATATACAGAGTATCACAAGACCCATCACCAAGCCGAAGTATACTCGTTTTGGACATCATGCCAAGTCATACTAAGCAAAAATAATACCTGGGAAACGATCTTTTTTTCAAGTAGACACATTTTTAAACGGAAATTAAAATGCGCGCGTGCGAAGCTCGAAATACCTTCTTATCCATGGGGTCATGGGACATCTATAGAACATACTGGAGGGCCAAATGCATCGATTTACTTCATAATTAGAAAAAAAAATATGGTGGCTTCGAACCTCAATATCTCCTGAAACAGTAATTTACCAGGTATGGTGCCGAAGTGAAAAATGTTCGTAATGATTGGTACAGTATGGGATTTCAGTTTTCGTTAAGGGTCTTTTTACACTCATTTCAGTAAATGTGGTAGAATATTATTATATTATATTTTCAGTACTGCCTTGTATATAACAAGGCAGTATTGAAAAACCGCAATTCCGCTATAGGAATTGACTGTTATCAGTTTTAAAATTAGTGTTATCGTAAAGGTATTGCTTTGTATGTATCGAATTAATTCGGTCCTTATATTTGTTGTTTTTGTTTAAATTTGAATTTTCTGAAATTCCCTCTAAATATTTTTTTAATTAAATTGTTTGCCCACAGATTACTTACCATACAATTAATTACTGTTATCTTAGTAAAAAGATAATATTCAAATTCGACTTCAAAGCTTAGAATGTCGGTATGTGTAATCGGCAATATTCAATGTAATAAATAACCTACTAATTTTGTAACGTTTGCTATTGCTATAGTTCATATCTGTATTAATTCTGGGTTATAATAATATAATTTGGACGTGATGCGACTTACATTCTGCATAATCCTTTAAGAAATCAGTTTGGGTCATAGCAAAATGCCCGTTTTGCGATGATTCTATAATACTTTAAACTGCGATTTCGAATCGCGTCCTTTACATATATGGCTAACAAAATGCAATGCGACTAGAGGCAGCGCCACAAAAATTGGCATCTATGTCATCTCAACACCGATTCAGGGTAAGTGGCCAATTCTCAGAAGTGCCACTACACAGCACAAAGACGTCTAGTTAAGCAATATTCAGTTGTAATGAACACTTTTGTTCACATCAAAGTTCTAACTGAAATTAGAGGATATGAACATATATTTTTATAGAAGGCTGATGTTAATTTTTATATTTGAGCCAGCTATGTACCTACTTGTTTAAATTACTAGCGTTTTAGAAGCAATTCGTATGTATCAAACCATACCACAACCAGACGGAGAGGTTAAGCAATAATTTTTATTAAAATTAATAGTTCAATTGACACGAACCACCTTTTGTGGCCTTTATCGACTACGTGTGTTATACCGACATCACAGCCCTGGCTCAACCAGCTGTTACAGAATATATCAATCCTACTGTTCAATTACGTTACTTACTGCACTATAGATAATTTGTGAACGGACCCAAACATTTTTATGATTAATTATGTTAAAATTTTAAATAATATTATTGTTTAAGATTTTTCCTGAAACACAGGTGCCTATACAGCTTAGTTCAGGTAAAGATTAGAATAGCTATATTTACCAAATATAATGTTTTACCGTTATAAATAAAGTACCTACGCATTAATGTACCACAATTTAACAAAAGCACTTATCACAGACGTTACCTATACTTAATCATACAAATCAATTATTTTTAATGTAATTCTTTCCTATGTAACATGTGACATTGATTTTATTGAATAAAGTTTATTTTATTTTATTTTTGTGTTAGAGGCCCTCGCGTAGCGCATAGCGCCATCTATTAAGGGGTCTTTAGACTTATTTTTAGTAAGATAGACTTCAATGGTTTTGTTAAAAAAATTACTACACACACGAAAGTTTGTGATGATGGATGGATGTATAATACTCTTTCACGCAAAACCTACTCAATAGATTTTGCTAAAGTTTGCACTAATGTAGGTTGTCCATCAGAGTAGTATATAGGCTACCCTTTAAGACATAAATTGGCGAAGCTGTGGATGTTAAGTGATAGTAATGTAAAATGTTAATATCAATCCGTTTAGGATTTCTTGCATATAACAGGAACAAACACCCATACATCTCTATAAACTTTCACTTTCATAATAATAGTAGGATAGAGTCAGTAGATTCGACCCGGGCACAGTTCCAGTTCTGTCTCGTAATTGAAATCATTGTGAATACAAATTTGCTAGTTTTAGACGCCATTATATAGAGTCAGATGGTGCTAGAGAAACTACACAGGTTGTTTCGTTATGATTTATATGTTATCAGCTTTATACGTAGTGTAGTCGCCAGCAGCCCTGTATATAATTATAATATCCCACGGCTAGGCACGGGCCTCTTCTCACTATAAGAAGAGTTTGACCCTAGTCCAGCACAAGCCAAGTGCGATTTGGCAGACCCTTCACGTTTTACGAGAACAGTAATTAGTAACAAAAAATATAATTTACAATTAATACACACGTCATTTCGAAAAGTCAGCTGTGCGTAACGTAGGCAATGAATACAGATTTACATAGAAGCGCAGCTCTTAATTTCGTGTGCCGATTCCAAGTGGAGACTATCTCCAGTTTAGTTCGTAGTTGGCGCCGTTGGCGGCGCTGGCATCGTTCTCCGTCTCTCTTGCTCTCGTAGTTAAGATACACAGGAGGAACGTTCGTCTCTCTTGCTGTCGTAGAGACAGCTATCACAGCGCGACTGCCACGCCGCCAAGCGGCAATTTGGGTCACAGAAAGTTTGTCTTCAGAGCGCCCATAAGAAATGCGCCTCTATGTAAATATATGAGCTCTTTGCCGGAGGTATGAAGACGATACACTCTGCGTAGTAACCTGTTTTCCTGTGTAGCAGTGATAGCAATCAGTCTTTCCACTCTCGCTACCACTGCTACACATCTTAAACAAAAATATGACTAAATTTATTTCAATAATAAAAATAACTTTAAGCGTATATTTTGACATCTCAAAACGCCATCTTCTTTTGTGTCTTGTTTATTTGCCCCTCCGTATATTGACGGATTGACATTACAAACTGTCACTACCACATTCCATTCCGTCAGTGTCGTAAGATTGCTCTAGTCACCACTAGAGCAATCGACATCAAACCCTATATCATCTCATCTGACCAGCAAGGAACAGTAGTTTTATTGTCTTACAACGCAATCGTGACGTAACTAAGGAGATGCCAATGTCTATCAGCTGACTTCAAAGGGTTAAGTCAAAATACAAATCTCTCAAAAAGAATCACGTATTCTACATACTAACAGTACACAAGGTTAGGGTGAGATCATAGCTAGCGTAGATCGGGTCAGCGCAATCAAGCGGCCGTCAATCAGCCCTCGCTTTACTTAATTACCTACCATCGTATGTGGGGCACTCATACTTACGTAGGGTTGCCAAGTAGGGAAAATCTCACCTCTGTTTTTAGATAAAAGGACCTAAATCGTATTTTTGAGGTTTCAAAAGAAGCCATCTAAGCCAAATACAGTAACAGGATCTTTTTGATTGATGGGGATCTTTTTATCTATTTTGGTGTAAAAATAGTGGTTTCAAAAATAGTATTGTTATAACTACGAGTATGTAATCAATGTATGGTTTTTGAGTCATTTTTGTAGGCTTTTGTAAGAAAAATCCATTATCGTATTTATTTGAGTGACCTAAAATATCCTTATCAATTTTATTTCCCCTTAAATTCGGGGAGCTATTTTCTTAATTGCCAACCCTATGCTTACATATGTGCGTACTGACAGCACACATACGTGGAGAGGTGAATAGATACGTTAGCATTTGTATGTGTGCGTGTGTTGACGATGGTTTTCGTCAAAAATGTTTGATTTGATTTGTTTTTGTTAGATCTGTCCACAGTAGGGTTGTGTGATTGTAGGTTTGTTTATTGATTTATATAGAATAGTTTTATGTAAGATGAGTTTTAAAGGTTGTCGAGTTCACAGAAACTTCCAGTGTAAATTGAATTTTCCTTGAATTGTAGCAGACTAATTGGATAAGTTCCCTGAATGTACTATTAGACCAGATCGTAATACAGTCAGCAAGGAACTTTTGTTTGTAAGGGAATTCTCAAATATACCCTATATTTAAAAATCCCCTTATAACCAACAATGTGAATTCAAAGCAATACTTTGTTTAGTTGTTATGTTTTTTTAAGCATAGTCGTAAGCTAATTCCTCATAGAATATGGAGATATTTCCACGCATTATGTTTCTTCCTATCACATCTCCACAAGGCCTAGTCAAACCAATTACAGCATAAGTATTAAGAGGGGACTTGTATCACGTACAACTCTGATTGGGTTATTTGAGGCACAACCCGATGACGTCATAACAACGTAAACGGTCGATCGTATTTGTAAAGGTAGGTTTAAAGCTTTACTGATTAACGAAGAAATTTCACAGTTTTGTTTGCATATCAAAGGGTGTGATGTTATAATTTGATGAGTTTATGTTTCGGCTGTGGGTTTTGTTTGGATGGGACTTTCGTATTACAATAAGGTAGAATTTTACGCAAATAACTTTATTATGTAGGACGATCGGATATATAAAATGTTATCCTTCTTTATTTATTTGAGAAAAATACGTTACATTCAGTTAACAACGTAACTAGCCCGTCTGAAGAACAAGTCATTTGTTTGATCACAATTCCGACATGATATTTAAGTGATTATGTTTACTTTGTGTGTAACATTGCTAAGATTTCTTTATTGGTTGTCATAATAAAAATGATAATTTAAATTTGTTTATTTATTGATCTGAAATTGAAAATAATGAAATTTAAAACATTCGTTGTCCACAAACTGTTGATTCAAGCTTTGGTCTTGTTTCTGTCTGCTGCTTTAAGATTTGTGAAATCACCCCCGACACAGAATAAAATTCAAACTCAGTGTTGGACTTGTCTAAAAATATGGCAACATATTACAGACGTAAAACTTAAATATGGGGTGCTCCATTAGGGCAGTCGATAAAAAAGCCGAAATTCTTTTTCCGTGAGATTTATTTAAGAAATTCAAGAGGACGTACAGCGATGACTAATGGCATTAAGGCCTTATTGATCTGCTACCCACCCCTTAATGGCGACTGTGTAGGCGTGCATCGTGCGTAGGAGAAAAGTTAACGCAATTATCTGACATTGCTTATTAACCCTTGGACGTTCGTCTTGATTACAAGAAGTGTGGCATCAATTGACCGTGTGCTATAAACTGTTTCTCTAGACACTTTTAAGGTTTTGGTATATGTATCCTATTATAATAATGTTGGTGAAAGCCGAGACAAATTGTGACTTATGTTGTCTTGCATTTTAGGTTTAACGAAGTTTAAAGTCATTAGTTTTTAAGTGTTTCGGCAATGTCAGCTTATTATAAACATATGTCATTAACGGTCATCATCATCCACCTAGCGTTATCCCAGTTTCAACCTGGGGTCCGCTTACTAGTCTAACCAGATTTGGCTGATTATTAGCTTTTCTACAGAGCGACTGCCTGTCTCACCTCCGCAACCCGAAGGGATAGCTATATTCCATGGATTAGACTAGTGTCAGTTTACTTAGAAGGTACTGACGCCCAATAACGACTGTCAAATATCATCATGACAACCGGGACCGACGGCTTACCGTGCTCTGCGAAGTGAAGGGCGAGTGATAATTAAAAATTCAACAAGCACATAACTCCGAAAAGTCAGTGGTATGCGCTGTGGATTCGAACCCGACTTCATCTGCATGGCAGTTTGTCGGTATCGCCACTAGGCTATCGCTGCCTACGATATATGTCATTAACGGTAATTCAGAAAAGTATTAGAAACGTGTGAATAAAAAAACTGTGTGTGGTTAGTATAGCCCTAATTTCACATCCAGATTTCAATACATATGAAATCTGGATGTGAAATTTGTTTGAACTTTCATGAGTTATGTAATGTGTGATCTAGATGAACTTAATAACTTTGAACTTGAACAAGATAAAATGCTCTGGCATCTAGTATAACATAACAGTATAACAGGAGCATCGATGAAAAATACTTGAGAGACAAAAAACACGCTCGATAATAATGACAAAACATATAATTTAACGATGCTTCATAAAGCGGTGATTGAGGCTAATCTGCATGTTACTAAACATATATTGTAACTAAATATCTCAGAGTCCATATGCAACAAATCATAAACAAGGTCTGTTATTAAAGCTTCAAACTGCTTATGGTCATCATCATCATCATCAGCATTTGACAGTCCACTGCTGGACTAGGCCTCTCCTTTGAAAGGAGGAATTGGCCTACTATACCACGCTGGCCAAACCGGTTGGTACAGGGTTTGTATCAAGTTTTCCTCCTCTTACAGTGATGTTCTCTGCATAGTATGCACCCTCTGTCGGCTTTTACGACACGCATGGGATGATATGGGGTGGTGACATTCAGTATTCCTAATACGTCACCACACGGACATATTTGTGGTCAAACTTGTTTAATTTGAGTTCCAGCAAACCCTGCATTACCTACCGGGTAAGGAAACTGCTGGCTCAGCAACCGATGGTTGCACCAGGTACTCTCCATAAACCGGATAACACATACACCACATCGGAGGAGGAGAAAACACACTTCCCAGGCTGCGTCCTCACCCCGGTAATAACGTGTCACGATACACCAACAGTGGCGACCGAACACGAGTGGAGACACGCAAACACCGTGGTCACAGAAGAAAAACTCCGATGGGCCATCGATAGCTTCCATCCCTTCAAAGCAGCCGGACTGGACGGCATCTTCCCAGGGTTATTATTGCAATGGGGGAGGGGGGGTTGAACCTGTCCGTAAAAGACTTCTGGCAATCATGAGGGCTAGCCTGGCCCTTAGATATGTACCAAAGAGTTGGAGGAAAGTCAAACTAATTTTCATACCAAAACCAGGTAAAATAGACTACACCAATGCAAAGTCCTTCAGACCAATAAACCCGACCTCCTTCATGCTTAAAACCTTGAAAAGGCTATGTGAGAGGGAATTAAGAAGTGGAGCACTTAAGCACCTACCCCTACATGCCAATCAACATGCATACAGCTCAGGGAAATCGACGGAATCGGCCCTACATCAGGTCGTGAACCAGATAGAAGCTGCTATACAACAAAAAAGCATCTGTCTGGGCACCTTCATTGACATAGAAGGAGCCTTTGACAAGACAAACTTCTCCAGCATAAGCAACGCCCTAGCCAGACATGGTGTGGATCAGATGCTCATACAGTGGATCCAAAACATGCTCAGCAAAAGGGTAGTGCGCCTGCACGGTGACTCCCAGACAGCCTTGATAACTAAAGGTTGCCCGCAGGGCGGTGTTCTCTCCCCGCTATTGTGGAACTTAGTCATCAATGAACTCATAGACAAACTCAACGCGAGATATTTTTACACAATAGGATATGCAGATGATCTGACCATTCTCACCTCAAGTAAGGTAACTAGTACAGTGTGCGAGTGTAATGAGTACAAATTGTCAGTAAACCCGACCAAGACCGAACTAGTTATGTTCACACACAAACGCGCGCTGGGTACTTACCGACTGCCCAGACTTTTCAACACAGAGCTCAAGCTGTCTACCAAGGTAAGTACCTGGGTGTCACTCTTGACAGCAAATTGACATGAAACAGCCACATGGAAAATAAGCTCAATAAAGCAGGCATCGTCTTCTGGCAGTGCAAAAAGATGATAGGTAAACGCTGGGGCCTATCCCCCAAAATTGTCTTATGGCTCTATAAGACAATAATACGTCTGATGATAAGCTACGGCGCAGTAGTGTGGTGGCCTCGGACCAACCTAACAACGGCCGCCAACAAGCTTCAAAAGCTTCAAAGACTTGCATGCCTAGCGGCCACGGGCTGCATGAAAACTACGCCTACAGCGGCACTCGAAGTGTTGCTGGACCTGCCTCCATTGCAACTGTTAATACAACAGGAGGCTACGATGTCGGCGATCTGACTAAGAGGTCTGAATCTCTGGAAAGACACTAACACACCGCACACTAGCAACTTAAACACACTCTTTAAAGAAGTTCCTCTCACACAAGCCATTGGCGACCGAATACCGAAACAATTTGTGTTCGACAAGAAATACAAAATCCAACTGTACGAGGATCTACACGAGGGAGCGGTTGGCCACAACGAGCTCACGATCTTCGCAGATGGGTCTAAGACGGATACAGGTACGGGTTCAGGAGTATTCTCCGAGGATCTAAACATCAACATCGCAGCACCGCTGGGAGCCTACAACACGGTCTACCAGGCCGAATGTTTTGGCATAATCCTAGCTGCCACAGCAATCAATAAGCGTCATTAGCGTCACATTGTGCCCAAATGAATAAAAGATTTTGAATTTGAATTTGAATCATGGCACGTGAGGTAAGGGAACGATCCATTAGGGTCCTCTCAGATAAAAAGGCTGTCCTCTCAGCCCTCAAAAGCCATACTATCACCTCGGCACTCACGCTTGAATAACACCAGAAACTAACAGAGGTAGGTAAACAAAACAAATTAACACTGCAATGGATCAACGGCCACGGTGGCTCAAGAGGGAATGACGCAGCCGACATACTTGCCAGAAGAGGGGCCACTTTAGAGGTGGTGGGACACGAGCCCATTATTCCCCTCCATTCTGGTTTTTATCGCAAACTAGTAAGAAATAGGACCAGGACCCAACACAACCAGTCCTGGATTGGCATTGAAACATGTAGGCAGGCTAAGGAGGCTCTTCCCGCAATAGACGGTAAGATAGCCAAACAAATCCTTCGGCTGTCCAAACAACAACTGCGGACAGTCACGGCTGCCTACACAGCCCGCCAGCCCGCTGTGCAGGGCCTGTATGGCAGCAGACGAGACAGCAGCCCACCTGCTCCTCGACTGCCCTGAGGTCGCACAGTACAGGCAGCAGTACCTGACGAGATACAGCACCCTGAGGTAAGCAGTGGGCCACATCAAGAGTCTGCTGGCCTTCCTCGAAGAGCTGGGGCGGCTCGAATGACGACACCATTCCCACCCGCACGCAAAATACACGCCAAGACGTGGAGTTGCGGAAACAGCCAGTGCCATCAAGTATCAAGTAAACCTGCATTAATTAGGCGGCTCAAAATCGGTCTGTCTGGAGAACCTTGGAGGAGGCCTACGCCCCGCAGTGGACGTCTCTAGGCTAACATGATAAAACCCTGCATTGATCAAGTTGCAGTAACAACCTCATAACATTATCGGTCTTTTTCGTCCATAGGACTGGACATAGACCTCTCCAAGTTTGCGTCACAAAAGCATATTGAAGCTTTAGGAGAATGGGTCCGCTACCACACTTTGGCCAACGTCCTACAGCAGCGATAGCCGAGTGGAGAGACCGACAGACTGCTATGCAGAGGGTCTTGGGTTCGAATCCACGGCACGCACCAATGACTTTTCGAAGTAACTTGCGTATCAAATTATTAATTATCGTTTGCTTATCGGTAAAGGAAAACATCGTGAGGAAACCTGCATACCTGAGAGTTCTCCAAAATGTCCTCGAAAGACACGTGATGTCTGCCAACCCGCACTAGACCAGCGTGGTGGACTAAAACCTTACCCTTCTCATAGTGAGAAGAGGCCCGTGCCCAGCAGTGGGACAGTATGTATGCAGGGCTGATGATGACTCCGTCTCTTTCGCAAGAAATTTGCACAGTGTATTTTCCGTAGTCGCCTCTTACAACAGCTTGGGTGTTGTAATGACATAGGGTAGTGACACTTTATTTTCTTAATCTTTACCACACGGAAAACCAACACTACATGGTGACTCAAAATTATTTCAGATGCAAGTTTTGAAACTATCTAGGTATGTAATGTTGTGGAATAGGCGTGTTACAAATCGATTACGAGACTATGGAGTAGAAAAGATTCTCTACTTAAACTGAATGACAATATCAACGGAGCTGTAATAATAGTTTTTAGTATCTTAGTCTCATTTAAGTATTTTTTTGTGTAAAGGACCTATTCTATATTCGTAGTAACGGGCTTATTGTTAGTCAACGGATTATGTACAAAACTAAACTCGTAACTACAATTTGTAGGTCATATATTATCTTGTAGAAGAACGGAATGCCTTCGTGGTCCAGTGGGTAGCGTATGCGTCTGCTGATCGGAGGTCTCGGGTTCGATTCCCGGGTCGGGCCAAAGTGTTACTGAGTTTTACTGAATTCTCAGTAGCATCACGGAGTCTGGTGAAGTGCCAAGTAACGGCAATAGGCTCGCACGATTATAGGGGTATTATGTGTGACCTAAAAGTTCATGGCGAAATGTGGGTGTAATATTACACATCTGTCTACCCCTTCGGAGATACGAGTGGCGTGAGTCTATAAAAAAATAAAACAAAAGGGAATCCACAACACTTGCACAGTGCTATATGTTGTGATGATGGTTGAATCACTTCACGATTCGCGCTGTCGGTATTGCAAATGGTTTTAAAATTAAATATTATCATTTTATGTAACATAAGCGAATAACAAAAGTGGATTAATATCCCAGTACCTAAGCTTCCACAGTGTTTTAATTTTAGAATAAAGTCTTATAACAGTTTATAATGAAACCAAACATAAGTATTTCTTATATAATATAAAGATATTTATATATTTAGTTACTACTTAACTTAAACGTGCATATGGTTCCCACCAAGAACTTAGGGTCCCAAGCCAACCTAACCTGCAAGTGGTGCACCTGCCGATCAAAGGACGAGGCTCTGGCAATCAAAATATCCCGAAAAGCGGCAATAGGCTCGCCACCTATTACGTGGGATCAAAACACTGGCGAAAAGTGGGCGTCTAATATGCCTCTGCCTACCCCTTCGTGGAAACAGGCATGAGTCTATGTGTGTATGTATTAACTTAAACGTATTTCTATTACTTAACTTTACTAGTTAACTTATAGAAGTACAAAAGTATATATAATCTCCTTGTAAAGACTTACTTTCATTGTCAGCCTTATGTTTTGTTTCTATCTACTTTTACTACAAAAACGAAACGGCAGCCGAACCAACAATTGGAGACAAAAACAATACACAATGCTTAACCATCAATAATAATTTACAACAGAGAAAAAGTTCACTCAACTGTATCGTAGCAACGTGCTACGCGTCCGTAGCAGCGTAGCAGCTGTAGACATTTTATTAACCATTTTGTTAGACAGACACCTACGTTTTTGATACTTTTATGTTTCTCTTACTTGTTTCTTTAAGTGATTTGTATTGTTATTTGGTAGTGTTTATTTCGGATACGTTTTAGTAGATAATAGGTATTTCAACATGGTTGTTTTCAAACATTTAATATTTTCTACTGCTACTGCTGGGCACGGGCCTCTTTTCACTATGAGAAGGGTAAGCTCATAGTCCACCACGATGGCCAAGTATGGGTTGCCAGACTTCACATGTTCACATTTTGATATTATTATGAAGAACTTTCAGACATACAGTTTTCCTCACGACATTTTTCTCCACCGTGTGCGCATGTGACAATAAACAATTTTGTACACACATATCCTCCTTAAGTCAGCGGCGTGCGAGAGTTTGAACCCGAGAGTTTGCGTAGTATGCTGTTAGTCTCTCTACTAGGCTATCGCTGCCTTTATTGATATTTCGATCACGTGACATTGTAATACGATCGTAAATATGTCACGTTATACAAAGTATTAGCGTGATTTATTCACATATACGAATACAAAAAAGATGTCAAATGAAATTCGTATTGCAATGACTACGAACTTTCAGTGCACACTATCTCCTATGTGCGGTTCAGGCATACTTGCCAGCACTTATAACGAAATAATCTACAGGTTGTTTTAATTAAGACTGCCTCTTTGGTCTAGCGGATAGGGTATGTGTCTGCTGATCAGAAGGTCTTGGATTCGATACCCGGGTTGGTCAAAAGTGTTACATTTTTTAGACATCTTTGGACTTGACATCTTTGCCACACTTGGACTACATCCTGTGTCGCGGGGGACTTGAGAAACATACAACTAACCAATATTTTATTTATAGACTCACACCTGTATACCCGAAAGGGTAAGCAGAGGTGTAATATTACACCCAAATTAACCAATTATTAATTACTAAGTAATATATTAATAACAATGAACACCCAGACTTGAGGCAACAATTTATGAATCACAAAAAGTGTTGTCTCGTGTGGGAATTGAACCCACAACACTCTGCGCAGTGTTAAGCGATGAGGCAACTGCTTAAATCACTGCGTCAACCGTAGAGTCAAAAGTTACTGAGTTTCTTAAGGCACTATTATACTTACAAACCGCTTCTATAATCAAACATTTTGCAGCACATCCCAGCTCTTTGTTATACTTAGAATTAACCAAAGAGACAACCGTAAATATACTCCAGATTGGATATTCTAAAAAATGACCAAAATTCTAATTATAATATAATTTACTCTACCCCAAGTGTGTGTTTCTGGAGGATTTCAAACGATGTGCAAATTTCTTTCAATCGTTATTTTAAACCCATTAATACACAAAGTGATAATTAACATTTAACCTTACGTTGAAGGCTAAACAATTCATCATCATCAACGGCCTTGTAAATAATCTATCCCACTGCTGGGCACGGGCGTCTTCTCAATATGACCAGTAAAAGTTCACAGTCTACCAAGCTGGCCAAGTGCGGGTCAGCAGACTTCACATTTCTTTCAGGAAAATTATGATGGACTTGCAGACAAAAAATTATTATTGGAATTAAAACAAAAGTTGTTCTTCACAAATTGCAGTTATATCTATTTTGATCACGCTACTTTACTAATAAAAATATCGTAGCTTTAAAAGCTTGCATTTTCTGTATATAATATCTACAACTATTTATACAATCTGTACTTACTCATCACAAAACAGCACGAGTCCATTTGCATGCAAATGCTAAAAACACTTTAATAATTATGATATTCATCAGAAAATTTCAGTGAATATGTAAATTGAGAGAAAAAACCAGTTCAGAGCAATATTGCTTTTCCGTTATGTAAATGTTTTTTTCTGCTCAACTGGGCATAGATTGGAAATAGCGTCTAGTTATTGTGTTGGTGCGTTAAAAAAACCTTGTGGTTTCAGAGTACACGATAATTTATTTTTGTATAAAGTTTGTTTAGTAAAGTTAAAATAACAGTTACAATACAATAATTTAATATTAGTAAAAATAATTATATGTGCAGTGGACTATAGTAGGTTGATGCTGATATGATGAATTTAATATTATTGCTTCTCAGACATCAGTTGTATGATTTATTTTTTTTGGTAATAAGCGGCAAACAAGCTGACGGATCGCCTGATGGTAAGCCCATGGACACAAGCAACACCACAGGAGTCACAAGTGCGTTGCCGCCCTTTGGGGTTGGGAAAATGAATAGGATGAGGAGTGGGATGAGAGAGAAGGAATAGGGGAAGAGGCCTCCGACACTCTCGCTCACCGAACGAAACGCAACAGTTTAGGTACTGTTACTTTACGTCGATTTTCTGTGTGAGGGTAGTAATTCCCTGGTCGAGCCGGCCCATTCATGCTGAAATCAGCAAGGCTCTACTACCTGTACCTGTATGATTGTTGTAGGTTTGAAGTTGAAATTAAACCGCGTGTCTTTTTTCTTTCACCAATAATAATATTTTAAGTACCAAAGTATTTTAAAGACCTGTCCTGTCTTGGTAGATGTTGTTAGCGAATTAACAAAAATACTCTCAATTACTAAAAATAATTGATGCTCACAAAATCCTGATTTGATGCAAGACATCAGTTATCTCGTGACCACGGCTAGTGTAGCCCATGCCATGATGAAGGAAATACGGCCCTCCCCAACCTAAAGTGAGTAAAAACATGATATGGGGATTTAAACTTTCGTGGTCAAAGTTTAAATGACCACGAAAGTTTAAATTCCTATATAATGTTTTTGCTGTTACTGCACTTTAGGTTCGGGAGGGCAGAATATAAGGTAATTCACCTATATATTAAAATTATTTCGCGATATAGATCTGTTACATAAATGTGACAAAATTTTGATTTGGGATGATATTGAACCCAAATTAATAGTTATTCTATTGTGGTAAGATGAGCATTCACCGCACCAGCTAACACTTTTGCTCCTGAAAATCCTTGAACATAACATAGTAATGATCGTGTCTACGTACCTACATGTGTAGATAGCGCTCTTTCGGACATTCTGTATAGGTTATTAGGTAGTTAATATTGCTCTCGTAATGGCTCTTTGTGCGGCTATTTAATCTAAGGGTCAAGGTCTCTAGGATGTGCGACTCTACCAACGGATTTGGTTTAGTTTGTGTATGGCCGCTATACTGCTTATATACCACTTATTAGCTAAGCCCGCGGTTACACCCATGTTATTTACTGCTCTGCACTCATAGACCATGGCTTCATTATAAACCCAGAGGGACGAAGCCGCGAGCAAATTCAAACAAATATATATAATATATATACATATACCACTTATTAGCTAAGCCCGCGGTTACACCCATGTTATTTACTGCTCTGCACTCATAGACCATGGCTTCATTATAAACCCAGAGGGACGAAGCCGCGAGCAAATTCAAACAAATATATATAATATATATACATAATATAATACATCTAGTTATAGTTAACTAACTGACTCTATGTATGTATATATAAGCCGGTATCGGTTGTTAGGTAGTTAATGGCTCAACGGGTCCAAGGCCTGAACTATGAGTAAAACTACTAACAAATTTGTGTTTCTTTCGAATTCGATCGTAAGTAGGTACAGATCTGTTACTTTGATGCTATAATATCAATAAATATTTTATAAAACAAATTCCGTCACTGCGTCTGTTTGTTTGAGATAAACTCAAAAACTGCTTAAAGGAATTTCATCATATTTACACGAATAGATAGTAGATCCGTGATAAAGGTTTAGGTGTATAATTAAAAAAAAATGTATACATTATTATAATACACTTGCGAGGCCCAAACGACCCGCTAGTAAAATCTAATCTAAACTGCATTAGTAATATCAGCTTTGTTGGAAATGGGGCTTCATACAAAATTATTTAACGGGTTTTAATCGCGTAAAATTAACTTATTTCAGGTATAAAAAATTATTTGTTTTCGACGTTTCGATCGTCTCGCAACGATCATGGTCGCGGAAAGACTCTAAATTATTTTGTATGATGTATACAAATAGCAGAGGTTTAAAATCGGAAATAAGGCTTACAATTCAATACAGATGGCCATGACATACCTGGGCAAATACTAGACACTCATAGGGTTAAAATCAAAAATTGTATTACGACGTCCGTTCGACTTTGTTCCTTCTCGGCATTTCTGTTAAATAACGCTAAGCACCTGAAAGCTCTCAGCTCCGTATGCGTTGAATAGAGGTACCCATATAACACCTTTATGGCTGTTTTCATGCAAAAGGACTTGAAAATATAGCTGTAGAACTCTGGAAAAAACAACAAGCTGGTTGTAATCGCCTAAAATATTATATAAACGAACTTAAAACAGTTTTAGGTGATGTAACCGTTGACAACACTTCACAGTTCGTCACCATAACGCAATAATACAAGTTGCAAACAAGTTATAAGACTCATATGAGTTTCTATGCACTTGGAAACTCGCGGCGTGCTAGTCGGTGTGTCCGCTATCTGTCAATTGGCGGCGCGTGTGTTTGTGTGTGTGCGCGCATGCGCGTGTGAGTGCGGTGACGTCACGCCACGGGATGAGCGTGCCAGTCGAGAGCCACCAACGGCCGCGCCACACGCCCGCCGCTCCGGCCTACAGACGCCACGCGCGTAAACAATAATAATAACAAACCAATATGAACGCACGCTTATGATACCTATCGCCGACGCGTAAAACCCTTTCGGTGTATTTAGTTCCCTTTTGATGTATTCATTTCAATATTAAATATATAAAAAATAAATATAAATTATTAAAAAAGTTGTGTGTTGTGTTGACGTTCAGCGGCGGTATTGCTGTGTAACAAAATCGATTATAAATCGTGTCTTTTTAGTGCCATTTTTTATTCTAAAAAGTGATATAAATAGTAGTAGCGCTACGATACTTATCGCCAGTACAAAGTTTAATATTTCATTGCCTTCACGCCTCTAATATAGAATTTAAAAATCTCTTAAAATAGCCAAGCTTTCGAGTGATAGACGCGCTAGTTAGTACGAGAGACATAGTCAAATATTCTTAGTCCGTTTTATAAATATATCACTATCTCAATGTCTCTGATTTGCGGAGGTAAGTTGGGAGGACATAATCCGTGAATTATTACACGTTGGCCCAAAAAAAATCAGATTCTGTATACGTAGCACTCATAAAAGCTCGTGACACTGTCTGGCCGGTGAGTCATAACATGAAAAACAAACAAATTATCGTTCGCCCACTGGTTAGGTGACTGACGTATTTCAACAAAAAAAAAGATTAATGATAAACCGCAAACCGGTGAAAAGTACTGTGTATTTTAAAAAGTATGTTGAAAACTGTGAAGCAACAATGTTGAGTCAAAGTGACGGTATGGAAATGTGTTTAAAAGGCTTAAAAGCTTTCTTGAGTTAGCACAGACGTTAGGGAAATGTAAAAGGAAAATATTAAAAATTAAGAGAGACATGTAGAGATCCCAGCGGTTGGCGGTCTTTGCTCTGCGGCCAGAGTTGGAAGACAACATTAAAACTGATAATGATAATTTATATCTTTGTGAAAAACATTAAATAAAAACTTTTTTTGGTCAGCTCTACTTGGGAACAGTAGACCTTTAAATTAAATGTAATCTTAAAACTAATTAATTCTGTGTTTAGAACTTTACTTACTCCTTTTTGCAAGAAAACCTTCAAGATAAGTACAAGGAAAATAAATTTGGTGATGTACCCATCTTAGTTTAGCCTACGGACTTCGAAGTTGTCTGAGATTTATGACCGTGCTAACTATATTTGACCTGAAAATTAATTAGGAGTCCACTAAATCTTCCTTGGGAAGTGTTTATAAATGAAGTTTTCGATAATTAAACTTTCCTTTTGTTGAAGTAAAAATAATGGTTGGACGGTTTTATTACACGAAATGAAGTGTTTATTGTGAACAATAATTTTACTTGAAGTAAATTAATTTGGTGATGGTGTTTTTGGGTGAATTAAAACATTTATGTTTGAAAATATGATTAACTTCTGAATAAAATTAAATTTATATTTTATATAAACAAATACATTTTATATATACAGACACATAAAACCAATGAAAATGAATATAATGTTATCGTTTAAACTATACAAAAACACCACGAAATCAACAAAACATAACGTTCAACCAACAATATCGTTGCAAACAAAAAGACCAGTGCAAAATACCGCAGCATCCTAACAATTATTAATCTGTCACCAAATACGATAATAATATCATAACAAAAGTATCAAAACACAGTCCATAGCCAAAACTGGCTACCTTCATAATAAGATTTCAATTAAGATAAAGTTATTTAAATGTAACGGATGCATCAAACAATAATTCGTGCGACTTTCTTGGCAGATGCACTCTGCAGACGAAAGTCGCTTGTGAAAATAAGTGTTATGATCACAACCGAACGATGGAAAATATTTCACAACTTTTATTTTGTTGCTAGTCCGTGGGTGGAAAAAGTGGTGCATTTATCGAAGTGTGCAGTGCTAAGTATGATACATGAGCCGACACCACGCATATTATAATTTATAGTGCTGTTATAAATAATAGTGATGTTACGTGAGTACTGTGAATATCCTCGTTATTTTCGACAGAGATATATTTTATGCACAAAAAAGGTTATTTTTTATATAAATTCGCCTACCCGTTTTTCTGTCTCTGTAAATAAACAAGTGAACTATAATTTATTATTCCTTGTACGGCGATTTTTTCCTTGAAAAAGGACTCTAGGGACTTCGATAAAATCGAAGAAATCTACCGTATTTGGATCGACAAAGCGATTTAGCTGGGACTCTACTCTACGTAAACTTATTTAAAGGGTCAAATAGATTAGTGAATAAAGTTCGGAGGTAGAGACGGAAATAATATAATTGTTGAAGGATGTAGAGCTTTGAAAATAACACGAGTGATTGAAGATAATATATTTTATAAAATAAGTGATACTAAAATAGTGAAATTGTGTGACAAAGTTATTATTATTAAGATTTATATAATTCAGTTTAAACGTGATATTTATAAAAGAAAATATACCGAAATATATTTTTAGAACAGAACATTATTTTTTTTTTAATATTTACGAATTAAATTCAAAACGTGCACTCACTTTTATACTACCTATGTCTGCTACGAAGCAACCAAAATATATTTTCGTACTGTCACAGGTAAATAAAAAGTATTTTTAATTCAGTTAAAATGAAAATAAAAACAGGTTGACACATAACCGAAAACAAAGATAACATGAAAACAAACTAAAAAAACATTTTGAGCAAAAATAAAACTACAAACGAAAAAGTCAGACAGTGTCAAAAGCATGCTTAGATATAAACTATATTTTGTGTATATGAAACACTTTTTGTGTATGAAACACAGTTTTCATAAATTATGATTCAGTTTTTAACAAATAAATACTGATATGATAATATCATGTTCATACTCGTAGGTCGCGAGATAAGGATCGAACATTTTGTCCAAACGATAACGCTTGAAGTGGCTAACGTGTAAAAATTCATGGATTAAAGCTTTATATTATACATTTTTTAGACTACGGTGGAATTACTTGGCTGTTTTCTTTAATGTGTCTGTGAAATTGTTGTCTTTGAGAAGCTGTGATGAGAGTGGAATTAGATTTAAGGGACGTTTTTAAAGTGATCTTTTTTTAATCTCTTTGTAACCTATAAACAAAATCAACAATTTGATGTGTAATCATTTTTTGTGAAACAAATTCGATTATTTCAATCAGTATTTTTAGGCGATACGATGTAATAATAATTATGATACGCTGTATTGTACAATTTCATAGTTTTCCGAGTAAAAATATTGGCTGGTCTTAAATAATATTTACTATTTATTATTGAATGCAATTAACATCTAAGATTATTATTATTATTCCAATTACTATGACACATAACTAAATGTTTTAATATCTAGAAACATTAGGAAGTTAAAAGACAATATGAATTTTTGTTACTACGGCTCTAGAACTTACTTTCACATTATTATTTTATTATCGTTATTTTATATTCGTCAATGAAGTAAAGCAATAGCGAAAACCTGCAAAGCATTTCTGAAGATGTGACAGTCACGTTAGAATGAGTCCTAAGTCTGTAGCACGTAGCAGCGTAGACATTTACTAACCTTGCTACGCCGTAGCGCTACGCGACAGCGTTACAAAGACTAGATCACACAGGTGTGATATATTCTTTTTTATCGTACTCTTTATGTTTATTTATAAGGCTTTGGCTATATGATATCAACATTATTGCTTTTTTATTACCACCACTCTGTAATAACAGTGAAATAATCACACCATTAGCTGTGATTACTACTATGTTATAAAACACTTTATGTGCATGTCATGCCAAATTATATTTACGCATACATATGATTATGTTACAGAGCAAAGTATATTATGATAGTTTGGCTTATGCTATCTGTTTTTACATATTTTTATTAAAATTGATTCAATGTTGAGAAATAATCAGAAATCATTGGTGATTTCGAAGTCACTATCGTAATAATAGAAAATGCATTCCGTGCAGATTTTATCACACATCTGTCCCCTAAAAAATATAACTTTATCGTGGCTATCACATACTAAGATGTCGTTTTACGCCACCTGTGTACAATAGCCTTAATGCTACGCCGTAGACTGAAGTGTCTTTTAGTTTGCGACTTCAAGGACAATAGCTTCACGGAGGCTCTAAGTTCAGTAATGGGACCTCGTTGTACGACTAAACAGGATGTTAATTGTGTTTCACTGTGCATGGGAGGGAAAATTGACTTGAATTTACTGTGAAAAATGCTATGTTTCTCCAAAATCCTTGTAAAAATGCCTTGAAAAGGAAAGTGCGACAACAATTTTAAACTACATGGAGAAAAACCTGTCGAAATTGAAAAGTTATCGAGGTCCTTGGTATAATAGTATTTTCATTACTATCAAATGTATCCTAATAATATTACAATGCAAGATAATAAATTTTATTTTGGTTAACAATTTACAAAAATTATACTGTCTAAAACTGTTAGTTTGTTTTTTAGTTATACATATTTTTAACTACATAATATAATTTAGCTAATAATAATGTTTTTTATCATCATAATAATGTTATGGTTGTAAATGAAAATATTTTGGATAAGTCTGTGCATTATTAATGCCGAAACAAAATTCTGTATCAGACGACAAAATCAATCCAAAACGAAAAAATTGGGCGTGACTTTGCAGTTATTTATTGCTTTTGATATAAACTGATTCTAATTATTTGAACCACCAATAAATCTGTTAATTGAGCCATTTCTATTCGTTATTTATAGACATGAGATAAACTAATCGAAAATTCACAATGACTATTTTTATTTTCCTCTATTCGTGACTAAAAACTTAGTTACCTCAAAATAATTATTGTCTTTATCCAATAAGATACATAATCATCTGACAGGATGATTGGAATAATAATAGTTTATTAATTGTATCATAATTTTTTAAGTGCTAATTTCAGACTTAACGTTCAGGAATTTGTGACAACCAATATAAGGCATTAGTTCTATCTCATAGTATTATAACATATTGTGTATTCAATTGACAGACAGAGCATTTGATCAATGATTGTCTTATAAGCGTTCAAGTACAAGCTCTTCAATTAAAATAAAACACAACTCTGTAATGTGTATTTTTGAAAGACTTTTGAATCAAGAAATATTCCATAAGTACAATTTCTAAAAAAAACAGCCGAATATCCGCCGTAGTCAAAATATCAGTTATAATACAATATATGTACAACATAAAATATTTACTTTACAGAACCGAACGGCCCACTGATGTCTGAGCCAATATTGAGCCTATACAAATCCCCCTTATCAGGTACGATACGATATCTATGGTAAGCTAAGCTAAATATATTACAACCGATAAAATATGTGCTACTTTATTGTTAGTAGAATTTGTTGGATTATTGATTGTAGTGTATAAGTGAATTCTTATTCGATGTGTTTGATGTTTTATTTTATAGGTATTACAGGTATGTATACACACACATTCAAATCTTGGTGCAATGATTTGTTTTTATTTCTGGTAATAATGACTACATATTTGATAAAATGGCCGAAGTACATTACGGGTTGTTTTGGCCATATCATATTACGTACATTCATGTATATATAAAATCGTTTTCTGTAAGTACTATTTACCTAATTTACCCTTATTTACTACCGTAATCTTAACACACGCAAACTTATAAAATATTATATTCACTGCTATAGTCTTACTTGGCTAATATGTTATAGTAGCTAGATATATCTAGCAAAATTCAGGTGCAATTGCAATTTAATAACAAGCCTTTTAGCGTACTTATTATCTGATTCTACTTGTATAAATAAAAACATCTTTCGCTCGCGTCAGATCAGGACAAAATATAGGTAGACTATGTGCTACATTACTGTAAATATTTCTCAAAAACCATTCGGTCGTGAAAAAAACTTAATCATACATCCACACAAACTTTCGCATTTATAAAATTACTTAAAAGTAATATAACTATTACAAGCATCTAGACGTCTACGATTTTTTAACCAGTTCATAAAGAAAAACAGCCTTTTAGATCAATAACAAAGCACCCTTCACCACCTAACTAGCAATTTGACCTTCACCAAGGTCATTATCACGTTCCACTACGCACTGTCTTTCATATATCTCTTTTAATATCTTTCCTTCATTCCCATGCTCCGTTGATGCAATGTATGGTGATGCGACAATAATAAGATGCTTTCCCCTTTCCCATCTTATGGGTCAGTTATTGGTTCATAAAACTTGACTCCCGTTTTCCTTGCCATCTGTTACGTTGGCCGATGTTCGCGTCCTTTTGTGCTCATATGTTTTGTGAGTTTTGCCTTGAACTCAAAACTAGTGGGATACTGAGTTCGTGCGTGAATATTTTTAGGGTTAATAAGATATTTGAAGTGTACAAGGGCAATTGCTTTTCAACTGATTACAATAAACTTACGATATTATATGGATTTTGATGTAAATTTTCATAACATTATAAACAAAATATTTGTGGTTTCGTGCGCGTTGAATCATAATTTTATTTCAATAAACCTTTACTAAAATGTAGTTTTGTCAATGTGTCATAAACAGAGTGTTACGTTAGTTTTTATAATTTCACAAATTCGTCTTCATTAACATTACTTTAACATTTTGCTACAGAATATATACACACCACGTACCTACCTTTGTTTTGAGTAACCGATATTTCGGTACTGGTGCAAGCGCCATGTTCTAGAATAATGTAAAAGTAATCAGTATTTACATTTTTACTGATACGCTCAGATTATAAGCTACAAAGCTATAGAAGGCTATGTATGACGTTGTTGCTTTACTATATCTATATAATACTTCTGCCGTTGATATATACGGCAAGGTCATTACGCTTAGCTCTGATTACTGCGCGAGCTAATCTCGGCGGTCAGTGTGACGTATCCGTCTAGCGCTGTTTGCTGAGATATTATAGTGGACTGTGATACGTACTATGTAGGATAGACTGGAGTAATTGTGCTGGTATTGTGATTAAATAGTAACTTGATGCCCTGTACATTGTACGTTATACATACATACATAGACTCACGCCTGTTTCCCCGAAGGGGTAGGCAGAGGCATATTAAATGCCCACTTTTCGCCAGTGTTTTGATCCCACGTTATAGGTGGCGAGCCTATTGCCGCTTATTGGGACATTTTGTTTGCCAGAGCCTCGTCCGTTGATCGGCAGGTGCACCACTTGCAGGTGAGGTTGGCTTGGGACCCTAAGTTCTTGGTGGGAACCCTATGTACGTTATAGATGGATAGAAAATCCTTTATTGTACATCAGATACAAACTTAATATTCCATGATACAATTTTCATCCGTGTGGTGACGGATTAAGAATACGAAATGTCACCACCCCATATCATCCCATGGGTGTCGTAAGAGCCGACAAAGGGAGCATATTATGCAGAGAACAGCACTGTAAGAGAAGGAAAACTTGATACAAACCCTATACCAACCCGTTTGGCCAGCGTGGTATAGTAGGCCAGTTCCTCCTTTCAAAGGAGAGGCCTAGTCCAGCAGTGGACTGTTAAAGGCTGATTATTATGATGATAACAATTTTCAAATGTACAATAGGCGGTCTTATTGCTAAAAGCAATTTAAAAAAATTAAATTATATAACTAAAGTAGAAAACATACTGTATGGATTAAATTGATTGGGAAATATTCAACTATAACAATACAAATCTCAAGAAATTCTGACAAACTTGGGTATGCTAATATGTAATAGAACCCTGGGCTCTAAGTCCTAAAAGTTTTAGATGCGACCAGGATAAACGCTATCATAGCGCTGCTATGCCGATGATGATGAAAATTATACATCTTACAAACGGCTATAAATATGTCACTTCCTTGCACGCATAATTAAAGTTCGTCGTAGGTAAGAATTGAACCCACAACCTTCAATCCAGTAGTCTAAGTCATTAACAAATAATTTTACGCACTAGTCATATTTTGAAAGGACAGTTATTAAAATGTTGGGAAGAAAATTTATATTATGGAAGTTTATCGGTGAATTTTTTTATCGATAGTTATGTAAACTGTACATACATCGCGGTGTACTTTGTATTAGTGTCTTGATTTCATAGATATTATAATAATTATGATATTAAAATAAATCAAAAACCTATCTCTTTATATCATATCAAGTATTTAAAATTTTTTATGTGTTTGTAAGTAACACTTCAATATATTGGTAAAAGTTTCACACGTCCTTTATTCCACACCCCTAATGCCTACAGTAGAGTTCCCTAATACCCCAAAAACCTTCAAACTCTAAACCAAAACCTAATTCTCTACTGCATCAATAAGCGAAGCACGTGCATAAACACACATGTTTGCGAACGTGATACAAATAGATAAGTTACAGTTTTTGCGCCAACGGATATCGAACGGACGACCCTGAGTTAGGTCATTAGTTTGCATTCTCTACGCTAATTGGGTCAATACACTAATTTATTTAGAACACGTAGAACAACGCTACATAAAGGGATAACTTTGTTCTATGATTTAGAATAGTATCACGCTATTTGAGGCTGCAGAGTCCCAGAACAACAGTCAAAGGTTTTCATGACGGCCTAAGCCGATGGCTTATGTGCTCTCCAAGGCAAGGTGCAAACCCAAATTAACAACTAATGTACATAGACTCGCTAAGTCAATGGTGTGCCGTGAGTTCAAATTAGACACTCTCTATGTGGCAATATATTCGTCTCCAAATCTTTCCAATTTTGACTGCACGGTTGGCGTTGTGGTTTAGGCGGCCGCCTCGTCGCTTGACACTGCGACGAGTGTTGTGGATTCGATCCCCACACGAGGCAACACTTTGTGTAATTCACAAACTGTTGTTTCAAGTCTGGGTGTTCATTGTGTCCGTTAGTTGTATGTTTGTAAAGTCCGCCGCGACACAGGATTTAGTCCTAATGCGGGAGTTGTCTTTTTTAAAAGAAGAAGAAATCAATACTCATGATACTTAATCAGTGTATATAATATGTATATATAATAGGTGTCAGTAAACGTTACAAAATCAATATATTTCTGTACAGCTGCCCCAAAATCTGTTCAGCAGTTACTGCACGAAAGTACTCTTTCTCAAACATCCATCCACCCTCATAAACTTTCGCGTTTATACTAGAATTTTCACTACTCTTCTTATAACTATTTCTTCAAATCACTCACTAGAATGAATATTTTCATTGTAAGAGAACGCTATTTCAATTTCATAACCTATAACAGCTTACCATTTAAGAGGCATACGTTTTGAAATACGTCACCCCCTTCATAGGAGAATGTAGAAGCGACGTACCTACTATTATATTGTATAAATGGATATCTCATTTCCTTAACAATGCGAGACAGTTTAAAATTAAATGCTTTGGCATCTGTGCGGGAAGAGAGTTATCATATGTGAAAATATATTAAATTCTTATCCATGATATGTGTAATCTGTATATTGCATTCGTTCTGTGGCATTTTGTTTCATGGTATTATAATGTGTTAGATTCTCATATGAACAATAGAAAAATATATTTATTTATTTGCTTATTCGACTACTAGACTTACAAAAGGTAATACAATTTTATGAACTATAAACGAATACAAATATGTGCTAAATAAATTAAAGTATGCAAGTTTATAATAACTAAAATAGAGTTCACTTAATTGATCATAATTTTGATTCTATGACTTTTTTATTTTGATTATCCTCCAAAATAGGTTATCCGATTCGAACAACACTTGTATAAATAATAATTGGCTTTATAATTTGAGCTTTATGTATTTTATACAAAGCAGGGTGCAATTAATTTAAAACCCATGTAATTCTAAACAAAATTCCATTCCAGTAGACAGCAATTTATTACCTTTTTGACGGTTTATCCTCTGTAGTGCTAGCGTGGCTGTTTAAAACTAAGCACGCTAAAAGTGCCTGTGAGCCGTACCTTTTATGGACATTAGCGATAAAACTTGTTCACGTGTCAATCACACTGTATGCACTGTATATCATTTTATTACCTTTATTCTGTATACAGTAAACACCGACGGAGAACCCGTCGTGTCATCAATCACATGCCTTTCAATTTATTACAAAAATGCCTAAACTCGTTGGACGGCAATTTTTTAAATACGAGGTCGCCATTTTTATTTTACGCCTTTTTGCGCATTAGTTTATAACAACATATATTTTCACGTTATATATCTACTCGGATATTGATTTTGATGCCACGTTTTTAATTTTGCAGCAATATATTTTGAAAAGTCAGTTTGGCCAAAATTTTTAAATATATTTATATTTTAGTCGCCATTTAATAGGATATATGTACAGGAATATAGTGGAAATAAAAAAGATTATCACAAGTTTCTAGTGTATCGTTCGAGTACGGTGAAGCTAAGAAAAATCACACAAAACGACATTACAAAATAATGCTGTCGGGCGTTTCGTGAACATACATCTCTATACAGAGACTATGCATGAGTTGCATTCGCAACACAGGTCTGAGATAGTTACTGAATTAATACAAAAGCCCGACGGCCACACTACTACTTTTATATATATTTTTTTATAGTCTCACGCCTGTATCCCCGAAGGGGTAGGCAGAGGTGCAAATATTACACCCACATTTTACCATTAATTTTCAGGTCCCACGTAATAGGGGGCGCACACTACTACTGCTTTTATATAATGTGACAGTATTAATGCTACTGTATTAGTTAACCTTTTTCTGAAGATTATTTTCCTATATTTTCTTTTTATAGCTGAAACAACGGTTTCACAATGACTACGTGATACCTGCTTCCATCAAATCAGCATCAACCTTTTACTGTCGTTCACACATTCATTTTGTTAAAAAGCGCAAGAGAGCTTTTTGACAAAATGTGACTCAGGCGCATTTGTAAACTTTTTATTTGCCATTAAATAAACTTATAGTCTGTGTGGTGACGGATTAAGAATACGAATTGTCACCACCCCATATCATCCCATGGGTGTCGTAAGAGCCGACAGAGGGAGCATATTATGCAGAGAACAGCATTGTAAGAGAAGGAAAACTTGATACAAACCCTGTACCAACCCGTCTGGCCAGCGTGGTATAGTAGGCCAATTCCTCCTTTCAAAGGAGAGGCCTAGTCCAGCAGTGGACTGTAAAAAGGCTGATGATGATGAAACTTATAGAAGACTAAAACATCTAGCAGGCTATATTTTTCCAATCAAAATACCATAAAATTTACGCTCAGACTATAATTTGAATGTGCTCAGTGATATTACCGTACCACGCTACGTATAATCATTTGTATCATCAATATAAAGTCGATGACGGCATGGTAATGTTTGTGGTCTATGTTCGACCACTACAAATTGACTCCATTCATGACATCGTGCAAATTTGATGACACATCCACAGAATGTATTTATTGCCATGCGGTCTGTGCGTTATTGGTGAAAAATGTTGAAGCGAAACGGTGCGTGGTTGTGGAAATGTGATTTCGCCCTTGAACTTTGTAGGCATAAGTTCATTCTCAATTGTTTTGTTAGTATACTAGATTGTGTATTTTTATTTGAAGTGTGGGTAGTGGAGCCTAATTAAGTGACAAGTAATAAAAAAAATTGTAAAAATGTAAGGATAGGTACAGAGTTATGTTACAAAAAAATTGCTTCATTTGATTTTTACTTATTAATTTCATACTTATTACTTTGTGTTTACTGTATGTAAGATAACTAATTTTGTGACATATGATTTTTTCACATTTCTTCTTGTCAGATTTTACACTGTAGATATTTTATTTACAAATCTACATACACAGCAATGAAAACTATACATTTTCGCAAGGAACTTGTAAAGTGAAAGCAATGCTTGAATGAATTGTAATTATGAACAAATATCTACTAGCTTCATGTCTCAATGATGCCTCAATACTGGTATTGAGCGTAGAATGACATCTCTATAGCAGCATCAAAAATGGGTGTTATCCAATACAAAAAAAATCCGGTGCCGATTATTTATTTAACAGCTGACGTACTCTATTAATCTAAACTCACCACACAGAAACCTTATCTATTTCAAATATAGCAACACTGAACCCCTCATACACGCGAAACTTTTTCATATATTTTGTAAAACTGGAAGTCAATTGGGGTTTCTAGAATGACGTAGAAGGTCGTTACTGACAACCTTCGGTCACCCCTTTAGTGATAGTCGATTACCGACGCAATTTGAAAAAAAGAAAGTGGGACAGATGAAATTACGTACAAATGTCCCGAGAGAGGTAATTTATTTCTAGGTATTGGAGAATATTTTTTGGATGGATATTTTTGTTTGATATTGAATTGTATGTGCTTGGTTACGTTTTTAGGGTTTTTAGTAAACTACATTAAGTGCTTTTAGTTAATTAATATTGAATGCCTTAATTGGAAGAATAGGAGCGGTATTAAAGAGCTGGAATTCATTTTAATACCTACATTATAGTACGCTTTCACTATGTCTTAAAAGTTAAAAAAAGTCTTTTATCAGATATAAATAGGTACTTTCCACTCATGCAATGTGTTTTTTTAATTCTTATATCGCAGTGTAGTAAGTATAACGTTGTGTGGTTACAAATTTAAAAAATGTGGTCGTTGTAACAGTCTATTAAATAAACAGTAGCGTAGCAAAACGTCTTAGTCCCTACCAATTAATTCGTAATATTTACAATCCTGATACTAAAATGTTTTATATATTTTAATTATTGGCATAGTGTGGCACAAAAGTAACGTAGGTATAAAACTATTTTACAGATTAAAAGAAACGTCAAAACCACATTCCACACTCTAATACAATGATTCAAAAACGTATTTAACACAAAAGCAAGAACAAAAAGCTCCACCGCATTCAAAATTCAAATATTAGCGTTAAAGATCAGGCCATAAATAAAATAACCCAACCAAATCGGCAAATTTGGACGACCAGAGATACACAGAAGTTGTACCATTAACTATCGCACTATGGACCGGTTTATGACAAACGTCCTACAGTTTGCTCTAATAGATCACTGCCGTCGAATTATTTTAATGTATTTTTGTGAACGAAAAAGTTTTGATATATTAAGTGGTTAAAGATTTAGTTTTGCTTGGCAGCGTAGGGTTAAATTTGGAAGGGAACGGCCTTTTAATTTTGTGTGAGTGGCTTTTTATTCAAATAGATTTGTGTATATCTGCTATCGCAGTAATATATTGACATTATAGTGTTCTGGGCTCGATAATCTTTGATTAATATGTAGTTGTTTTGTATTATGGATAGCTTCCTGAAACGTTTTGTATTTTGGTTTTAATTTCGTCACTTTAAGTAAATTTTTTTCTACAGTTGGGATTTCTGCATTGCGTTTCTTCACAAATCTATATATATATATATATATATATAAGTCGTGTTAGTTACACTATTTATAACTCAAGAACAGCTAAACCGATTTGGCTGAAAATTGGTGGGGAGGTAGCTCAGAACCAGGAAAAATACATAGGATGGATAGGAGACAATTAGTTTCAAAAAATAATCTGGGAGGGATTTTAGACAGGGTCGAAGTTTGTAGGGACAAACCTACTCCCTATTGACATTAAGAACGCATGCGCTGTAATAATCTCCTTACAAATATCAGGAGTACCTTCACGCAACTTGAGACTGAACGTTGCTGTTCCAGTCCTGTTAATGCGGAATCTTAATGCACCAAAGCTTTGTAATGGCAAACGGCTGTAAGTAACACCAAGGACGAAAAATTATAAAAGCTATTCACTATTGCGAGTCAGACTCGCCCATGTAGGGTTCCATAGTGGAGGTGTCCACTTACCATAGCCATTATCTTCGACTAACTATTAATAGTAAATACTTATTTTTATAAACGACAAAGCTACATTTGCGGTTTTTACGATGTGCTTTATTTCAAAAACTCTGACTACATATCGTTCAAACCAATTTTCATTGGAAGTTTTAATAACGATCTACAGCATATATTTCTTTTAGATTTGTCACTCTCTTACTTTAAAAGTTAGAGGGACACACACACCCATTTTACCACTTTGTAACCGTATATCTTTCAAGCGATTGACTTTGAGAAGCAATGGTTTTAGAAACCTCAAAGTAATTTTCAACGACCCATTTTCCACATCAGTTCCATGTATGAAGAGCTCCCCTTAATATTCAATATCTTTTTATTTTCTATAACTTCGTATAAGCGGTTCACAGAATACTTACATCTACCTACCAATTTTCAAATGTGTAAACTGAATAGTTTCGGCATTAAGTGGCTGTGACATACGGATAGACTCACAGATATATCTATGAGTCTATCTATATGATATATATATCGCGTCTATAAGGATTCCGTGTTTAGCCATTTTTTAATACGGATCTCAAAAAATACTATTTACAGATATGTTAGAACAGAGTTAAAATGAAAATTACTATCGAACGATGAAGGAGTTTTGTGTTACTCCGAATTTAACGTGAGCGAAGCCGCGGGCAAAAGCTAGTATAAAATAATGCACATGGAAAACACTCAAAAATCTCTAGGTGTGTCATAGAGGTTAATTTAACAATGCTTATACACATTCGAACAATTCCCACAATACATAAGCATAGCCATGAACTACATACATGCAAATGCACAGACGAAAATGCCAGCAATCTTTCTCGTAGTTGCAACAATCATCTGTCAAGATGCTGTGGTCAATGATGATGATGAATACATACATATACAGTCATACACATAAAAATATTTCACAGGCAAAAGTAATTTGTAAAATAAAAGGCAACAGTCTCGACTTAGAATTTCAACAAACAAGAGAGGCGATCGTGTGACGTCGAGAGAGAGTTTGAGCTCGGTTGCTTCGATGGTGCTTACGATACGTGGCTATTTCTATAAGAGACATCTTTTTGCCTCTTCTTTAGATAATAGTTAGATCATTTCTACGGACTTTTTGTTAAGATAATGAGATTGAGACGGGGGTCTCAGGTAGGATGTCGGGGTTCGATAGAAACACTGCTAGAAGTGCACGTTATGTAGGCAGCTCGGTGGTCGAGGTGTAAGCTGCGATGAGGCTTAGGCGGTGCAGCTGATGTAGGCCGAGCGGTAAGGCTCAGGCGCAGGCCGGCGACTGTGGCCTGGCTGTAGGAAGCTCGTAGGCAGGAGCTGATGCGTAGGCGGCGGCTGGTAGCAGCACGGCGCCAGCAGCTCGTAGGTCGCAACAGCAACCCGCAGGGAGAATTATAGCCCGTAGGTAGAACGTCAAGTGTAGACCCGTAGGGAGAATTGTGGCCCGTAGGGAGAATTGTAACCCGTAGGTAGAATTGTGGCCCGTAGGGAGAACGTCGGCCCGTAGGGAGAACTGGAAACAGCATAAAGAATACACAACAACTGGTCAGGAACAGGCTGTCCCTAGACCGGCTGTTAAACTTAGGAGAGACAGATACTACAGACAGAACATATAGGCACACAGACAACTACTAGAATATGCTTACTCCCAGCGGGACAGTAGATAGAGAAGTAGAAGAATAATACTTGGTTGTCACTACAACCAGCAGCATAGCTACGTCTAGGGAAAGTGACCGATTTAGATCGCGCACCCATCTTATATAGTCATAGACCAATGAGTCACAGACTGCCTGTGGTCCGTCTATGACCTTATATGGTAATAATTCCTAGCGAAGCTCTCTTCGGACTAAGCTGGCTCCACCCACTACGTTAAGCGCCTGCGAGATATTATAACGCAATACGTAGTATTACGTTAAAATACCCCGCTCTGTACAGCAGTATTTTTTGTGTCTAGACAAGAAAAATCCGTCTAAGGTCCTCCGAAACTTCTGTAGATAGTGCTAAGTAGATACTGACTATGAAACTCAAACTGTAGGTTTATGAAAACATAATATTATATAGATATTAATGTTTGTTGTTTGTTTGTTTTTCGTGTGAGTGTGTGGCCAACTCTGGTGTCGGAGTGTTCAGACCGCCCAAAGGCCTCCGACATGGCCTAACGACCCTTAGATATTAATATGTGATAGCGTTAAAATGACACTTCATAAATGCTGTGTTGTGTGAATTTGAAAGTTATTTACTGTAACTTTCTTCATCCGCAGATTATATATTACGATATATAAGTACTTAGTGGTAATCTGTAATCCTACACAGCCATCCCAACATACATTATAGAAACATACTTACAGAGATACAAATCACATTATCATGATTTCACCAAGCATTGCTTAGTAAGCGTATTTGTCTATTACAAGTTATAGTATCAAAAATCTTTAATTTTAAATGAGAATTGAATATAAACCTAACATCCGCTTTATAAAGAGAATAACTGAAAAGTAAAATAAGTCATAATTTGTATAAAGCTTAAACAATTCGCACAACAATTAAAGAAACGGCCGCGAAGAAATATTTATACAAAGAGTAATAAAGTCTTTTATTTTAAAAGAAAAGGTTCTTTACAGTGAAAACAGAAGGCTTGATCGGGCTGTGATAACGTTGCAGTCGTCTGAATGAAGATTTTAACCAAAGAGTTGAAACTGCCCAAACATAAATTCACGGAATAATTTTATTCTCGACCAAAGTTTTTCTAAGAGAATTATGGTGGAGATTATGAGAATTCAGTTTTATGCAGATGCGGCTATTGTTAAGGAAAATAACGTTAAAAACCTTTTGTTTGGAATTTAGTCGCGATCATAATAGTGCTTGGATTATTTGCCGGATTACGAGCTCATATGGCGTATAAATATAGTTTAAGTCCAATTCTAAGTACAATAGGAATTATCTGTCAGCGTGAATAGGCGGAGTGGATAAGCTTTCATCATTTACACCCACATTACGCCTACGTTAAGTTCTGATTACGTCACTGTACGACGTCGACGGTAACTCAAACACTAGCTTTTTTATTTTTATTTTTTATAGATTCACGCCTGTATTCGCGAAAGGTAGGTAGAGGCGTAATATTACACCCACATTTCGACATGCTGTGAATTTAGGTCTGCCAGTATTACCGCTATCCAGTACATTTCTAAACACCGTGCTGCTACTGAGAATTCGGCAAAACTCAGTAACAGTTTTGCCTGACCTGGGAATCGAACTCGGGAGAGATCGGGACAGTCAGGAGGACAGGAAGCAGTCTCAAACACTAGTGTTTTGTTCTAAAAAAACGTTCCTAAAGATTTTTATAAGGAAGTTGAGGGCAGTGATAATACAATATAAAGAAGGCCAAGTAGGCTTACACAACAAATTCTTCCCGACCCTTAGTATCAAGGCGCTAAACCGCCAACACTTCCAAAGATCGAAAACACAGAATAAATTGAATCCTATCCAATCAAGTACATAAGTAACACGACTAATAAAACGGAAAGGGACCTGCTATCTGCAAATCGGAGAAAATTATAAAACGGAATTCCATTTGTGCTTTAATTCTGATGGGAATAAAGCCTGTGTGACTTGCCGACCTAGGGGGAGAGCTACGATAATTGAAATTTTTCTTCAAACCCCGAGTGGTCCGCAAAAACTTCAAATGGATGAAGATTAATGTTTTTTCTGTGGTTGTTATTGCAAATTAGTGGAATTTTTGGTAAAAGTTCCTCTCAATTGAGCTCAAGATTTATATAGGCTTTTTTAATAATGTTGATCTATGAACGCTTTCGGTGTGTGGTTTAAAAGAATGAGATTTAGATAAATTTGGACGTAATGGTGAATCTTCTTTGTATTAACGTTTATCCGATTCTAAAGAGATTTGAAATGATTTGTAATATTTCTGATCATTACATACTCGTTTACTTATTTTTTTTTTACTCCAACTTCTTTATGTGAATGTAAGTAGGAATGAGTAGCGTGTTGATAGTACTAAATTTAAATAGAATGGGTTGCATCGTAATCGAAAAGTTCCCCGTAAATATTTTTAGTGTAGTAATATTATGGCAAAACATATATTATATTATTGGCGAAATTTATTAATTTATACATACATACATAGACTCACGCCTGTTTCCCCGAAGGGGTAGGCAGAGGCATATTAAACGCCCACTTTTCGCCAGTGTTTTGATCCCACGTAATAGGTGGCGAGCCTATTGCCGCTTATCGGAATATTTTGTTTACCAGAGCCTCGTCCGTTGATCGGCAGGTGCACCACTTGCAGGTGAAGTTGGCTTGGGACCCTAAGTTCTTGGTGGGAAACCAATGCACCCCTATATTTATTTATTGAATATCTATATCGTTGTCAAGATCGTTGCAAATGGCGCTCCGTAGTCTCTGCCTACCCCTCCGGGAAACAGGCGTGAGTCTATGTATGCATGTATGTATGTATATCTATATATTGCTTTAATTAACTTACGCGACTTAAACGTTTGATTTACACAGAAACTTAATAATTTGACATTTTCTTCTATAATAGACAACTCTCGCGTTGAGAAATAATACTGCATCGTGAGAGACTTCACGAGCTTACAACCATCGGATACAAAGAACACCCTGACTCGAAACATCAATTTGTGCATTTCACAAAGTATTGTACCGTGTAGGCATTGAACCCACAACACATTTTAAATAGCGACGCGGCCGCTTGACACAGAAGTAATTACAATATAAAGTAATTGTAACTGCTAGTCGTTGCAGTGTACTCAAATTTTATACATTCATTCGTTTTTTCACGATACCGAAACAGGATTGCTTTTTATTTAATAAAACTGGGCATTAAATTTCATACGATTTTTTGTCAACTACCATAGCCTTAAAACGTAAATTTTTGTTAAAGGAAAGTGTTGTACTAGGAATAAATCACGTTTTAAAAAGGTTACAAACATAGAAGCAACGGACACAAAAACAATTTCATAACATTCGAAACAACAATTTGTAAATCACTTGTTAAAATTGTTGTTTCGTGTGAGAACCGAACCCACAATATTTAGCACGATGAGGTTATCATTTAAACCACAACGCAATCCGATAAACTATAAAGCATAAATTTATAGAAAATGTAATAGGGGGCGAGCCTGTTGCCGTTACCGGGCACATCACCAGACTCCGGGCTGCTATTGAAAATTCGGGACCTAAAAATTCATGGCGAAATGTGGGTGTAACATTACACCTCTGCCTACCCCTTCGGGGATATAAGCGTGGGTGTATAAAAAAAAAATAGAAAATGTCGTACTTTAAATACAATGCAAAAACTCTTTGCTCTCTTACTAATATTTCAAGAACTTACAACAGCATTGCTTCATCCAGCAACAATATTACGCCTAGGCGTAAACATTACAAAAGTCAAGAAATTATTTTTTAATCTTATTCTTAAGTTAAACAATGTGTAAGTAAAAAGTAACACATAGACCTGGCTTGCTACAAGGCTGAATAGCTGTAAGCTAGGCTAAGTATAAATACTTATTATAATACGCAGTTCGTGTAAATATAGCCTTGTTTAATGGCCTTTGGAACGGTCGAAACCGAATGCTCTGCGAAAAATTTGGATGTAAATAGTATTCACTTAACAAACGTAGGTATATGTCTTCATCATAGAGCCTTTCGCAGTCCCCTGCGAGACAAAGACTCCTAATCTGCGTGTTGGCTCACAATAGAACTGTGAGTCAAGTTGATGTTATATTATACTAGAGAATGCTTGCGTGCATTGTATGCGACTGCTGATCGTAGGTCCCGGGTTCGATTCCTGGGTCGGGCAAAAGTATTACAGACGTGAGTCTATAAATAAATTAAAAAATAATGCTTGCAGCTACGCTTGCATATTTTATTTTACTGTAACCGGTTCTGCCCGATTCCGTGGGAATTTCGGGAAATCCTTTCTTAGTGCACCCCTACGGTCCCCAAGAAACATATATGCCAAATTTCGGCTTCTTTTACCTAATAGTTTCGGTTGTGGTGTTGTCTGTCAGTCAGTCAGCAACGCAAGAAAATGTAAAAATAACCAAATACTTTATATAATATAATATTTACAATTTACATTTAACATTTTTTGTATCTCCTAAACCTTACCTCACCATTTTCCATGGAGATATACCTCAAAAACTTTCAAATGAATACACTCAGAAATGCACAACACACGTAGATCATGACCCTATCAGTCCACACGGAGCTCACAGCTCTTAACGGCTAGTCATTAAAACAACTCTGCATTCGATCAGCAACCACAGGCATTCACTGTCTTATTTATTTTCCAACTGAGGCCAATTCCACGGCTATTTATTGTCTGTCGTCGCACATTTGTATCAAGATTTATACGAGCGCGTTACGCCGTGCCAGTTTATCGAGAATCAGTCTTTGGCCTACGTGGTGGATTTTAAAAGGCCTGATTTATTTTTAAAATACGCCGAACAACCGAACGTTTTACTCAATATCTGACAGACTGTTTGTGAGATATTTACGGGGGATATCAGAAAGATATCTCAATATATATTCGACTTTAATATGCATAATTTTATCTTAATTTTATTTTGTTTTACGTGTACTGTCATGTTGAGCCGATAGCGTAAGATGGCGTTCAATATGTATAGTTACTAATAGAGATACTTATGTCATGCCCACGTTTTCGCACAAAATTCAGCTATACAAAGACTTACGAACATATCCGAATGATCTCGATCCTTCTAGAACTATCGAAGCGCTTTATGTGTGCTTAGCAGTTAGAGTAACTAACTAGTAGACCAACAGGCCAATCATCACCTTCGTAGTGACAGTAGAAAAACAACCATTCATGTGCGTGTTAGGTAAAGCAGCTTTAAGTTTATGTTAGTCGACTATTAGTAGGTACTATTACTCGTTAACGTGCAAAGCCTAGTTAGCCGTGGTCAATTTCTTTACAACAACATCATGTATGCCATTGTTTAAATTAAATACCAGTAACCAGATTGACCGTAGTTGCGCCCGCATATTTTATTTTAATTTAACCGTTTCTGGCCAATAATACAGGATTTTCGGCAAATCCTTTCTTAGTTATTGCAGGACTTAAGGAATTATTTTGCCCTAAAATGTCGGTTGTACTACTGTCTGTCAGTCAGTCAGTAGAGGAACAATTTTATATATACATATAATAAATCCTTTGAAACCGGCACTTCTAATGGGAAAATAAAGAATTATAATATCTCAGGACTAATCACACATCATCATCTGATTCCAAGTTAAGTGAATTTTGTACCAGAAAACTTATAACCATCATACTTATTCTCGTATATTCTTAAAAATATGCGTATTACAAATGAATTACACCTTGACTTTGAACAAATAATCATACTCATCACACAAAGATTCTCAAAATCACTTGTAAAGAGAATCTCAATATTACGTGTAAACTACATATACATAACTGCCAATCTTATCATGTAAACTAAATTCCCATTCAAACTGTATTCAATACCGCTTTTCAACACATGTCCACACAATGCTAACCATTCCAAAACATGAACAAATACAATTAATTTTCAACCCTACAAAAGTTGTATCGAAACTATTTCCATTACTTAGTCGGTAGCATACTGTTGACCATAAACTTTGCTTACAGGGACTCATTAGTCAGTCATGAGCTATAATCATAGTGTGTGTAAAACAAATCATAGCTAACCTATCATTTTCTCTGTCAGACAGTAATAAGCTTACCATTCCAGAGGCATACGTTTTGAAATACGTCACCCCCTTCATAGGAGAATGTAGAAGCGACGTACCTACTATTATATTGTATAAATGGATATCTCATTTCCTTAACAATGCGAGACAGTTTAAAATTAAATGCTTTGGCATCTGTGCGGGAAGAGAGTTATCATATGTGACTGAGAATGTATTACGTTCTTATCCATGATATTTTTAATCTGTATATTGCATCGGTTCTGTGGCATTTTGTTTAATGGTATTATAATGTGTTAGATTCTCATATGAACAATAGAAAAATATTTTTATTTATTTGCTTTTTCGACTACTAGACTTACAAAAGGTAATACAATTTTATAAACTATAAACTAATACAAATATGTGCTAAATAAATTAAAGTATGTAAGTCTTATAATAACTAAAATAGAGTTAGCTTAATTGATCATAATAATTTTGTTACTGTAACTTTTTTATTTCGATTATCCTCCAAAACAGGTTATCCGATTCGAACAACACTTGTATAAATGATAATTGACTCTGTAATTTGAGGTTTATGTTTTTTATATAAAGCAGGGTGCAATTAATTTAAAAACCATGTAATTCTAAACAAAATTGCATTCTAGTAGACAGCAATTTATTTCTTTTTTTACCGGTTATCCTCTGTAGAGCTAGCCTGGCTGTTTAAAACTAAGCACGCTGAAAGTCCCTGTGAGCCGTACCATTTATGGACATTAACGATAAAACTTGTTCACGTGTCAATCACACTGTATGCACTGTATATCATTTTATTACCTTTATTCTGTATACAGTAAACACCGACGGAGCAGCCGTCCTGTCATCAATCACAGTATGCCTTTCAATTTATTACAAAAATGCCTAAATTCATTGGAAGGCAATTTTTTAAATACGAGGTCGCCATTTTTATTTTATGCCTTTTCGCGCGTTAGTTTATAACAAGAGATATTTTTTTGCGTTATAAGTTTTCTCTGAAATTGATTTTGATGTAACAAAATTTTTAAATATATTTATATTTCAGTCGCCATTTAATAGGATATACAGGAATATAGTGGAAATAAAAAAGCTTATCACAATTTTCTAGTTTATCATTCGAGTACGGTGAAGCTAAGAAAAATCACACAAAACGACATTACAAAATAATGCTGTCGGGCGTTTCGTAAACATACATCTCTAGACAGAGGGTAAAGCGCATCAGTTCCATTCGCAACACTCGTCTGAGGTAGTTACTGAATTAATACAAAAGCCCGACGGCCACACTACTACTTTTATATATTTTTTTTTATAGTCTCACGCCTGTATCCCCGAAGGGGTAGGCAGAGGTGCAAATATTACACCCACATTTTACCATTAATTTTCAGGTCCCACGTAATGGGGCGCACACTACTACTGTTTTTATATAATATGACAGTATTAATGCTACTCTATTAGTTAACCTTTTTCTGAAGATTATTTTCCTATATTTTTTTTATAGCTGAAACAACGGTTTCACACTGAAAACGTGATACCTGCTTCCATCAAAGCAGCATCAACCTTTTACTGTCGTTCACATTCATTTTTGTCAAAAAGCGCAGGAGAGCTTTTTGACAAAATGTGACTCCTCAGGCGCATTTGTAAACTTTTTATTTGCCATTAAATAAACTTATAGAAGACTAAAACATCTAGCAGGCTATATTTTTTCAATCAAAATACCATAAAATTTACGCTTAGACTATAATTTGAATGTGCTCAGTGATATTACCGTACACAGCTACGTATAATCATTTGTATCATCAATATAAAGTCGATGATGGCACGGTAGTGTTTGTGGTCCATGTTCGACCACTACAAATTGACTCCATTCATGACATCGTGCAAATTTGATGACACATCCACAGAATGTATTTATTGCCTTGCGGTCTGTGCGTTATTGGTGAAAAATGTTGAAGCGAAACGGTGCGTGGTTGTGGAAATGTGATTTTGCCCTTGAACTTTGTAGGCATAACGTCATTCTTAATTGTTTTGTTAGTATACTAGATTGTGTATTTTTATTTGAAGTGTGGGTAGTGTATACAAATTAAGTGACAAGTAATAATTTGTTTTTTTAAATGTAAGGATAGGTATGCTACAAAAAAATTGCTTCATTTGATTTTTACTTCTTAATTTCTAACTTATTACTTTGTGTTTACTGTACGTAAGATAACTAATTTTGTGACATATTAATTTTTCACATTTCTACTTGTCAGATTTTACACTGTAGACATTTTATTTACAAATCTACATATACAGCAATGAAAACTATACATTTTCGCAAGGAACTGAAAAGTGAAAGCAATGCTTGAATTAATTGTAATTATGTACAAATATCTACTAGCTTCATATCTCAATGATGCCTCAATGCTGGTATTGAGCGTAGAATGACATCTCTATAGCAGCATCAAAAATGGGTGTTATCCAGTACAAAAAAAAACCGGTGCCGATTATTTATTTAACAGCTGACGTACTCAATTAATCTACACCACACAGAAACCTTATCTATTTCAAATATAGCAAAACTGAACCCCTCATACACGCGAAACTTTTTCATATTTTTTGTAGAGCTGAAAGTCAATTGGGGTTTCTAGAATGACGTAGAAGGTCGTTACTGACAACCTTCGGTCACCCCTTTAGTGATAGTCGATTACCGACGCAATTTGAAAAAAGAAAGTGGGACAGATGAAATTACGTACAAATGTCCCAAGAGAGGTAATTTATTTCTAGGTATTTGAGAATATTTTTTGTATAGATATTTTTGTTTGATATTGAATTGTATGTGCTTGGTTACGTTTTTAGGGTTTCTAGTAAACTACATTAAGTGTTTCATAATACTGAATGCCTTAACTGGAAGTATAAGAGCAGTATTAAAGAGCTGGAATTCATTTTAATTTTAGTACGTTTTCACCATGCCTGAAAAGTTAAAAAAGTCTTTTATCAGATATAATAAGGTAATTTTCACTTATGTAATGTGTGTTTTTTAAATTCTTATATCGCACTGTAGTAAGTATAACGTTGTGTGGTTACAATTATTAAAAATGTGCTGGGCTGTAAAAGTTTTTCAATTAAAAAAAACAGTAGCGTAGCAAAATGTCCTAGTCCCTACCAATTAAATCGTAATGTTTAAAATCCTTATACTAAAATGTTTTATATATTTAAATTAGTGCCATAGTGTGGCACAAAAGCAACGTAGGCATAAAACTATTTCGCAGACTAAAAGAAACGTCAAACTACATTCCACATTCTAAAACAATTATTCAAAAACGTATTTAATACAAAAGCTAAAACAAAAAGCTCCACCGCATTCAAAATTCAAATATTACCGTTAAAGATCAGGCCATAAATAAAATAACCCAACCAAATCGGCAAATTTGAACGACCAGAGATACACAAAAGTTCTACCATTAACTATCGCACTATGGACCGGTTTATGACAAACGTCCTGCAGTTCGCTACAATAGATCACTGCCGTCGAATTATTTTAATGTATTTGTGTGAACGAAAAAGTTTTGATATATTAAGTGGTTAAAGATTTAGTTTTGCTTGGCGGCGTAGGGTTAAATTTGGAAGGGAACGGCCTTTTATTTTTGTGTGAGTGGCTTTTTATTCAAATAGATTTGTGTATATCTGCTATCGCAGTAATGTATTGACATTATAGTGTTCTGGGCTCGATAAAGTTTGATTAATATGTAGTCGTTTTGTATTATGGATAGCTTCCTGAAACGTTTTGTATTTTGGTTTTAATTTCGTGAATTTTAGTACCTTTTTTTTACTGTTGGGATTTCTGCATTGCGTTTCTTCACAAATATAAAATAATACATATGGAAAACACTCAAAAGTCTCTTTTGACACATCTGCGCACGTAATCCTTCAATACTAGGTATGTCATAGAGGTTAATTTAACAATGCTTATACACATTCGAACAATTCCCACAATACATAAGCATAGCCATGAACTACATACATGCAAATGCACAGACGAAAATGCCAGCAATCTTTCTCGTAGTTGCAACAATCATCTGTCAAGATGCTGTGGCCAGTGATGATGATGAATACATACATATACAGTCATACACATAAAAATATTTCGCAGGCAAAAGTAATATGTAAAATAAAAGGCAACAGTCTCAACTTGGAATTTCAACAAATTAGAGAGGCGATCGTGTGACGTCGAGAGAGAGTTTGAGCTCGTTTGCTTCGATGGTGCTTACGATACGTGGTTATTTCTATAAGAGAACCTTTTTGCCTATCCTTTAGATAATAGTTAGATCATTTCTACGGACTTTTTGTTAAGATAATGAGATTGAGACGGGGGTCTCAGGTAGGATGTCGGTGTTCGATAGAAACACTGCTAGAAGTGCACGTTTTGTGGGCAGCTCGGTGGTCGAGGTGTAAGCTGAGTTGAGGCTCAGGCGGTGCAGCTGATGTAGGCCGAGCGGTAAGGCTCAGACGCAGGCCGGCGCAGTCAGGCGTCTGTGGCCTGGCTGTAGGAAGCTCGAAGGCAGGAGCTGATGCGTAGGCGGCGGCTGGTAGCAGCACAGCGCCAGCAGCTCGTCAGGAACAGGCTGTCCCTAGACCGGCTGTTATACTTAGGAGAGACAGATACTACAAACAGAACATATAGGCACACAGACAACTACTAGAATATGCTTACCTCCAGAGGGACAGTAGATAGAGAAGTAGAAGAATAATACTTGGTTGTCACTACAACCAGCAGCATAACGACGTCTAGGGAAAGTGACCGATTTAGATCGCGCACCCATCTTATATAGTCATAGACCAATGAGTCACAGACTGCCTGTGGCCCGTCTATGACCTTATATGGTAATAATCATAGTCATAGACATACCTAGCGAAGCGCTCTTCGGACTAAGCTGGCTCCACCCACTGCGTTAAGCGCCTGCGAAATATTATAACGCAATACGTAGTATTACGTTACAATACCCCGCTCTGTACAGCAGTATTTTTTGTGTCTAGACAAGAAAAATCGGTCTAACTAAGGTCCTCCGAAACTTCTGTAGACAGTGCTAAGTAGATACTGACTCAAACTGTAGGTTTATGAAAACATAATATTATATAGATATTAATATGTGATAGCGTTAAAATTACACTTCATAAATGCTGTGTTGTGTGAATTTGAAAGTTATTTACTGTAACTTTCTTCATCCGCAGATTATATATTACGTTATATAAGTACTTAGTGGTAATCTGTAATCCTACACAGCCATCCCAACATACATTATAGAAACATACTTACAGAGATACAAATCACATGATCATGATTTCACCAAGCACTGCTTAGTAAGCGTATTTGTCTATTACAAGTTATAGTATCAAAACATTTTATTTTAAATGAGAAATGAATATAAACCTAACATCCGCTTTATAAAGAGAATAACTGAAAAGTAAAATAAGTCATAATTTGTATAAAGCTTAAACAAGTCGCACAACAATTAAAGAAACGGCCGCCAAAAAATATTTATACAAAGAGTAATAAAGTCTTTTATTTTAAAAGAAAAGGTTCTTTACAGTGAAAACAGAAGGCTTGATCGGGCTGTGATAACGTTGCAGTCGTCTGAATGAAGATTTTAACCAAAGAGTTGAAACTGCCCAAACATAAATTCACGGAATAATTTTATTCTCGACCAAAGTTTTTCTAAGAGAATTATGGTGGAGATTATGAGAATTCAATTTTATGCAGATGCGGCTATTGTTAAGGAAAATAACGTTAAAAACCTTTTGTTTGGAATTTAGTCGCGATCATAATAGTGCTTGGATTATTTGCCGGATTACGAGCTCATATGGCGTATAAATATAGTTTAAGTCCAATTCTAAGTACAAAAGGAATTATCTGTCAGCGTGAATGGGCGGAGTGGATAAGCTTTCATCATTTACACCCACATTACGCCTACGTTAAGTTCTGATTACGTCACTTTACGATGTCGACGGTAACTCAAACACTAGCTTTTTTATTTTTATTTTTTAAAGATTCACGCCTGTTTTCGCGAAGGGGTAGGCAGAGGTGTAATATTACACCCACATTTAGCCATGTTGTGAATTTAGGTCTGCCAGTATTACCGCTATCCAGTACATTGCTAAACTCCGTGCTGCTACTGAGAATTCGGCAAAACTCAGTAACAGTTTTGCCCGACCCAGGAATCGAACTCGGGAGAGATTGAGACAGTCAGGAGGTCAGGATGACAGGAAGCAGTCTCAAACACTAGTTTTTTGTTCTAAAAAAAACGTTCCTAAAGATTTTTATAAGGAAGTTGAGGGCAGTGATAATACAATATAAAGAAGGCCAAGTAGGCTTACACCAAATTCTTCCCGACCCTTAGTATCAAGGCGCTAAACCGCCAACACTTCCAAAGATCGAAAACACAGAATAAATTGAATCCTATCCAATCGAGTACATAAGTAACACGACTAATAAAACGGAAAGGACTTGCTATCTGCAAATCGGAGAAAATTATAAAACGGGATTCCATTTGTGCTTTAATTCTGATGGGAATAAAGCCTGTGTGACTTGCCGACCTAGGGGGGAGAGCTACGATAATTGAAATTTTTCTTCAAACCCCGAGTGGTCCGCAAAAACTTCAAATGGATGAAGATTAATGTTTTTTCTGTGGTTGTTATTGCAAATTAGTGGAATTTTTGGTAAAAGTTCCTCTCAATTGAGCTCGAGATTTATATAGGCTTTTTTAATAATGTTGATCTATGAACGCTTTCGGTATGTGGTTTAAAAGAATGAGATTTAGATAAATTTGGAGGTAATGGTGAATCTTCTTTTTATTAACGTACCTACTCTAAAGAGATTTGAAACGAATTGTAATATGATCATTACATACTCGTTTACTTATTGTTTTTTACGACGACTTCTACTAGTGAATGTAAGTAGGAATGACTAGCGTGTTGATAGTACTAAATTTGAATTGAATGGGTTGCATCGTAATCGAAAAGTTCCCCGTAAATATTTTTAGTGTAGTAATATTATGGCAAAACATATATTATATTATTGGCGAAATTTATTAATTGATACATACATACATGGACTCACGCCTGTTTCACCGAAGGGGTAGGCAGAGGCATATTAAACGCCCACTTCTCGCCAGTGTTTTGATCCCACATAATAGGTGGCGAGCCTTTTGCCGCTTATCGGGATATTTTGTTTGCCAGAGCCTCTTCCGTTGATCGGCAGGTGCACCACTTGCAGGTGAGGTTGGCTTGGGACCCTAAGTTCTTGGTGGGAACCCTATGCGCCCCTATATTTATTGAATATCTATATATTGCTTTAATTAACTTACGCGACTTAAACGTTTGATTTACACAGAAACTTAATAATTTGACATTTTCTTCTAATAGACATCTCCCGCGTTGAGAAATAATACTGCATCGTGAGAGACTTCACGAGCTTACAACCATCGCATACAAAGAACACCCTGACTCGAAACATCAATTTGTGTATTTCACAAAGTATTGTACCGTGTAGGCATTGAACCCACAACACATTTTAAATAGCGACGCGGCCGCTTGACACAGAAGTAATTACAATATAAAGTAATTGTAACTGCTAGTCGTTGCAGTGTACTCAAATTTTATACATTCATTCGTTTTTTCACGATACCGAAACAGGATTGCTTTTTATTAAAACTGGGCATTAAATTTCATACGATTTTTTGTCAACTACCATAGCCTTAAAACGTAATTTTTTGTTAAAGGAAAGTGTTGTACTAGGAATTAATCACGTTTTAAAAAGGCTACAAACATAAAAGCAACGGACACAAAAACATTCTGATTCGAAACAACAATTTGTAAATCACTTGTTAAAATTGTTGTTTCGTGAGAGAAGCGAACCCACAATATTTAGCACGATGGGGTTATTATTTAAACCACAACGCAATCCGATAAACTATAAAGCATAAATTTATAGAAAATGTAATAGAGGGCGAGCCTGTTGCCGTTACCGGGCACATCACCAGACTCCGGGCTGCTACTGAAAATTCGGGACCTAAAAATTCATGGCGAAATGTGGGTGTTATATTACACCTCTACCTACCCCTTCGGGGATACAAGCGTGAGTGTATAAAAAAAATAAAGAAAATGTCGTACTTTAAATACAATGCGAAAACCAAACTTTTTGCTCTTCTACTGACATTTCAAGAACTTACAACAGCATTGCTTCATCCAGCAACAATATTACGCCTAGGCGTAAACATTACAAAAGTCAAGAAATTATTTTTTACTCTTATTCTTAAGTTAAACAATGTGTAAGTAAAAAGTTACACATAGACCTGGCTTGCTACAAGGCTGAATAGCAGTAAGCTAGGCTAAGTATAAATACTTATTATAATACGCAGTTCGTGTAAATAAAGCCTTGTTTAACGGACTTTGGAACGGTCGAAACCGAATGCGCTGCGAAAAATTTGGATGTAAATAGTATTCACTTAGCAAACGAAGGTATATGTCTTCATCATAGAGCCTTTCGCAGTCCCCTGCGAGACAAAGACTCCTAATCTGCGTGTTGGCTCACAATAGAACTGTGAGTCAAGTTGAAGTTATATTATACTAGAGAATGCTTGCTACGCTTGCATATTTTATTTTAATGTAACCGGTTCTGCCCTGTCCCGTGGCAATTTCGGGAAATCCTTTCTTAGTGCACCCCTACAGTCCACAAGAAACATAAATGCGAAATTTCGGCTTCTTTTACCCAATAGTTTCGGTTGTGGTGTTGTCTGTCAGTCAGTCAGCAACGCATAAAAATAACCAAATAACCTATGTACATAAACATCTTTTGTATTTCCTAAACTCTACCTCACCATTTTCCATGGAGATATACCTCAAAAACTTTCAAATGAACACACTCAGAAATCCACAACACACGTAGAGCACGACCCTATCAGTCCACATGGAGCTCACAGCTCTTAACGGCTAGTCATTAAAACAACTCTGCATTCGATCAGCAACCACAGGCATTCACTGTCTTATTTATTTTCCAACTGAGGCCAATTCCACGGCTATTTATTGTCTGTCGTCGCACATTTGTATCAAGATTTATACGAGCACGTTACGCCGTGCCGGTTTATCGAGAATCAGTCTTTGGCCTACGTGGTGGATTTTAAAAGGCCTGATTTATTTTTAAAATACGCCGAACAACCGAACGTATTACTCAATATCTGACAGACTGTTTGTGAGATATTTACGGTGGATATCAGAAAGATATCGCAATATATATTCGACTTTAATAAGCATAATTTTATCTTAATTTTATTTTGTTTTACGTGTACTGTCATGTTGAGCCGATAGCGTAAGATGGCGTTCAATATGTATAGTTACTAATAGAGATACTTATGCCATGCCCACGTTTTCGCTCAAAATTCAGCTATGCAAGACTTACGAACATATCCGAATGATCTCGATCCTTCTAGAACTATCGAAGCGCTTTATTATGTGCGCTTAGCAGTTAGAGTACCTAACGAACTACGAGACCAACAGGTTAATCATCACCTTCGTAGTGACAGTAGAAAAACAACCATTCAAGTGCGTGTTAGGTAAAGCAGCTTTAAGTTTATGTTAGTCGACTATTAGTACCATTACTCGTTAACGTTCAAAGCCTAGTTAGCCGTGATAATTTTCTTTGCAACAACATCGTTTATACTTCTGTTTAAATATTATTATTTAGATGGTACTGGTTTATGATTGATACCTAATAAATGATAATGTGATACCGGTCACATGAATGGGCAAATAAGAGATTCCTAGGACGATTTACACATCGTCATTTAATTCCAAGCTAAGCAGAGCTTGTACCAGAAATCTTATAAACATACTTAAACTTGTATAGCCTTAAAAACATGATCTAAAAATATAATCATAAATAATTATTACACAAAGATTCTCAAAATTACTTGTAAAGAGTATCTCAGTATTACTTGTAAACATACATAACTCCCAATCTAATCATGTAAACGAAATTCCCATACAAACTGTATTCAATACCGCTTTTCAACACATATCCACACAATGCTAACCATTCCAAAACATGAACAAATACAATTAATTTTCAACCCTACAAAAGTTGTATCGAAACTATTTCCATTACTTAGTCGGTAGCATACTGTTGACCATAAACTTTGGTTACAGGGACTCATTAGTCAGTCATGAGCTATAATCATAGTGTGTATAAAACAAATCATAGCTAACCTATCATTTTCTCTGTCAGACAGTAATAACTAACGCTACAGTATCGATGTATAATTATTCTGAAATTATTATCGAGTTACAGCGTAGTGAAGTATGTGCATATTGGAAGCGAACTCTTAGCTTTATTTTCTATGGCAAGAGATATCTCTACATGAAATACTAACTCTTTTGACCAGCGTGGTATTAAAGTACAATACCTGTGTGGTAGGCGAATTCCTCTTGTCGGCTCATAAAGCTCAGGTGGTACAAATAAGGAGAGGTCTATGTTCAACATTGAAATGCTGTTTGATTAGATTAATTCTAGTATATAATATTAACATTACCGTTTGTTCTTTTAAGACAATTTCTAGATTTGGAATTAATCCTTCTTTGCGTCGGAACGTATTATAGTAATATGTGTTATATAGAATAAAATAATAAGCTTAAAAGTCACAATAAAAAATATTCATTTTAAACCAACATCACAAAATAAATTCATCTGTAAGCTGCAAAATAAACAAGCACTTTACTAGCACATACTTTTATGCCAACTTTAATTTTTTTCCTTGTTCTAAACGCAAATAATTTGAGACTCGTCGTCTACAAAGTGGGGGTATTCAACAGCGTCATTCAATAATTAAAGTGCAGTGTTCTCGGCCTCACAAAGAACGTAATTATGTCAGTAATTACAAACACAAGGGCGCAAACAAATGGCTGTGCGACTAGTTTAAACATATTTTTTGCAGCTAATATTATTCAGTTTAGTAGTTCATATAGACTGTTAAATAATATTTGTTTTAAAAGAAAAAAAACATCTTGTTGCTTGTCGGACTTGCCACCCTTAGAACTGAATATGTAGACTGAAAGACGTTGAAAACTAGTAAACGAATATTAATTCGAAATTTAAATATTACCGCGAACACAACAATTGTAAACTGGTTTAAACGTTTTTACCTTGACATTCAGCTAGTTAATTTGATTGAGACCCATTAAATACACTAAATTCATTATGATATTTGAACTTAAATCTCAACTATAAATAACATCAATATTACGCCACTTTATTCTTCAAGCATTAGTATATAAAATGTTAAATAAAGAAAGACGAAATCGTACAGATTGCCAACTCCAAATTGATTTTTTCTTTTTATAACCGATGAAAGATATTTACTGCCCAGTATACGCCGCGGAAATAGTGACATAAACAACAAAACAATTTAACAAAAGACCTGAAATTCACAAATAAGATTACGTTCAAAAGGCCTAACAATACAACGTAAAGTTTTTCGCGTAAAAACTCTAAGTACTTTTAGTTTTTTTTTTACAACATTTTAAGGCGGGAAAACTGAGGTCTATAACAAAATGTTAGTCTTCAATGTAAGTTTTGTCGTTTAAACTTTTCTATCGAACTGTTTGATGGATACGGTCGACAAATAGTTGGTTGTTTGTGAAAATAACATGTATGTGTGCAAGGCGGGATTTTGATAGATCTCTCCATTGTTCGAGACGTAGAACTTGAAGGCAATAAATAAAAAATGTCGGAAAACGCGAATGATTTGTCTCCTTCACTTTCATGTGTACCATACTATAATGTAGTTTTGTAACTGATAAAAATTATTTCTGGATGATTTGGATTCCTTATTTATTTATGTAATAGCCCGTTACTTTGTGAAAGTAATTTTTTTAGTAAGATTTATGTCTGGGCACATATCCGGATTTACGTTATTCTTCTGAGACTTCAGATATTGCGCCGTGAAAACTCTCAAATTCTCAAATATCAATTGTCAAAGTCAGAATTACCACTTTTTATAAAACACAGAATGAACCACCAACGTCTTAAAATCTTTGTTAACTAGTACTTATAATCATAGTATAGTGCTTATCATATATAATTATACTAATTAAACAGTATATTTAATATATATAACAGTTTATATACTAGATATATAGAGCTTGATAAATTTAACAACTAAACACATAAAGATACACGCCATGTTATAAGCTGGTTTGCCACCCAAGCCAATAAAAGGACCACCATTTCAGTAAAACTGTCACAGTAATATATTACAAAGTGACTATTGCGCCCGTAAACGGTTTTTTACAGATCCAATGTAAAAAAACCGTTCATATAGTGGATCCGTAAAAATCCCAATATTCTACATATGTAAGTTTCTACCGATGCCATCAATGAAAAAGGAAATGAATAGATATGTTTGGTTGCATGTTACTCTTTCGAATCAAAATGACTGAACGTATTTATTTTAATCCAGTTGGTTTCCCTTTATAGGCTTAAAATCTGTAGCGTTTCATTCATGGATATAATCTGGGATGCGAACGAGTAATTGGGCATTTTCTTTTGATAGAGTGAAATTATTATTAAACTTATTTACTAGTTTTATTTTCAGTATGATTGGAATACATACCTTAGTTTTTGATTAACTATTACTAGTGACATCTTTAAAAAAATAGGTGAAATGTCTAAAAATAATAAACATATGTATTTTTGCTCAATTTGACAACACAGAATTATCAGTACTTTTCCACTTACCAAACGGAATAATATGATTTAAATTTAACAAAAATTGAATTCTAAAAGCTTAAAAACAAAAAAGAGGTATAAAAGCCTTCTAAGAATATTAAAATATAATAATATGACACATTTTTCATATTAGTATATCGTAATAAGGCTACTTACATGTTGAATATGTGTATGCAATAAACATACCATAGCTATTTACATATGAACATATTATCTTATTATTTTTTATTTATAGACTCACGTCTGTATCCCCGAAGGGGTAGGCAGAGGTGTAATATTACACCTACAATTCACCATGAATTTTTAGGTCCCACTTAATAGAGGGCGAGCCTATTGCCGTTACCGAGCACTTTATCTAATCATAAGCTTCAGAAACCAAATTATAAACTTATCGATATATAACAAGGACGGTCTACCAATAACCGGCCTCTCAATAAAAAATCACCGTCCAATCGCCCACTAATTGCTCCCTGTTAATTACCGTGTCGACGTCACACGAGTGTACGTACGTAAGTACATATAAGTACATATACTTCTCTTATCCGGGGTCGAGTGCCTCAGGTATTCTCGACTGACGGCCACAATTAGACGTCGATGACTCTCAGACTTGAGAGCGTTCAGTATGCCGGCTTTTATTTTAGGGATAGCTTCTGATAGGTATGGAGGGTTAATGGGGTCTTTAATGGGACGTAAAGAGTAGGTGGCTATTACCTTTTTTTTTGTTTTGTCTTATGATTTTGGAATGTATGGAATACCGACTGAAGACATCATGATTCTAGGCGAAAATGTGGCAATATTTCAAACTTTGTAATTTAATTATTTGCCAATTTATCTTATAATTTCTTTTACTAGATTATGTAATGAACTATAGTAACCATATAAAAAAACAAATAATATGGCTAAGTCACTTTTATACCATACATGTTTGTAGTACAACATACATACATACATAGACTCACGCCTGTTTCCCGGAGGGGTAGGCAGAGACTATGGAACGCCATCTGCAACGATCCTGACATACCTCTCTTGCTTCATTCACTCCCATCAAGTTTCTCATGCATGCTCTTCTGTTTAGGGTACTTCTGACTTATCCTTTTTTTAGGATGTCTCCAATCTGGTCAGAGAACGCCCGCCTAGGTCTTCCCCTCCGTCCTGTCCCATTCCCACTTGCCTTATATATCTTCTTTGTCAGTCTTTCGTCATCCATCCTCTCCATGTGCCCAAACCATCTTAACATGCCTTTCTCGATGCTTGTAACTACATCTTCTTTTACCCCACAACACTCTCTTATCACACAATTCTTTACTCTGTCAGTCAAAGACACACCACACATACTTCTCAGTCCTCTCATTTCTACAGCATTTATTCTACTTTCAAGTCTCTTCTGCCATACCCAACTTTCACTACCATACATAAGGGTAGGCACTAACACCCCTCTATGCACAGCCAAACGCGCCTTTTTGGACACGTTTTGACTGTTCATAAACGCCTTCAGAGCTCCATTCACTCTATTACCTGCATTAACTCTTCTTTCAATATCTTCTTCATTCTTACCATCTCTTGTAAACAACATACCTAAGTAAACAAACTCATTCACTTGTTCCACTCGCTGTCCATCGATCAAAACATTACAAGCCGTAACGCATTCCTCCTTTTCAAAAACCATAACTTTCGTTTTACTTACATTCACTTTCATTCCTTTCCTCTCTAACGCACCATGCATGATTGTTACCATCTCCTGCAACTCCTCCGCTGAAGATGCAAGTATTACCTGAACATCAGCATAAAGGAGGCATTTGACGAGTAACCCATTCATCTTTAATCCGCAGTCACTATGTTTTAAATCTTGCAAACAACTGTCCATGAAGAGGTTAAACAGCCACGGCGACGCTACACATCCCTGTCTAACACCTTTCTCGATGGTAAACCAGTGAGTGTATGCCCCTCACACAAGCTCTAGAATCCTCATAAAGGGATTTCAGAGCTCGAATGAGGCTGCAGTCCACCCCATTCATTGACAGCACCGACCACATTTCATTACTCACCACTTTATCGTAAGCCTTTTCCAAATCCACGAATGCGCAATAGACCTTTTGACCTTTGGCCAAAAACTTTTCGGCTATGCTTTGCAAGGAAAAAACTTGATCCGTACATCCCATACCCTTTCGGAATCCCGCTTGTACATCCCATATTTTCTTGTCGGTTACTTTCATAACTCTTTCAATCGGTACCTTTGCATACAATTTGCCAACAATGCTGAGAAGGCTAATGCCTCTATAGTTTTTGCAGTCTTGTTACGAGCCTTTTCCTTTATAAAGAGGCACAACTACAGCTGTGGCCCAGTCATTAGGTACTCGGCCGGTGCTCCAGCACAAGTTATATAACCGCTGCAACTGACCAACTATGATACCCTGTCCAGCCATCAGCATTTCGACTATAATCCTATCATATCCTGCAGCTTTACCTACTTTCATACTTTGCAGTGCCTTCACGATCTCATCTACGCCAATTACGCTTTCATCATTGCTATCGTTACCATTCATTTCATCGATCGGTGTCTCTATCACCGTTCTTTCAAATAACCCTTCAAAATACTCTTTCCATTTCTTCAGCACGCACGATTCACCATTCATTATCCTTCCATTCTTGTCTCTGATTGATGTGTATTCTGAGGATTGAGTTCTTCCTTGAACTGCACGAACAGATTTCCAGAAAAACTTAATGTTTTTCCGGAAATCGTCAGATAATCTGCTATCAAACTCATCTTTCTTTTCCTCTTTTTTCCTTTTAACCATTTTTTTCACTATTCTTTTTGACGTAACAAACGCCTTTCTTGCTTCGTCTATGTCCTCGCTCGTTGCTTTTCCCATTCTTTCATTTGCTCTGACAGCCAACCAATCTAACCAAGCTTTCTTCTTCTCTAACACTGCTGATTGTACATCCTTGTCCCACCATGTATTCTTAACCTTTCGTATTTTCCTTCTCTTGATCACACCACATACTTCAGACGTTACACATACTACCTCTTCTTTAAAGGATTGCCACAATTCATCCATATCATTAATGCCATCGAACCTCTCAAATCTTGCTTTCAATCTTCGTCTATACTCATCTTTCACATCTTTCTCTTGTAGATTTTCTACTTTTATTCTTTCCCAGACTCTATTTTCCTTATGCTCTCGGTGTCGCCATCCTTTAAAGAGTCCACTTATCCGGCTCAACACCAAGAAGTGGTCTGTGTGGATGCCGATACCTCGATACAGCCTTGTATCCAACACATTCTTTCTCAAACGGTCATCTACTATTACAAAATCAATCATACTTCTTCTAACATTTTTCACACACTACTACTACACTTTTGTGATCAAACATGGTGTTTGTCACACAAAGGCTCCACTCCAAACAAACCTCAAGCAGTGCTTTTCCATTTTCATTCACACTCTCATCACCGAATGAACCTAACAGCTTTTCAAATCCATCTGGTTTTACGGTAGTACAACAAATATAAAAATAGGCTTGTAAAGGTACAAAAGTATTTGTCATATGCACCCTTGAAAGGAACCCCTATAAATCATAAGCCTCAAGCATCAATTAGCTTCAACGAACATTATATGACAATTGCATGCAACCACTCCACTAGATATCTAGAACTTCTATCTGTAATAAACAATAACAACATCCATACTACTATTATTTTAAATTGTTTATCTATGTAAGCTATATTTTATTATTAACGCTTTAAGGCTTCGAATCGAATGCTTGAAATATATTTATACAATTTTGATTGCAACAGTTTTTTTGAAGCTTAAAACTGTGTGATCTTGATTAAAAAAGACTGCCTCTATTTCCCGCCAGTGTCATAAAAATGGCAAAGAGATTATTTCAGTTTGATGAGCTATAATATCCGACTGTGAACTTATAATCCACTTTACAGTCTTCTTCATTACATCCACAGTTTTTTTGAAGCTTAAAACTGTGTGATCTTGATTAAAAAGACTGCCTCTATTTCCCGCCAGTGTCATAAAAATGGCAAAGAGATTATTTCAGTTTGATGAGCTATAATATCCGACTGTGAACTTATAATCCACTTTACAGTCTTCTTCATTACATCCACAAAGTCAAATAAAATACGACCAGGAAAAAACCTGCCATTAAACCATTTTAAAATTATTAAAGTGCTTTTCGTAACTTCACTATTTAGAAATGTTTCTCTACTTACATTACTTTCATGTCCAATGTTTAACACCTAAGTCCACTAAGTTGATAAAATTATTTCTCTGAACGTATCCGATGTCAACAACGTATATTTCTCATGTTCCAGCCAAAGTAAGCGCCATTTTAAGCTGGAAAAGTTTTAAATGAAAAAATAGATGTATCGTGTCGCGACGCACTTACGAAATGAACTTCGTTCAGTGAATACTAATGCTCACAAACTACTTTGTTTGTACTATATTATTAAGTTTGACTACACTATTAAAAGTTTTGCTTTAGAGAAATTTGTGTTGCTTCTCAAGAGGTAATTCAAATCTTGCGCTCGTATGCGTTGAATTACTTAGTTTTGAGTTAAGATAATAGTGACGGCGTTGTAATACCAGAGGTAAGTTGTTTTTGGAATAATGTTGTCTGCTTACTTCATTTTAAGAGTTAATAAACAGAAGTAAATACGATTAGTTTCTGCGCCAATAAACAATACCACACGTATAATTAAGTTCAACCACTAATATTGCTATATTACTCATGTTTAATATTCCTCACCCATATTTTAATCTCTTGGAGTTTAGCCAGATTGTTTATCTGTCGCCTGACCAGACATAATTATTCCAGCCCAATTCATAAGAGCCTCTTAAAACTGGTAAAGTATTTCATTAATTTTTAATTTAATGCAGAACTTTGCTTGAATTTGAATTGGACGAAATTTCAAATAATGCTGGCTTAAAATTCAGATCAGACAAACAATCGACAAAGTCGGTACAAATTGAAGTAACAGATAGGAATAGTAACGGAGAAATATCAGTGAATTAAAGTAAACAGTGGATAGCTTCGGATTCAAGTCACAATGTTTAAATTTGAAACAGCGGTACAATATGAGCTCGGTCCAATCCACTTATCATCGTCTCAGATAGTATTTGTTCTGGCAAGAGTGGATTGCAGATACTGTCTGCTGGAAGTGTTCGGTTTTACATCGATGCATAGTTATTACAACTGGAATGTCTTTACTAGGGTATAAAATTACAATGCATAGGATATTCAGAAGAATATCTTGATAAAAATGTGAAATCCGTGAAATCAGTTAATTTTGATAATCGACATGGATTGCTTAAGTATAAGTGAGTAGATTTATATTATATAAAAACAAATAACTTTATCTAACATCAAATAGAAAATTAAATCCATTTCTTACTCAGTTGACTCACTACGAAATTATTTGGAAATATTTAATTAAAATTTTCCCAGTAACGCTTCCATTTATTCCGTCATTGCGTTCCCTCGTGAAATTCCAAGATGCCTTAAATTCTGGCGACCCACTTGAACCGGGTTCATTGTAGGATGACACCTGAACTCCGCTAGGTCTGCCATCTTGAATGCCAGCTGATATTTGCTATGATAACTGCCACTTTGTTACAACAGCCGGATTTATTAAATTTTGCTTGGTACGCTGAAACTTTTAATTGCGGCTGCGAAATGTTTTTTGAAATGTACGCTGTTGCAAAGATTGAAATGATAACTGAGGGTAAAACGTATACCAGAATGTAATAAACAATCACAAATAATGTATTTTTGCTCGTTATTAGTTCACTTTATATTTCACACTAGTACAGTAAAAATTCATTAGCAATATAGGAGTTTAAACTTTCGTGGTCGCTAATATTAGTTCTAAATTGTAAATGTATAGAATTTTCACTTAGATTTCATTTAGAAACGGATGCCATCTTGCTTTATTACTCGGTGACTGAATTAAAGAACACATTGAATCTACAAAAAAAATGCCTTAAACCTAATTACACTGGTCTTCTGTAAAAAAAACAATTGACTTGTTTTTAAGCCACAAGAAGTGGCAACTTAAAAGTCCTTACATATAACCGCACACACCAATTTCTTAGAAAAAGATTTGTATAAGGCGTTTGACTCGTCACACCACATCAACATCTAGAGTATACACTACATAGTTAATATGCGTAGCTGGCCATCAACACGCAATCCACTCAGAGAACATTCACGTGTGGAACAATCAAGCCTGCACATAAGAACGGGGAGTTCACGATGTAGGTTTAATCTTGACAACTTAAGTAATTCAACGAGGAATTGTTGAGGTATTAAATGTTCTGTTGGGGCGTGATCGTACTTGATTGTAGGAGCTTCTATAAGTGCTTATTATACGTAGATGTGTACTACCTTTGATCAAAAACTATTACTACATTCATCTCTTCATTGAATTTGTAATTAAACATTGCCTATATTTAGAACATTACTAATTTGAGATGAGATACAATTTTATATTGCAAATCAAGTATACCGAATTTACTTTAAATAAGTATTTGTTTGTTATGTTATTTACGATACACGTTACTTGAATGTATGAGTGTAAAAGGTATGTTATTGAACTACATGTGTCCATCACCATCAGTCATAACATTGTTAATTCCCGCTCGCCATGCCAGGCCAACAAAAATCTGACTTCGAAGACATTAAAGTTCTACCAATTTCTACAAATCCATATTAGTTGGCCCCGGTGGCTCCAATTGAGGACTATCAATCCTTTGTGGTGCACTATTCTTCCCTGCGTCATTTGTGAGCGACGCTCGAAAGCTGCAATAGAACAGATATTTGAATAAAATCTGCATATCTAGAAATAAAAGGTATTGCAAATACTCGATCCGGTGTTTTGTTTGTATGCGCAGCACAGTTCAATTAAACATTCCTACGAATCGTTCTCGTAAATAAAAATAATATGTTTATAAAAAGAGATCCGCATTAGTTGGCGCTGGGCGTAATAGTGTCATGCATTAGGGCCCGCTCGGGGGAGTAATAAAGGGGTAATCACCCCTCCACGGGTGGGGGGAATTACTTAGGGCGAGTTAAGTGGCTCGAGTTAGAGGTTGTGGCGATTTTATACGTATTTCTCCACGTTGGAACTTCGTATAAATTTGATGGCGTTCGTTAAACTTTATTGTGTATAAACAATTTTAATGAATGAAATAGACTAATGGAGCTATTTGCCGTCCAATTGTATGTTTTGAATAATAGCCGAATAATTGTGGGATGCTGCATTATCTGCTGTACATACAATTAGTATAATAAAGCTAATATACGTGGATAATAATGGTATTTAAGGCATAGAATGATACATTTTAGAATTAATTTATGTAGGAATAATGAATGCAGAATATATTGTTCAAAACAAACGAGCTTAGGGGAATTTATAATCGCAATTCATCCATGTTTATGTTTGTGGTCTCATTTATTCATTTAACAAAATAATTAACATCATGCTTTCTCGTATTAAATATATTCAGATGTAGAAAAAATTAACGTCATGAAAATGCTATAATAAAAAAATGGACTGAAGATTCCCAAATATACAGCAATTCTAAAGGGCGGCACCAATCGCTAAAAGAAGGAAACTAATATCAAAAACACAATTTTATATACAATCACAAGACTTGTAACTTGACTAGATAAACACACTCCTAGTTGAAATAAACTACATATTTGTACCTACAATAAGTATGATTTTAAAGCTGTCCATGCATATTGCACACAATACGCAACATAATTTAGACATTCTCTAGCAGTGCAGTGTCTCTATTATTGTTCGAGTCTCTCTATTCCGGTATATGTAACAGGTCTTTAGTAACAGTTTATCTTCAAGTACATACATAGTTTGTATACCTGCATCTCCTTAGACACATTCAATGTAAAAGCCTTCTTCTGCCTTTCATCTACGCCTACCATCTTTATACGTACATATATATAATACCTTCTCTAACTAATGTCACTGCTAATTATTTACGACAGTTTCTAAGCGATGACGTAACGTCTATTTATCTTGATATCCCGCTACTCTTATGATTTAGCTAAGCTCACGTCACCCGGGTGACGTTTGACTCTGACTGGCTTGGCCGAGTATTTATTGTATCTGATGAAACGTATAATTTCTGATGCTTGCCTTTCTCATTATTGTTTTGTATCGTCATATAAATGAGTACGAACGTGAGTGGATGTGTAATGTTTATTGTGTTCATACTGAATGATGTTCATTTGATATATCAGATTACTTTAGTTCATAACAAGCTTAACCTAAGGTTTTGATATAATTGGGATTTACATATAGCACACCTTTAAATTTTTATTGAACGTTGCGTAGTATAACTGTCACCTAATGGCTTGGTATTAACAGAGTACTAGAGACCACTAAGAAACCGACTGATTACTGAACTTTTCCGAAGTGTGCGATGTAAATTCAAAATTTGCAAGTCTTACTCAAGCTATTTTAGCTTTAAATGTAACTTGGACACAGTCTTATTTCATGTTAACATAATATATTACAATTTCACAAACCGTTGTTTAAGGAATATTTCATAAAGAAGCAGGTTTTCATACAAATACAATGCTATAAAACTATAATATAACTACAAAGTTTATCATTTACAAGCATCCGATTTCCTTCAGTCACGCCAACGCAAGATGTCACCACAATCGTCATGATTCAACATTAACAAACATAATGTATTCGCAATGAACGATGTCACAATATATATAGCCATATATTGTGGCCGGCTGGCATCGCGGGATGCGAATTTAATATCTGTCAAGCGCAGAGTGTCCCGCGAAGGGTTATCCTCTCGTTACTGCGAACGCATTAGAACCATACGTGCACGTATAATTGGGTGTTTGTAACTGATGTCTATTTTTGGAATGGGTCCGATTTCCGCCTTGGGTACGAGATGAGGTTATTCTGGGTCGGCGGTTCTGTGTTTTTGATTTATTTTAGCAATGTTGTTGTGTTTTATTTTTGTTGTGATATATGTTTTAACAAATAAATATTCCTTAATTTCGTTTGATAGGAAATTAAACAGATCATTTCAAATGTTGAATTAATTTATCTTTAAATTAAGGCTGCAACATCAGTCAAGGGCATTACAGCAATCAAGTATAATTATCACATCTATGATGTCAAGTCGACGTTCGACGACCCGGCAGTCGCTAACACTCCCGCTACGCCGAAGGTCGCGGGTTCGATTCCCGTTCAAGTTCTCGTTCACACAAAATCATTTGTGTGCGTGAACTTGGATGTTTGTCTTGATCTGTGTGTTTCTATGTATAATATGTATGTATTTACAAAAAAGTACGAGTATACGAGTGAAAATTTCGGGAATCAAGGAAGTGACACAACATTACTATTTAAAAATGTATTTATTGCTTTTCGAAGTATTCTCCGCAAAATTTGACACATTTTTCCATACGATGGAACCAATAATTTAAGCTACCATTCCATTCGGAAGTTGGGGTCTCCAAAATGGCCGTTTTGTAGGCGTCCACAGCTTCTTCAGGTGATGAAAATATCTGTCCACGCAATTTATTCTTTATTTTAGGGAAAGTATAGAAATCATTAGGGCTTAGGTCGGGGCTCTACGGCGGATGGTCTAATAATTCTATGTTTTCTTGGTCTAAAAACTGTTCTGTACTGTGCGCCGTGTGAGAACTCGCATTGTCGTGATGGAGGATGATGCGGCGGTTGCAGTTATCTTTACGGAGTTCAGAAACGACTTGTGGCAAACAAATGCTAGCATACCATTCTGCATTAACCGTTCTTTGTCCCTCAAGAGGAATAGTCGTAACATGGCCGTTTTTGGAGACAAACGTGGCCACCATTTTTTTTGCAACACTCCGTGAATGAAAAGTTTTTGTTGGCTTTAACTCATTTTCGAACACTCAAACTCGTGACTAGTTTTTTGTTTCGGGTTCGTACGCGTATATCCAGGATTCGTCACCTGATACGATGTTGTATACAGCATTTGAGGATCCTGTGTGGAATCTTTCGAGAGTTCTGACGCACCAAGTAACGCGAGCCGCTTTTTGCTCTTCAAAGAGCGAATGCGGTATCCATCGGGAAAACAACTTTTTTACACCTAATTGTTCATGCAAGATTATTTGACTCATGCCAATGTCTAAAATTGCCTGAATTTTGCGGTATGTCACATGTCGATCTTCCTCAATCAGCTTACGCACAGCATCAACGTTTTCTTGGGTGACTGCAGTTTTTGGACGACCTTGACGGGGATCATCACTGAGCTTGACACGTCCACGTTGAAATTCAGCAAACCAGCGATAAATTGTGGTTTTAGATGGGGCTTCATCACCAAATGCAGAAATCATCCGGTCAACACACTGTTTTGTGTCATAATAAATCATCGCTCTTAAATTTTCTCGAGTCAATTCCATTTTCTCAACGACTAAACAAGTTTGACAAAACCTTGTGACAAGACCGAGAATCTTTTTTAAAATAAATAAATGGTATTCGATTTTTAAAACCAAGGAGTTTTCAATTAAAAAGATTTTAATATGACAGGATCAGTGGAAATATATATAATACATAATACAAGCTCTGCTTTGTTTGGGACTAGATGATTTTGTGTGAATGTAGTACAATGTATCATATTATCTATTAGTGAGAGTTATATACTAATAAAATGATGGTTCTTATATATTTTTCCATTAGTATCAAAAGATCTGTCATCACCGCGCGACTCAGTAGCCGCACGTACCGACTCGTAGCCAGTGTTATGAGACATCTCATTTCACATGTTCTCTCTATTGTGCCCGATGGGACTGCTCGTGTTTGTTTAAACACTTTATATTATATTACATATTATTTTCGCAGATTTTCAATAATCTTTACTTCGACAATCTCCAAAATTTCAAATCAACATTTTATAGTCAATTTCTTTAGGCAAAGGAAAAATATATCACAGAATACTTTTCTCTTGTTTTTAATCTAATGATAGTTATCTCATTTGAAAATTATAACCTACTCATGTTTTATTAAAGTTGTTACTAATGCAAATGTAACTATCTATGCATTAATGCTAATTATATAATAATGTTAGCCTAATATTTGATATTAAAATAAGTTTAATATAATTAATAAACGCTTCCGCTGAATTATCTAGTTAATTCGTTTGCATATTTTATCAAAATTCAAATACGACCTCGTTAGATTTTGATAATGAGCGCAACCAAAATAATCAATGAATTCATTTAAAAGCTTTGTTTTATTAGTTACTAGATGATCCCTCGCTTATACCCGCGTTATTTTGGGTCTCCTACTCCGCACCCATGCCTCATAGTGTGATGTTATATAACCTATAGCCCTCCTCGATAAATGGTCTTTCCAACACAAAATTAATTATACAAATAGGATCAGTAATTCTTGACATTAGCGCGTTCAACCAAATAAACTCTTCAGTTCTCCTATACTAGACGATGCCCGCGGTTGCACCCGCGTTATTTAAGGCTACTGCTCTGCTCCCGTCGCTCATAGCGTGATGATATATAGCCTATAGCTCTCCTTGATAAATAGGCTATCTAACACTGAAAGAATTTTTCAAATCGAAACAGTAGTCCCTGAGATTAGCGCGTTCAACCAAACAAACAAACAAACAAACTCTTCAGCTTTATAAATTAGTATAGATAATGTAACAATAATTCTTGGTTATAAGTTGACAAGTATAAATCATCAAAACTCAGTTTATATCAATATTTCAAACAAGCGCCATTCTTAAAACATGCATAGTAAGTCAATAGGAAATGTCACTAAAACTGGAACACTGGTCAAAGGAAACGGATTGCGAATTGTACCGACACATAAAACTTTGGTTCGAATATATTCACATGACAAGTTGTTGAATTGGCACTCGAATTTTTATTTGACTGTGTATATTTTTAAAGTTTGTAACGGGCGCTGGTAGGACCTTCCTAATATTTCCAGAAAGTCTTTGTACTGAGCATTGCCTACAATTATGTTTTCTTTAGAATTGCTGCAAATTTTTCTGCGTATTACGTGCTCAAAAAACACATATTGAAATAAGCTTCCAATAAAAATATATATTTTAATATTTCATAATTTATTTATAATCTAATTTAATAATCAGAAAGTTGCCCGTCAAAATTGGCAAAAGCAAATGTAAATAAAACAAAAATATACTATGTGAAAAGCCACTCTTTTTATTAACTCGTATCGAGTGAGGTAAAGCTTTATAAAACTCTTATCTAAAACAACAAAGAACAACACACGTAAGAATTCTTAGCATCTAATCTTATTAAGAAGAACAATATTTTAATTCGTCTCAGTAGCTTGTATAGGTAGTACATTTTCATACAAAGCGTCGGCGGTGTGCGTCTCGCGAAACTTTTCGATCCCCAGAACAACTTGGCGGATAAAGGAAACATTATGTAAATAGGCACTGAGGTTCATGATTAACTTCGGAGTACGTAGGGGATCTTATCTGGGGAATGCCTTGGTACCGTTTTAATACACGCTTTTAGTTCTACACAGCTCTTTTTTATATATTTTTTATATTTTCTTAATGCTTGTTGCTCTATTTATTAAGGAATTCTAATAAGGTTTTATCAAACGTGACTTACTTGATTTACTGCAATACAATATAAATATTCAGTGACACATGTATTTATAATATTGATTGTTTGAATTGTACATAATAGCAGCGTAATCATAATCTATATTTTATTCTTATAACAAATATGAAGAATAAAACAAAAATAATTTTAACGCAAAAGTAAGTTGAAAGACTTGCCAACAAATCTGAAAACAGTGGAGCACTCAAGCACATATATTAATATGTAACAGGAAGAGGGTGACGGGAATTAATTCAGCTCTTGTGGAAAAAAGAAAATTATGATGAATGAACTGAAGTTAGAAAAGCTTCTGTCCTTTTGAATTTTAATAGATGAAACTAATTTAATGATACTGAAAGTGCTAGGGGAAGAAAAGAAGGTATTTTAGTAGTTAAGTATACAGATGGAGTTGAATAATTTAGTATTAACGAAAGCTCCTAATCTACATAAGTGTTCATCTCATATGAATGACTATATCAACAAGTTTCGAAACTCAATTTCGGATACAAGTGACATGCGTGCTTCTATATACATATGTGAGGAACGGAGCAAGCTCGAATCATATTTCTTATTAAAATAAATCATGTTACATATCGTGCCTGACACCAGCGGAATCTTGGGTATATCGCCCATACCTACTGTACACTGTATTTTGTATAGCTGTATTTATGTCCCTTGAATTAGTGTCCGACGGATTTATTACGCTTATGTAATTTGCATTCCATTAAGAGTTCATTATTTTCTTAGTACTTCTGAGCTCAGTTTGGTATTTTTCAAGTAAGTAGGTACTGAAACGTCTTCATTTTTGCTAATGGATTATAATGGCCTGTTTGAATTACGTACGTTAGTAACTTTCTAGGCCGTCTGGGAAAATATAATAAGAAGCAATCCACGAAATATAATACATTGAGTAAGCAAGCATGTAATTTAAAATCAACTTTTTTACTGCAATATGAGCCAATATAGATAAAATAGTAAGTGAGCTTACAAACAATGTTGTATATGTCTAGACAATGTTAACGTTCTTTCTGCTAAACAAATTAAATGTGTGTATGCTAGTGAATAAATGAGTTTCTGTTACACCAATCTCTTTGAGCGATGATTGAATAACAAAAATTGGTAAATTTTTAATTCCTGTTTCATTCATAGACTTCAATAAGTAATATGAAACGGCAAACATCAAACTGTTACAGAGCTGTAAAACGAAACCACAAGCGGCCAAAAAAATACCATCGTAGAAAACAAGGCAAAGAAACAGAAACAAATTCAATTGGTTTTCCAAAGGCACGCATCAAACGGGAGGCCGCGTAAAGAATTTCCAATCTAGCTGGGTATATAGGCTTTACATGTACCGCAGAAAAATATATAGCAGACGTGACAAAATTAAGAGAGACGTTTGTAGTTCTGTTTTAAAACGAGCAACTTTCTTGCGAATTAGGTAAATTTACATTCAGAGTTATAATTTGAGTAGCAGTGATGATAATAATAAATTGCCTTACTTAACTAAATACAGATGAAGAATGCCTCAAATTTTTTGGTTGATTTATGCAATCATGGTGTTTGAAACGTGTAATTTTGTTTATAACTTGACTAAATTTGTATGGTTATTGTTGTTTATTTTACTTATCTTAAAAACATGTATATTTAGTGTTGCAATAATAATTTTCAATTATAATAACATTTATCAAACTATTCTATTCATATACACTAAAACTGTCATGTGTGAATAAACTTTGCTTTAACAGTGATTAGCATCGTCTACGTAGACGTCTCACAAAGCCCATGTCTACATAGTTTTATTAGTCTATAACTCTGTGCCCAAGCCAAACTACAAGTGAAAAGGACTGCTCGTCTCTCATCGAGGCGGTTAGGTCAGCGAAAACGTGTGTAATAAACGTAGAACGAGCCTATAAGGGTACCCACAGATGATGCTATGGTATTTGGTGAAAGCCGTAAAGCACAACCGTATCTCTTTGAATCCCTATTTTCTTCCGTGCCGAAATTATGTTCTTGATTTGAATAGGAGAAAATAATTTTCATACGATTTTTCATTACAGTATTATCTCTCCAAAGTGGCGAATTTGTTACAAATTACGTAATATGTCATTTTTAATTAAAAACAACAGGTTCACATAATCTACCAACGAAATTCAATTAGTAGATGAATCACAAAACATACAAAAAGTCTCCTCATTGAATAACACTGTGTCACCCGCATAAAACTTTTGATTTATTGCTTGTTTATACAAAAAATAACTACAGAATCCAGGCCAATCGCTTTCATAGGATCAACTTCCTCATTTATGTTGTCAAAGTTTGCAGGGCTGTTCGAATGAATTGCAGCCATTCTTGTTTTTATTCCATTTTCATACATCAAACGAGTCAAGCGCTTTTCTAAACCGATACAAAAGTACAGCACACGCTGCCGTATACTTCCGTCTGAAGCACCCTTAACAATACTATTTCATTTCAACATACGTACCATGGCTGGTCTTCATTTCCCGTCCATTGTTTCATTTTTAAAACTGCCAGCCTCCGCATTGGCTGACCCGAATAGGTGAACGTACATCGATGATTTTGCATAATTAAAACTGTCTAGTGTTCTTATAATAGAGAACTTCAGCTTCCATGTATAGGAAACGTCTGTTGCTACCGTTAGGTAGAAGATATTTTGAATATCGTTGTGGGGTTTCAAGTATGGATTTCTGTTTTATTCGGGACTTATGACAAATTTGTCTAGATACAGATTTAGAATCGAGATGTGAGGTGATAATTATTGTAATTATTAGGTAGGAAAAATAAGTTGTCTAAAAGCAGTGAAAACTAAATAACATAATAATTATGAAAGCAAACATGAATGAAATGAATATAAATCACCGTACATAATTTCATGAATTTAAATTTCTGATCAATTTGTAATACACATGTACTCGTTATTGCATAAGTGGGTGCATTTGCTCGAACATAGCTTAAATGTTGAGCTTAAGTGGGCCAGTAAGCAGGCTACTTAGTAGTCCAATGCTTGAGTGCACCATTAAATAAACTGTTTCGCTCACTTCACCGTTATAAGTGGTACGTATGCAAGCAGATTTGCTGCTGATATTGTTTTTAATTTATGCTCGTAGTTTTGTTTATGTACATAGATAGTCATTGACATTGCGATGGTTAGTTTATTTGATTTTAAGATGACTATGAAATAAATTATTTAGGAAATATTGAGATTACATCTAAATTTAATTATGCGTATTATTATATATTTCATTCGTATGTTGACTTTTTCTTTGGTAATAATTTAACTGGTGATTACTAATCATTTCATATACTACTAAATTATAATGAACTGTTACGCTGTCAAGACTTTGTGTGATATTTGTTTTATCGCTTGTCAAAATCTAGTCTAGTGAAGGATCGATCTGTTTATGTATAGATCAAAAAGCAGTTGATTTTAGAAATCTTGTTCTACGTAGTTAAGAATAAAAAAGGAATATGAAACCGTTTTCCAAAATTTCAGACACTCGATAAATTGAAATTATTCCATAATGATACTAGATTTTCTAAATTGCTAAGAATTATAATTGTGGTCTTATATTTGACGCAACAGCCAGAAAATGATACAATATTGTATTTCCCTTTCATTCTCTCATTTTATTTTTGAACAGATTCAGAATTGTTCGGGCCAGTACCTCAGCCGCGAGCGAAGCGTTAACTTTTGAAGATTTTACTAGAAATTCCGCATCGCGTACTGAATTCTGTTTCGTCGTTCAACTAAAAAGGCTCTACTGGCAAGTTTCTGTCAAGGAGAATAAAACTTACGCCAGATTTTGTCTCGCTTCTCCCCGCATGGGAAATCTGCTGACTTCCATTCAAAAACTATATTTTTTGTACTATTTCAATAGAGCTTTACATAGACACTTACAGATGTTAGTGTCTCGGTCTATTGTTAGTCTGTTTGCCTTTCACTTAATACATTGCTTTTATTCGTAGTAATCTTTTCCAGCGGGTAGGGAATTTGTTTATTTCAACCGAAAGGACCTTAGCATTTTTGGGTAAATACTGTAAGTAACTAGATTTTATTTGAAACCACAAAATATTTTAACGAACCGACCAATCGGGTGTATTTAGAGGTATAAAAAATATTTTATATATTATGATATTATGAACCATATTTTCAGATTTAAATTTAAATTGACGTAGATATCCGAATTTGAATCTTTGATTTGAATATGTTTAATAAACTGTAGGTGATTAGCCTCTTCATGGTTATTTACTGAATTCTATAAGCATTTTATTTACTAAATACTTAACTAATAAGGTATACACAAGTAGAAAATAATGAATCTTAATAAAAAACTCAAATATGAATAAAGCTTTTTAATTTATTACTCCAGTGCGCCATCCAATTTATAAAATTTTATTGGGCATTTCCCAATAAAGTTTTATAAACGGCGAGTTTCAGTAATCAACCGATAGGCTATTTCCCTTTCATAGTTGGCTCATCAACGCGGAAATAAATCTACATGCACTATCTACGTTTGGATACAGTTTTACATTAAAGTTTCATACAAAAACAAAAATGTGCAACTGCGAAACGGAAACGTCCATTTATAAAACATAGACTGACAGACCTTTTAATAATATTGTTATTTTATTTCATAGCCGCTTTTCCTTCTAAAATTATTAATGAGTACCACCGCTGTTCATTTCTGCTCATGACCACGCAAAGAGGACTTAAGTGCTTTATAATTTACTTGCTCAAGGCTTACGTTTTATTCTTATAATGTCTTTTTATCTATTTTAAATGTCGTATGTATAGTCGTAACGAACAATATTGAGGTATTAAATTTGGGTTTGACGCAATTTAAGATAGCTATCGTATTGTACAAAATTATATTGTAGCTATTACCTCTAGCCATTTTCGTAGCAACACAGGTAATTTTAACTTAGCACAATTATCTGCTGCTATAAAACGTTCTATATTACGTAACTTAGTAACATGGTAACATGTACCTATTTCGTCAAACATTGTACCGAAATCATTACGTCTGTAATACCTGTTCTTGTGTACAATAAACGTATTACGAGAACTGATAATATCTGGTTCAAACATGTTTAGTGCGTCAAAATTATCTGGTTCAAAATAAAGCCTACCTAAACAGAATTATGCGCCACAAATTTCGCCTATCAAAAAATCTGGCAATATCCCGCACCCAAAACTTTTGTTTAGAAAATACGGTTCGTGTCCCTTACATGGGCATCGACGTTGAAATATGAGGAGTCGCTTCCTTTCTTCAGTACGAGAGGGAGTGAGACAGAAGACACTCAAACCGTACCGTTTGTTATACGTTGTCGGCGCCGGCCTCGGCTTTGTCGGCTTTCGGCCTCAAGATGATTAATGAAAGGAGGAAAATTTTAAATTTACACAGCGGAGGCTATTTTTCGTTTTTAATTACTCTCAATGGTTTGGACCTTCTTCAATCTGGTATCCGCGTTGACCGGAGAGTTGATCATACGGGAACAGATGTTGTGACCGACATGATTTATTCTATTACAGGGTCATGCTTTATTGTTCATGACATACAATAAAACATATTTGCATAAATACTTTACAAATTTAAAATTAAAATTCCGGCACACGGTTTTTCATAAAAACGTTGTAAAGTTTTTAGAAACATATTTATATACAATTTTATAAACAAACACCTATACCATATAGTAGTCAAGTATGTGTTAGTACTTACCTGTGCTCATTTTAATAAAAAATATTGCTTGCTTCGATTCTCGCAATATTAACTTTTTTAATAGTGTGAGGATTGAACTCTTATCATCGGTGCGGCGTAGAGGCGTGGTCACTCCCTAAACTATTTTATGATGACCAAGAGATCCTTATTTTTTAATAACTTAGCTTATTACAAAATCTCTTAAAACTCTAATATACTTAACAAAGAAACCATGCCACAATATCTTTATATCAAACTTTTGGATAAGTCGCACAAATAAGATAAAATATTACAATCGGGAACCAACCACCAGACGCATTTTCATTTACTAAATGATTTGGCACACAAAGTAACCATTAAACTATAAACGTCAAATATAAATTAGTAATTATTGCAAATTTTAATGTATAGATAGCACGAGATGGCTTCCTTTCAGTTATTTATTGTAACGAGATTCCAATAGACATTATTTTTGGCAATAAGGAAATTGGACTGAAACATTATCTAGAAATAACGAAATTGCTGATTTAGGATGATATTTACCTAGAACTAGCTTTTCTATCAAATTATTTTGCTACCACAAGCTTTTGTGATCTAGATTATGACCCTGATCTTTGAAGTTTTTATCGAGATATTTTTATCAATCATTTTTAATAATATTATTTCTTGGCTAAATGGTGATGACTTTTGGATATGAAATAGTAAGCTTTACCAAATCAAAGGCAACGAGATTATATTTATTCGAGCTTAATGTAAAATAGATTTGGCAAGGGGATTGATTTGGTGGCTCACTTTTGAGTTAAGTGGAAATCCAAACGATGCCAACATTCGGATTTAAGTAGAAATGGGTAGTCTCGAAGCCAAGTACGGTAATAATGGATTAATTCTTCATAATGGTGCTAGTGGTGATAATTTGTTGGCCGTCACGACGTCTGTCAGTTTTCCAAAGTTATACACCTACTTGTAGCCTAGTCTCTGTAGTTTTCAATCGTATTATTTCATGGACTATTGAATTCGAAATTCTGTCTGTTAAGATGATCTCCACAATATGTTTCTGAATCCAGATAAGAATTTAAGAATACTAGGACACGTTGTTTTAAGCAGTTTTAAGATATGACATACATTTTGCTAGGAGCATAAAGTACGTAAAGACCACGTGGATGCTATTAAAACTGTATAGAGTAAGAGAACACACTTGACTGCTTAATGAATTTTGCAGTCGGCAGTCTTTTACAATAATATGCTACATACAATTTGAATTTAAAATAATATGGCTATCTTTACACAATTGCGATCAATCAAAACCATCTGACGTATTTATAACTTCACCACTAACATTTTCGTTTGCTCCATTGTATTTCACAAAAACATTAAGATGTTATTCTGTAAACAAATGACTTATAGATAGTTCAGACAGCTATCCCTAAACGATAAGCGAGTAAACTGTCAGTTTCCTCCGTCTACCATTCATCAAGGAAACAACTTAAATCATTTGTTTGCTCTTAATGTCTCTTCCAACGGCGACCTTTGAGTATCATTGCGATATCATCCGACGGAAACTTCCATTTCTTCTTTATTTTATTAGTAATAGTCAATAAAAACGTTCACTGTATTCCTTAGCGCGGACATAGCAGTTTGACACTTTTATTAGAGCTATCGATATTAAAAGCCTCAGTGCTGAGAGTGTGACGAAAGAAATTGGACCTTATAATAATGATGGTAAGGTATTAAATTGGGTGTTTGATGTTGATTGAAAGCAGGGTCAGTAATGAGCCGGTCAGCAGTTATTGATTCACGTGGCTCCATTAGGCCGGTTGTACACAGTGCGAATTCAGCGCGACTGGAAACTTAGTAGATGGCGATCATATATGTTACACAATGGGGGGTACTTTTATTGCCAACCCACTTTTTGTTTTAACTGTCTTTCTTTGCTGATGTTGCTACCTATGCTTTTTGTTCGTGTACTTTAATGGTGTTTTACTGGTTCGGTTGAAATTAGTTTTTTGCCTTTTGCCGATCGACGATTGAGATTAAATTGACGGTGGACTTTTGTTGTTATCTGTGAATCTGACCTAAAAATAGGACTGACCGGAAATTACACTGAGTGGAATTTGTTATTTGTCAGAAACGTTTGGGAACTTTGTGAATAACACGTTATTCTGTTGTCTTTGTGAAATGGCAACGAAATAACCAACTACATACCCAATATTCTTGAGACATTTTACGAATATTAGGCAAGTATTTAGTTCTGGATTATTGATTACTGCGAGCCTCTTAGAGGCTAGTAGCATTGTTATATAATATGTGAAAAGAGACATTTAACAATCTTCATTCTGTATAAAATATGAACGGGAGCTTACATTTCATTTACGACTTAATCATAACATAACATATTCACTCATACATATTACACACACATACCTACCCAGACAATTTATTAACCCAATTACAGAACATATCCAACTTACACCCAAAATCAAATTAGCAACACCAAACACCATATAAAGGCATAATCCAACGCATAAACTTGTACTTAAAAGTACAATTAAGGATAATATGATCCGCCATACTTAATCCGGGCAGTGCGCATAATACCTATTTAACGGGATTCTCTGGAATAGCCCGGCACTGTTATGAGTCCGGTAATCCCGGTATAATTGTTGTCCGAGAAATGCCTTGAGTTGGCGGTCGTAGCTGAGCGTATAAATATTGGGGTACTTTTGAACTCCAGATTTGGGGCCGATGATTCGAATTAAATTATAGATTAAAATGTTCCGGTGTTAATCAGCTGGAGGAACTTTATGGGGTTTTGAAGTTATGAGTTATTGGGGAGAGGAACTATAAGGATATGGAAACTGTTTTACCATGATTTATGAAACGGTGCTACTGTGTGTACTTACAGTCACGTTTTATGTATTCAGCATTGCGTAATTTATAATTTAAATTAACTGGTTTGATAGGCAGGTGCAAACAAGATCGCTTTCGTCTCTTATTATTCATTAATTTTAACAGTACCTATCAGTTTCAATCAGTTCAGTAAATAAATTATTATTTAATATCATTTAAAGTCATACAAATCATACAAAGTTACTATCTTATACTAACATATAAAGCTGAAGAATTTGTTTGTTTGTTTGGTTGAACGCGCTAATCTCAGGAACTACTGGACCGATTTCAAAAATTCTTTCAGTGTTAGATAGCCCATTTATCGAGGAAGGCTATAGGATATATAACATCACGCTATGAGCCACAAGAGCGGAGCAGGAGCCTTAAATAACGCGGGTGTAACCGCGGGCTCATCTAGTAAGGTATAGATACCTAGTTGATGAAAAATAAATATTCTAAATGATACTTTATGCATGAATTCGTTTCAAATTGGTCACAAAAACGTGTGCTAAATACTTGATTTATCTTTCTAACAAAAATATTGGTTATTGTTAGAATTGGAACATCAATAAAAATACACCAACGGGACATATTTTATTCATTACAACCAATACAAACGTTTCTATTACAACCACGATTTCAACTGGCAGTGGCATACTTTTTACTACATATTTTATGAACTGGTATGACAGCTGTTACAGAGTTTGAATAGCGTAGTATTTAAACACTCAGTAATCAATTTACTCATAGACATATTAGCGTAGATAATACATTATTTAATTGTCGTATTATTATCAAAAATACATTGAAAGCTTAAAAGAGATATCGGGGCAAACGACGGGTATTTTTATTCAAGCAGATTCTCTTTCTTCTGATTATCTTTGATTGAGTAAGTACCTATCTGGGCCACTGGATCTCATACTTAAAAAAACACACACAATGAACTCTAATTAGTGCTCTTTTGCTCTGGGCAGTGGCAAAAGCTAGATTCTCGATTCTATAGTTGTTGGTAGTTTTTAATTTTCTTTGACAATTTTTATGAAATTTAGCTACCATACAAATCAATATTTATCTACATACCTGCATAAAATTCATATCAGTAATTTGTAGCAAAATATAATCATTTGAATATCAAGTTCGCTTTAACATTACCTACACAACATATCCGAAGATCTCAAAATCTCGCACTCGTAAACGTGTCAACATTATAATGAAATGTGTCAACAGCAAAGCTCTGTAACTACTCACTCCAATTATCATGGCGTGACTGCCACCCCCAGGTGAAGAAACTTTATGTATAAAACTGATTTATCCTCAATATAGCTGTTATTTTATAAATAGTACGTGCGTGATTGTGTCAAAAGATAATCTTTGGTAATATATGACTTAATTTTTGTTTTGTCACTATTAATATCGTGTAGCTATTATTAGGTAATATAAAAGAAATGGGTGTATAAAATGTAAGTATGACTTTGTATATTCAAAGCTTGGATAATTTATTACCATGAAACTTTTTTAGTCTATATCTGAGAATATCCATTACTTCTTTAACAACACCTGTTTAAACATAACATCAAGATAATAATAATATCATTATAAATCTTGTCAATTTAATACATGTTTTATTATATACTATAGTTGTCAAGTAATCATAAATTTTATGAACTGCTGGACGAGTGATATCAAACGTTTCCTTTTTCATGATTACTCCAATATTAAATTTTGTGTGTCCAACTATTGAAACAACGGGCAAAACTAACACCTACATCTGATACAATATTCTGTGGTCACACCACCAATCCATTCCACAGCATCTTTTTTATGAAATAGTCGTTTATAATGACTTATACGATTTTTGTGGTTGGTACATACAAAACGTTTTTATTTATTGGTTTATTGAATTTAATGTTACATTTATTCCGTATTACTTTTTTCGGATCACTAATGTCCCATACACACTAAAACTATTCAAAATCGCACTTCTTTTTTCTCTGTGCGATGCACTAAAAACGCTTTAAAAAAATTATAGTTCAACCTTAACACACAAGAACCTCTTAAGCTTAAATCCAAGACTGCAATTTTCGTCTAATTACAGCTACCCACTTTATTTTACAGAATGAATAGATATTACTCTAAAGATCTTTCTTTGAGTGCTCAAAGTTGCTCGATGGCAGTGATAGGTGAATGGAACATCCAAATGAAAGTAACCCTCCCTCTTCCTCCCATTTTTCTCCCACTACCCTCCCAGTACTCAGACAGCCCGACCGATTTTACTTCAGGAAGTTAGGTATAAAATTTATTAAGAATCGGAATTCAAGATAATGGCTCGTAAATTCCTGTTGTGATCATGATGATCGCTTTTTCTCGGGGGAGGTAGGCTAAGGTGTGTAATGAAAAATATTCCGTTGAATTTTTGTCGTTTTGTAAAGATATGGACTCTTTATTATGATTTTGTTGAGCTCAGAGAAATGGACTGTCAATGATTTATGCGTTATTTATTGTATTTTAAAAACTGATATCTTGCCGTCGACACGATTTATTTTATTTAACAATGACATGAAAATCACTAGCATATCAGAAAATAGCTTACCGAATTTTTGAGGACAAAGTAGTCATCTTTCTGAAAAAACTTAATGTAATTTTACTTGTTACATTTTAACCTTAAGAAAAAAAGTTCGTATATAAATTGTAAGAATTACTAAAATTAGAGTCCTTATGTTACAAATATTCTCGTTTCGTTTAATATTAGAAAATGCATTACACATAAACAGTAAGAAGTTGGAACGATAAGCTATACGATTAGCGATTAGAGTTGGCAAAATTTGACAATAGGCTATGGTCGTATAGAAAGCGGATCCGAAGAATTTTCTTAAAAATGTTCGTATAAAATTTATGCTTTAACGCTTGGCTGTATACAAGAACACTTTCGAAAAAACAAAATTAAATAAGCAAGGAACCAGTAAACGTTATTTTATCGTGAAAGTTTGCTTCTGAGAATTCAGGTACAAAGGTATTTAGTAAGTAGGTTTATAAAAAATCTAATAGTTTAGCACTAGGATGAGTATTGGGAGTTCCACACGTAATAACATTTTTGTGATCCATGTATATTACCAGTCTGAATACTCTAATAACTGCAGAGTATTTGTAAAACACCCCACGAAACAAGATTTCTTGCTAATACGATTTTACTTTAAATACATATATTTTTACTTGTAAACTAATTAGTAACACGTTCAACCCTTGCAACTGTTTTTGTATAGTTGTTACGTTGTTATATTATAAGCGTGATAGAGTTAATATATCAATACACCTAATTGCAAAGCTATCTGAATTGTCACCGCTTTGGGCTATAGTCTAACAAATAACAGAATAATATAAAGATAACCCGCTCCGCTTACGATGGCACTTGTGCTTTAGCTGCCCAAACGCTGATTGTATCACGCCCGGTTCGGTTGAACGCCGAACATTATCAGAACAAATTGGTACAGTCACGGCATAACATTTGTTATTTTTATTTATATTGCCAATAATGTTCAGTAGCGCGATGCTACGTACGTACTGTTTCATAATAAATCTGTCCTCAAGGTTACCTTGTGGAGTAAGCTTTTGTTTAAACAGTCGTTCATAGATAATGGCGAAAGAGGTATTGCGAGGGATGTTTTATACTTGCTTTCTATTGTGAATGAAGCGAGAATGGTAAAACTGTCTTACATGGAATTACAGCTTTTTATTTAAGAAGATTTCGAATAATTTCTTTTTCATTTATTTGAGTTAAAGTTTGTGTAACAGATCATGTTAGGCTACTGACAGTACGGTAGCTTTAACATTCATAAGGTTCGCTCGTCACATCCAACACAGTTTGTGACAATAATTAGGTAGGTATGTGTGTAATTCTATAATCAGACGTCAATTCTTTTTCTGTTTAATGTTGTTGAGAATAATTGGCAAAGAAAAAATAATGAGTGTATGTAACTATGTACTATAAAAAATTTCAATAAGTGAAAACTAAAAACCTTGTTCGTTTACAACTTATCACCTTTATCAGCTTATACATTTACTGCTATGATTTTTTCGTCACCCCTCGTCAACCGTTCCACTCATTATTCATGTGCATATCAAGAATATTAAACTTAAGAAAATTCAATCCACTTTTTATACTAATTGTAAGTAGCAGTTACTAGTAGGTTATATTGTAGAACGGTCAGCGATAAGACTCACGCACACGCATTTTCCTTTTTTTTTTCTTTCGCGAGTCAAATGCACTTGAGTTCTAAGTACGTAAGTAGTGTGGTGTTGCCAGTTCGTAGAAAATATAATATTTGCGTTTTATTATCTTGTTTTTTATCAAGTATTGTAATGCACTTCGTAAAAATCAAAATAAATTATTGTTAATTGCATGTTACTTTCACAAGAAATCCAATTGCCAATTCTGTAGAGAGGGAAAAAGTGTATAACCTACTGGGCATGCTCTCCCTTTTTGTACTGTTATTTTCATTGTTCTACAAAAATCAACCAATACCGTCTTAAAAGAATATTTCGTTTGCATATATTATGTAGTCACAATTATTATTTGTGATCTTCGAGGTCCGGTCTACATATTATGTCTCTACGTCTAATAAATACCATCTCCATATAAATTTTGCTATTAGAAGCATGGATAATCTAGAGAGATTATCCATAGTTTCACTTTGATAGTAAAAAAGGGACAGTCATTATCCAATTTTGCAAAATCTTAATAATATCTGTACCCGAATGTGACTATTTTCTAAAGTTATTACAATGCCTGTTGACTGCATGGATGGCACAGTGTAGTAGTTTAAGCGATCGTCTTGACGAATGACACTTTACCGAGAACAAACTACAAAGAATACCTTCACTTTAGATGATAATAAGGGGCAAATACTACGTTCAAATATATATTTTAAAATTTTGCTAATTCAATGACTAAAATGAATAAAAAATGTAAAAGGTCAAGTGGAACAGCACTAGTGCTTGACGATAATATCGTAGCATTACACCGCGAATGCAAAAAATTGTGCGTGAGTGACTGTAAGAAATGTGCTTCTTAATGTTGCCATTATTCAAGGGAAATACTACTTCCTTCCATGGAAATTACTAGAATGATTTGAATTTGAAAAATATGTAGAACTTTAAAAGAATAGGGTAGTAGAATTACTTTCTTACGTTAACTTTATAACAGAGAAAATCTACATATATGGCATTACAAAACCAATTTAGTAATCGATTATATGCAGGTATAAAGTCACAGCTCATATTATTCTGTACTTCATTGTCATCATCATAGTTCACTGCTGAATAAAGCTCCTTCCAATGGCACGCCACTGAGTTCGATTTTCGGCTTTTCGTGACCAGCAGCTGCCAGCCACCACCTGCGTTTATTGTTAATCTATCTGTGTTTGCATCCTACAAATAATCGGTTTTAGCAAAGCGATAAAATGTTATCTTTGACATACTTATTATCTAGCACATGTACACACACAGGTAGTATTTTAATCTTCCATTGAATCGACATTTTACAATTTGAGATCAGGTTATCATATCCATTAAGACAAGCTTATCTGGTTATCACCATCATCCTAGGATAGTCTCGGTTCCCATATTAATAATTTTCCTCTAAAGCTTAGATTACATTTCCGCACTAACCAGACCAATGGAAGGAAGGGAAAAACCCACAATGAACTGATTTATCCGTGTGCACGTCATTTTGCCAGAAGCTCAGATAAAATAATCAGATTTTAATCAACACACAGCCAACTTATATCACTGTCATAAAATATTCTGTTTCAACTGTCCACGTACCCATCACCGACCCATCCAACTCACAACCACAACAACACAGCTTAACCCGTCGACCTACAAACTCCGCAACACATCGTAAATTTAAAACGCGTGTCCATTTTAACGAACAATAGTACAGGAAAGTTGTTTGGTATCATGAAACGAATGTAAATTGCTGAGCGAGCAAACTCGACCCATTTGGCTAAGTAAGTTCTGAACTACGATGAAGCCGTAAACTTGTGGGATTTCCACTTTATTAAATAATAAACAATGTAACTACATGTTATATGGGATTATTCAGAAACTGTTACTATGTTGATGTGATTTTAATGAAATTTGAGCGGCGACAATGACTTGTACTTTGTGCTTTTGAACTAAATGTGTACCAGTTGGTACGAATATATTTTAGTCGACGCCGTTTCACAATATTTTTTATTTATAGACTCACCCCTGTATTCCCGAAGGGATAGGCAGAGGTGTAATATTAGACCAACACTTCGCCATGAAGTTTTAGGTCCCACGTAATAGGAGGCGAGCTTTTTGCCGTTATCGGGCACATTACCAGACTCCGTGCTGCTACTGAGATTTTCCTAACGGAAAAACCCAATAACACTTTGCCCGACCCGGGGATCGAACCCGAGACCTCCCAGTCCCACGTGCACATTTAAGCCGCAAGATCAACGAGGCAGTCACTAGTAGTTTCACAATAATATTAAGCTAAATTATTTATCTGCAAAGCCTGATACCTGCATATCTAAGTAAGTAATGGAGATGTGGGTAGAGGACGCCCACGACAGACTTATGCCGAATAAATTGGTGACGTAGGTACTGACAAAGGGTCAAATCAAAAGTAACCATTACTGACGAGCATGCATGACAAGGTTAATGAATGTCAAGGAAGGGAAAGAAGTGTGGTTGAGCCGGATTTGGCGTTTCATAGTCTCTGCATACCCCGATGAGAAACAGGCGCAACGTTTAGATTGATAGAGATAGATGTTTGAGGCAGTTGGCCGTGTGTAGATTGAATCATTCAGTATTTCACTGTTGCGTTGGTGAAGTCAGGCGGTTTACTTCTATTTGCAAAGACTTATAGTTTCATTTGCCATTAATTTTTAATGCAAAAAGTAACTTTAAACTCTTGCAGACATTAACATAAATTTTAAATTGTCTTTCGGGGTATGTTTGTAGCCTTGATGTTTCGGCACTGCTGCAAGCAAGCAGGCAAGTATGTATCCGGAAAATAAATAATTATATAAAATCTGTTCATATATGTTGTGGGTGTAATACAGGCGTGAGACTATAAGTAAATAAAAAAATCGTTCATAAACCTGCAATTGGAATGATTGAATTTACTTAGTACAAACCCTGCTTATACTAATGATTATGTAACGGGTCTGAATCGTGTTAACTAAACGAAAAGAAAGATAAAATACCTTTCTATTTGCCCCGACGTTTCGGCATGGGTAACACCAGCCGTGGTCACGGGATGACTGAGACACCTGTACAAATCGTGGTAGTTTAAAAGTAGTTAAACTCTGCTTAGTTTGGATGATGTGCAGTATTGAAAGGATTTAAATATTGATACACCTAATTGCAAAATAGTGTAGATTTCCACCGCTTATAATAGGTATAGCTAAACGCGTAACAAAATATTATAAAGATAACCCGCTCCACTTACGGTCGTACTTGTGCCTTAGCTGCCCAAACGCTGATTGTATCACGCCGGTTCGGTTGAACGCCGAATATTATCATAACAAATTGGTACAGTCACGGCATAACATTTGTTATTTTTATTTATATTGCCAATAATGTTCAGTAGCGCGATGCTACGTACGTACTATTTCATAATAAATCTGTCCTCAAGGTTACCTTGTGGAGTAAGCTTTTGTTTAAACAGTCGTTCATAGATAATGGCGAAAGAGGTATTGCGAGGCATGTTTTATACTTGCTTTCTATTGTGAATGAAGCGAGAATGGTAAAACTGTCTTACATGTGTGACGTCACATCGCGCTCCTGCGCCGCGAGCCTCGCTACGAGTGACGCACAGCAATGGGCCGTTCCCTCACGCCCCTCCGCGCCGGCCCTATAAATACAGCGGTCACGAGGCTTCGTCCCTTTCCTTCGGCCAGCACCGCCAGTTGAGTACAAGATCATCCGAAGACCTGTGAAGTGCCAACGTCGCCCACACGCCCTGGATAATTGTCTCATCTGCTAATCTTAATTGTCAGTTTTTCTTTTATAACTAAAGCCATCGAATAACTGGAATTATAACGCGAGTTTAAACTTTCCTGGTGATATTTTTTATTTATTTCCCGTAAGTCAACCTAATTATCTCTCTTTAATTGCTCGGCGAGTGATCGATCCCGGCTACCCCGTGGAAATCAATCACTCGTGCGACACATGGAATTACAGCTTTTTATTTAAGAAGATTTCGAATAATTTCTTTTTCATTTATTTGAGTTAAAGTTTGTGTAACAGATCATTTTAGGCTACTGACAGTACGGTAGCTTTAACATTCATAAGGTTCGCTCGTCACATTGACACAGTTTATGATAATAATTAGGTAAGTGTGTAATTCGATTATCAGACGTCAATTCTATTTTTCTTTAATTTTGTTGAAAATAATTGACAAAGAAAAAAATAATGAGTGTATGTAACTATGTACTATAAAAAATTTCAATAAGTGAAAACTAAAAACCTTGCTCGTTTACAACTTATCACCTTTATCAGCTTATACATTTACTGATATGATTTTTTCGTCACCCCTCGTCAACCGTTCCACTCATTATTCATATGCATATCAAGAATATTAAACTAAAGAAAATTCAATCCACTTTTTATACTAATTGTAAGTAGCAGTTACTAGTAGGTTATATGGTAGAACGGTCAGCGATAAGACTCACGCACACGCATTTTCCTTTTTTTTCTTTCGCAAGGCAAATGCACTTGAGTTCCAAGTATGTAAGTAGTGTGGTGTTGCCAGTTCGTAGAAAGTATAATATTTGCGTTTTATTATCCTGTTTTTTTATCAAGTATTGAAATGCACTTCTTAAGAATCAAAATAAATTATTGTAAATTGCATGTTACTTTCACAAGAAATCCAATTGCCAATTCTGTAGAGAGGGAAAAAGTGTATAACCTACTGGGCATGCTCTCCCTTTTTGTACTGTTATTTTCATTGTTCTACAAAAATCTACCACTACCGTCTTAAAAGAGTATTTCGTTTGCATATATTATGTGGTCACAATTATTATTTGTGATCGTCGAGGTCCGGTCTACATATTGTGTCTCTACGTCTAATAATTACCATCTCCATATAAATGTTGGTATTAGAAGCCTCTAGATTATCCATAGTTTCACTTTGAGAATAAAATAGGGACAGTCATTATCCACTTTTGCTAAACCTTAATAATATCTGTACCCGAATGTGACTATTTTCTAAAGTCTAATTACAATGCCTGTTGACTGCATGGATGGCACAGTGTAGTAGTTTAAGCGATCGTCTTGACGATTGACAGTTTACCGAGAAGAAACTACAAAAAATTCCTTCTCTTTAGAGGATAATAAGGGGCAAATACTACGTTAAAATATATATTTTTAAATTTTGCTAATTCAATGACTAAAATAAATAAAAAATGTAAAAGGTCAAGTGGAACAGCACTAGTGCTTGACGATAATATCGTAGCATTACACCGCGAATGCAAAAAAAAGTGCGTGAGTGACTGTAAGAAATGTGCTTCTTAATGTTGCCATTATTCGAGGGAAATACTACTTCCTTCCATGGAAATTACTAGAATGATTTGAATTTGAAAAATATGTAGAACTTTAAAACGATAGGGAAGTAGAATTACTTTCTTACGTCAACTTTATAACAGAGAAAATGTACACATATGGCATTACAAAACCAATTCAGTAATCGATTGCATGTCGTGTTTCACAGTCAAAAATAGCCATATGCAGGTATTATGTCACTGCTCATATTATTCTGTACTTCATTGACTTTTCTGTTCACTGCTGGATAAAGATCCTTCCAATGGCACGCCACTGAGTTCGATTTTCGGCGTTTCGTGACCAGCAGCTGCCAGCCACCACCTGCGTTTATTGTTATTCTATCTGTGTTTGCATCCTACAAATAATCGGTTTTAGCAAACCGATAAAATGTTATCTTTGAAATACTTCTTATCTAGCACATAAGTAGTAGTAGTAGTATTTTAATCTTCCATTGAATCGACATTTTAAAATTTGAGATCAGGTTATCATATCTATTATGACAAGCTTACCAGGTCATCACCTTCATCCTAGGATAGTCTCGGTTCCCATATTAATACTTTTCCTCTAAAGCTTAGATTACATTTCCTCACTAACCAGACCAATAGAAGGAAAGAGAAACCCACAATGAACTGATATATCCGTGTGCACGTCACTTTGCCAGGAGCGCAGATAAAATAATCAGATTTTAATCAACACACAGCCAACTTATATCTCTGTCATAACATATTCTGTTTCAACTGTCCACGTACCCATCACCGACCCATCCAACTCACAACCACAACAACACAGCTTAACCCGTCGACCTACAAACTCCGCAACACATCGTAAATTTAAAACGCGTGTCCATTTTAACGAACAATAGTACAGGAAAGTTGTTTGGTATCATGAAACGAATGTAAATTGCTGAGCGAGCAAACTCGACCCATTTGGCTAAGTAAGTTCTGAACTACGATGAAGCCGTAAACTTGTGGGATTTCCACTTTATTAAATAATAAACAATGTAACTACATGTTATATGGGATTATTCAGAAACTGTTACTATGTTGATGTGATTTTAATTAAATTTGAGCGGCGACAATGACTTGTACTTTGTGCTTTTGAACTTATGCTTTATGTGTACCACTTGGTACCATTATATTTTAGTCGACGCCGTTTCACAATATTTTTTATTTATGGACTCACGCCTGTATCCCCGAAAGGGTAGGCAGAAGTGTAATAATATAACACCCACATTTTGCTATGATATTTTAGGTCCCACGTAATAGGAGGCGAGCTTTTGCCGTTATCGGGCACATTACCAGACTCCGTGCTGCTAGTGAGATTTTCCTAACGGAAAAACCCAATAACACTTTGCCTGACCCGGGGGTCGAACCCGAGACCTCCCAGTCCCACGTGCACATTTATGCCACGAGATCAACGAGGCTACTAGTAGTTTCACAATAATATTAAGCTAAATTATTTATCTGCAAAACCTGATACCTGCATATCTAAGTAAGTAATGGAGATGTGGGTAGAGGACGCCCACGACAGACTTACGCCGAATAAATTGGTGACGTAGGTACTGACAAAGGGTCAAATCAAAAGTAACCATTACTGACTTGCATGCATTATGAGGTTAATGAATGTTGAGGAAGTGAAAGAAGTGTGTTTGAGCCGCAGGATTTGGCGTTCCATAGTCTCTGTCTACCCCAATGAGCAACAGGCGTGACGCTTAGATGATAGAGATATATGTTTCAGTCAGTTGAACGGTTGTAAGTAATAGATCAATGGTTGAACGTGTATAGTAGAACCAATAGAATCAGTGTTGCCTTGATGACGTCGCGCGTTAGTTTATATCTATTTGGAAATAATTATATTTTAATTTGCCATTCATATTTAATGCAAAAAGTAATTATAAACTTATGCAGTCATTTACTTAAATTCAAAATTGTCTTTCGGGGTGTCAATGTACATAGCTCGTATATTACAGCACTGGTACAAACACAGTGTTCACGGATACGTCCAATATGCTTACTCAGTACATGCCTATAGCGGAATACATTTTAAATCTATAGATTTATGAAAATCTTTTGAATTTGTTAATTAATCATAAGTTTGTTAATAAATAATTTTTACTTATATTCTACAATATTTCACTGATATTTACTTTCAGGCATTAAACCGTTAGTATTAGGGGTTTAAACATTTCTAGTTAGGTGTGGGTGTATGAATATTATAATTAGCTACATGTACGTGAGAAGTTGTTATTATAAGCCTCTCATATTTACTCGTAAGGTAAAGTAAATGTACCTACAATATTATTCCTTGCTATAACCAAAAGTTTTATTTAGGCTAGTCGATGCCCGATTTATTTAATTTAACCGTGCCCGCCTTGTGGGAATAGCGCTAAATCCTTTCTTAGTGCACGCTCCCTACGCTCTACATGCCAAATTTCGGCTTCTTGCGCCCACTAGATTCGGATGAGTGATTAGTAGATATGTAGACAATTATTATACCAATCATATCTAAAGCATACCTACTATAAATTTCGTAACACTTTTATCTTTGTACTGAAAATACCTACAATGTCTTTGTAAAACATTTTTACAACAAACCGACTCAGTTCCATTAAAACGTCCACAGCATCTCTATCTACCATTCAGTGCCTCAAAAATATGCAACTTCAAATTTTTAAGTCCAACTTTTTCCGGGCGGGGGCGCTAGAAGAATACTAATACCCGGAGCGGCCGTCGGTGGATTAACCCGTAGCCAAAACTAGCGACTACAGTGTGAATGAGACCTAGTGTTTTTCGCCACTGTTACCCGTTTTTGTTTCCTTATTTCGCATTTTTCGGACGTGTTCTTGCTGCTTTTGGACGTTTTGGGTTTTCTGGCGCTGTGAGCTTCAAGTATTATGTTTTTGGTAAAGATTTGGTGCAGTAATGCTGTGCTGTTTCTGTTTTATGCACGTGAGTAATACTTGAATTAGAATGTGCTGCTTGTTATTTTATCTTGTGCTCATTCTATACACGTCAAAGTAAAATATTAGGTGAAGTATAAAAACATTTTTACAAGATAATTATAAAAATCAAAGAAACCAAATTAACAAAAAACAATGATGAAATAGCTGATATCCACAGCTCTTTGTAAAACATCTACAAAAAGCCCAAACAAGTCTCAAAACCAAGCTCTGGCATCCACTGTATTATTACGTAATTAAACAAGAAAAACGTTGGCCACCGAAACAAAAAAGGTAACAAATCTGCCAACGAAAGGAAACGCAAGCAAGGTAGCAATGTGCAAATTGCTAAGAAAGAATTTGCTAGGAAAGTAAAAATTTTAGGCCGTGGGACGGTTGCGGGGCAATAAACAAATGAACATACGAGCGGCGGCCGATCGCCCAGATTGTGGATTATATTTTACCGGCCACAAAATTTTTACATTAAAAATCAGACAGACTTACAGTATTCTGTCACGAACGTATGCTGTTTAGGAGATATAAATCCCACTAGTTTATTGCACCACTTTGTTTTAGTTTGAGTTTGGGAACTGCATTTGATTGTACGGATTTATGTTTTAAGGGCAACTGAGCAAGAAAAAAAGGATATTTTTGTGGCTCGCGTTGTTTTGTTAGCGTGTAGGATGGGAGGGTACTGATAGAGTGAGATGGAAAAGCGTTTTTGTGGTTGTAAACTGTTCAATACGGTGTTAAAAAGGTGTTATTTATGTTTCGAAAAGTTGTTTGGTATCCGTGGCATGCAGAGTTTATGAATATTGAATTAATGAACACAAATAACACAAGGAATGAAAAATTTCTTTAGTCATAATATTTTGTATCATACGACGATAGCTAGATATTTATAGTCAAGATTGGCATCCGGTAGTTTTAAATATATTACAACCATCGATTTATACAATATTGGGCAGATACAAAGTCACAATTCTAACATCAATTTCTTAAAGATAAAATTCCCCAACATCTGGTGACTCTTCAAAACAATCTACAAAGCTCCATCAAAGAATATTAGATCGATAACAATTTAATCTCGAAGGACCAAATCTGCTCTGTCATCGGCACTTTTTGTAACCGTTTTTGGGTCAACATACATAATTATACAAAGTTCCTTTACCGTCTCAACAAGGTTATCAGCAAAAGGTTCTTACAGCATCTCATTTGGAGATACAATAATTTTCTCGACTAATTTTCTATTAATTAAGGTGTTAATAACTTAGTGTCTTAATTCTTCGTCCTCGGAATTATTGCTGCCAACTTTAGTTTTAATCTGTTCTAAATGGTTTAGTTTAGTAAGCTTATTGGAATTCGCTCGCATGAGTAAAATTAATGGTTGTTACTTACATTTATTATTTGCTATTTACTTTGCACTACCTAATACAAACAATTAAATCGAATGCTTTTAAATGAATTTTATGAATATTGGGTTTGGTGAATAGCAATGAAAAGATTGCTTATCATCATCATCATCAGCCCCTTACAGTCCACTGCTGGAATAGGCCTCTCCTTTGAAAGGAGGAATTGGCCTACTATACCACGCTGGCCAAACAGGTTGGTATAGGGTTTGTTTCAAGTTTTCCTTCTCTTACAGTGCTGTTCTCTGCATAGTATGGTCCCTCTGTCGGCTCTTACGACACCCATGGGATGATATGGGGTGGTGACATTCCGTATTCTTAATCCGTCACCACACGGACTTGAACTCGGAAAAAATTGCTTATAAATAGTATAATTTCTAACTATATCAACAGATTTACCATAGTTTTGATTCCTTATGCCATATTATGCCCGATTACAAGCTGAGGATGAGTGCTATTCTGACTTTATTATGCTGATGGGTCTTACATTTTAAATAAATTAAATTCGGATATAATAATGGATGAACATTAATTTAAAAAGTTTTACAAAAATAAATGCTTTCTGTTTATGGAGCTTATAGTAAAATTACTTTTCCCGATATCTTGCCCGGCATGATTTTTATTCATAAGCTGACTATCCATATTTTATTATTTAAAATTTCAGTAGAAATAAAAATTACATGTAAGTAAGCCTTTAATATAGTAAATATGGCATTAATAAGAGTGACAGATGAAATAAGTATTATGTATTAGTTACAAACTTTTAAAGATGTGTAATAGAAAACGTTTGAAGCGTTCAGCTCGTTTTATTCATTAAGAAGTTTTGAATGAATAAAAAACATAAGAAAATATTCATTTAAATTTAAAAAAGACAATGTCGCATGTACACAGATTGCTGTGGTGAATTAATGGACCTTGCAACTATGTTTACAAAAGGCTTTTTCATACACAAAAACCGCAAAGACAAATACCAAAGATTTTACAAATTAAAACCAAAAATATTTCACTAACAGAAAATTAAATTACTCGACTAAGCTGTATTACAATAGCTGAAGAAATAACAAAAGAAATACATTATAACGCTCAAGTAATCAGAACAAAGCGTTCACACACGCATATTACACACACATATGAAAATGTGAATGTGTACATGTAGAACACTTTCATGTTTTCATAATATGTAAAGTATTATTGTAAAGTGTACTATTTCTCCGTAATGGGGTAAATTATGTCGAATGTTTTAAAACAATTATTGTTTTTTAAGCTGAGGTTATTCTTACGCCTATATAATAGGCCATCTTGATTAAAAGCTATACCTATACTTTGAACGTCGTACAATTTGTCAATAATCTCAAAAACGCGTCTGGTATAGATAATAGGTAAGTATTTAAAATAAAAGTAAGCAGTTGTGTTCGAAATGTTAAATAGTTATAGTTCGAAGAAAAATGGGTTTGTATATCCAAGCTTTAAAATTTTCAGTAAGCAATAAACCTATTAAGATTAAATTTAGCGAATTTAAACATAAATCTGTAGGTTTTTCAACTTTGCAATCCGATATTTATTTCGTACGAGATGTTTCATGTCGCGCGGACTCCCAATTACCGTTACATTGATGTTATCCAGACATCCACAGCACTCCACAGCCCGTTAAATGCTCCGATACTAGCAAGTGATTCTATCCCTGGTTTTGAAAATATAATGAAAATATTCTAGTCTAGTCATTAAATGGTCATCATCTTCAACCTTTAAGAGTCCACTACTGGACCAGGCCTCTCCTTTGAAAGGAGGAATTGGCCTACGATACCACGCTGGCCAAACGAGTTGGTATAGGGTTTGTATCAAGTTTTCCTTCTCTTACAGTGCTGTTCTATGTATAATATGCTCCCTCTATCGGCTCTTACGACACCCATGGGATGATATGGGATGGTAACAATCCGTATTCTTAATCCGTCACCACACGGACGAAAAAATAAATGGTATAATGCACTTTTATATATACAGATTAAAGCCTGGCCGATACTGCACGGATAGCGTAGTTCTTGAAGCGGTCTCTTCACCACTTACCATTTCGCCGCTCTTGTGGGGTTGATCCAAACACGAGACAATACTTGGTATAAACCATAAATTGTTGTTTTTGAGTTTGGACATTTTTAGCGTTCGTTGGGTGAGCGTCTGTAAGTCCTTCGCGACTCACGGCGTGTATCTAGAGTGTGTATCCTGCAATCAGGGCGTATATCCTGCAAAAGAAAAACAATACTTTCCCCAAAATTACAATGTGAAACAGTTGCAGCTTAACACTGGCGATTGAAAAGAGTGGCCACGAGTTTTATTGCCCGTTCTTTCTCGTGGTACCTATTGCTTTGCGAAGGAGAAGAAGAAGCATTAAGTAATTTATTTTAAAAAGTTGACGTTCATACCCGTCACCTTGTGACCTAGATGAATAAATTGTTTAGACTTTTGGAAACGGCAACTCATTATCCAACTTTGTATATTTTCGAGATTTTACATATATAGTTTCAACATCAGATTTGCTACCAAAAGATCAATTTCATTGTCAAAACGTAAGCAAAACCAACCTACAAACCATTTAGATGAAAAGTAAGAAAAACCATTTAGATTCAAAGTAATCTTCTTTCAAAAAGAAAACCAATTTATCGTGAACGTTCGCGACATACACCCACTATACAAGCTAAGTGTACATATTTCTTCAGCCGGAGCTAATTAAAACGTGGTGATAATGCAATTCTGCCCGAAGCAACGCGCCTTTAGTTAAGCTTAAGACGAACGCTTGAAATATATTGAATTACTTTGAAACGAAAACTGTATTATGGGCCTTTTAATTTTGCTATTTTTGCTGTCGGCGTTTTTAATTGGGGTAATGTTGAGTTACCCCTCTTTTCTCGGAACTCATGTTAGTGGAATAAAAGGTTTTAAGAACGAGGTTATTGTAAAAGTCTTAGAGGTTAAAACTCATAATTCGTGTTATTATCGCTAACATTGATGTCTGTTTGCGCCTCCATTATTTTCGTAATGTGAAATGTTAATTCTATGTTGAAAGTTTTTATTCCGTCGTTTCTGTAAGATAATATTCAGTATCATATTAAAATTCTACAAACATGAGTACTACACTAGAAAAAATATACATTATTGTTACTACTGTTAGAGCGGTTTCAGATTAGCGTATTTTTCTGCGCGTATACGGTCGTTTCAGCATACGCGCTTACACGCGCGCTACATTACGCGCGTCAAAAAACCAGACTCACGTAAACGGGCGTATTCGCTCGAAACGGTAGTGACGTCTTGTCAGTGTCAACATGGATTCTGACGGCTCGTGGTTATACGAGCTTAGAAGCGCGTCAACGCTCGTACGAGTTGCGCGTGTGCCAATAGGCGCGCCTATATGCGCCTACATGCGCTTCCAAAAACGAGCTTATACGCGCGTATAAAACGCTAATCTGAAACCGCCCTTAGGTTGCTTAGGACGTAATCCATGGACAATATTATAATATTCTGAACCTTTTATCGATCTTTACTCTGTGTTCTCCTCGATAGCTGAGTGCAGAGTAAAGATAGATAAAGCTCTATAGTTTATTGATGCTGTAGTTCTTCTTCGGCCTACCTTCTACCATATGCAGATTTAACCTAAACATAAAAAATATATTTTATATTTCCTTTTGTTTATCTATATGTATCTCAACGTCAGTGTTACCACCTTTTTTGGCATATCGTATTATATTGGGCAATTTATTAAAATATTGGGCATTGACAATTTCATGTTATAAAGATCTAACCAAAGTTGACTAAAACATCCCAAAAGCCTAAAATCCTAAACATGAAACGATGTAAAGATAGCATAAATGTAATATTATATAAATTAGCTTTCTATAATATGAAGGCGCTGAGATAATTAGCCAAATGTAATTAGTGTTATATGCGGAATGCTAATTAATTAATGCACATAATGAGATAGTGTATTATCTAGCGCAATATATTGGCACTCTAGTGGGCTAGTAGTGCCGATAAAATTACATTTTGATTAAATATTTGTTGTAAATATGAACCGATTAAATGTCATACTGTATCAGATATTTGTGGAACTATATTTATTTGTTAATATGTACAAATGGCCTGGTCTCCTAGTTAGTGTATCTTACCTTTTAGTAAGTGGTTACATGATAAATTTCCATTCTAGTGCTTAAAGACATGAATGTAAAAAAATATTACGTCTTAAGTTTCGTGGTTCTACCGGGATTCAATAAAATCGCGGCGATTGATCAAAAAACACTTAACGAACAGATTACAGCTGTAAAAGTGACATTTGGGATTCGATTCACCCTTTTTGATGTGACCTTAGGTTATATAAAAAATAGCTGTAGAGGTTTTGAGAGTTTTATCGCCTAAGCCTCTTAAAACATCGAAAGTGTTTTTCTAACTTGTTTAAGGGTTTATTTCAAAAAAATATCCTTTTTATATCTTTTAATCTCTCTTCATGCAGCAGCTTGTTAATACGTACATAGTAAAACAAAGTTACTCTTTAGCTATTACGCCTATCCATAGTGCAGGTGTGCTCATATTTCAGCTAATTAAAGCCCAACGTACAATTTCCAAGCACTTCAATCTAAACTCAATAAAGCCGCAGTACCTTCCAACATTAGCCTGTAATTTTGAGCACGAAAGCGTGAGCAAATACTATTAGAGGCGAGCCAATAATTCCGAAGTAAACAAATGATGACGCGATACTACTATATTCTTATCATTGCTTCCTGACCGATCATTTCAATGCAAATAGATTACCGGCCCAGCACGCAACGATCCACCAAATAGAATACACTTCGTCTCCCTTCTGATATTCAGCTGGAACTAATTTCACCCAACAATGTAAACTTGAACGAACTTTTGTCCGCCTGACAAAAAACGACCTTACTTAACCCGCCAGACGAACTAAAAGTACTCTTAAAACCAAATTGTTAAGTCAGCATTTTGAAATACATTCGAATGAACATAGAACATAGTTTTTATTGAATATTTTCCCAGTGAAACTACAGCGTTGCATCTTTTCACTCATCTCTGAAGGAAGGAAACTTTTCCAGAGTGTAGACTTCGGGTTTTCACGGATTTTTTTTCTCATTAACGATTCGAAATTCATAAGTTAGGGATATTCTCATTAAAATAAACTTTGTTGGCGTGCTTTTGTTTTGTAACTGTAATTGTGGGAAGGTTTCTTTGTTTATCTTACAAGTGTATTTTACGACGTAATAAAACTTTATCTTCATTTTGTTTGAATAATTTACGCATTTAGTGTTTGGATACGCTGAAGTTACAACTCTTGCTTAAACTAAATTTGATATAGTAATAAAGTGCCTTTATGCAAATTCTCTATAATGGATGTTTATTAACTTTGTATAATATATTTCAAGTAATTTGATATACGTGTTTGTATTATTCTGTTGTCAATTGATGAAAGGTTTCGTAAATAAATTGCCTGCATTATAATCTTTGTCGTGAAGGGCCTCGTTGCCTACGAGTACAACAACATTTATTTATATCGTGTAAGCTGTAGGGGTATATGACCAATATAGGCATACTGTTCAGCATACTACAATTACAATACACGCATACATGAAAATTTAGAGCCAGTTGATCCTGTATCCTGCAAGCCAAACCTTATCACTACATACTTACTATTAGAAAAACACGTGAAAATATAAAATAAAAGATTTATCAACATAAGCATCAAAATTAAAATCATGACCCTTTTTAACAGCCAGCTACATAACTTAATACTCTAACAAAAACCTTGCATAATCAATTAACCAAATAACAAAATAAAAACCATAGCATTACACGTTGCGCTTTAAAACAATCATTAATCTTACACTTACCGCAATCACGGCCATAATATTATTCACTACAGCAAAAAACTGCAACTTTTTAGCCTGTCCGTATGTAAATTCGCATAGGCACGGTCGGAACGGTAGCTGATTACAATAGCTTAGATAGCGTTGGCTCGGAAATAAAAGCTGCCTAACTAGTAATTAGCGGACCGTGGTCGAACCGTGGTCGGTTTGCGGTCGGCGTCGATGCAAATTCGACCAGCCACTGTAAATTAGCGCGGTGCCTAATCGCGTGGTATTGTGCTTATTTGATACGGGCCGATCGGTTTATATAAAATCCTTTTATCGTGGGTGTGCAGCTTTGCTTGTTGTGTTTTTGATCGCGGTGTTTAAATAAAATGTGTTTTAATTAAAAAAGGTAGTAGATACCTGTATTATTATTATTATAACAATTAAATAGCAAACTAGTATATCCATGAATTGATGCTTGCGGCTTACATAAAAGTTTTGATCGTTGTCATGGGAAATCCTAATACTTTAAGAGCAAGAGAGACGGAGAAAGACGCCAGCGCCGCCAACGGCGCCAACTACGAACAAAACTGGAGACAGTCTCCTTTTGGAATCGGCACACGAAATCCTTAAGAACTTCGATTTTATGTAAATCTGTATTCATTGGCCAGAGTCATACAAATGTCAAATACATAAGCCTAATAACCAATCGAAGCGACCATTGACTAATGAATTAACTGTACGTACGTACGTGGCGTAGTTGCAAGATGTTGATTGTACTACGTTTAGTATCGTAGAATTAGATAATAATTAAGTAATATAATTAAGTTATCAGAAATAAATAATTAAGTAATATAATTTCAGTTTAAGTAATTTAGAACTGAGCGTGTCATCAGTCTCTCGCATGTGACTCTTCATTAATTTATCAAATTATCATGATAAAGGACATGAAACAGAATCCGGAAATAGCTGCCTAAATGAAATAATTCATGCAAATGCAATTTTGTGGTCAAAATTTTATTCATTCCAACACAATTAACTTATTTTATTTAATTTTTACATACATACATAGACTCACGCCTGTTTCCCGGAGGGGTAGGCAGAGACTACGGAATGCCATTTGCGACGATCCTGACATACCTCTCTTGCTTCATTCACTCCCATCAAGTTTCTCATTCTGTTTAGGGTACTTCTGACTTGTCCTTTTTTTAGGATGTCTCCAATCTGGTCAGAGAACGTCCGCCTAGGTTTTCATCTTCGTCCTGTCCCATTCACACTTGCCTTATATATCTTCTTTGTCAGTCTTTCGTCATCCATCCTCTCCATATGCCCAAACCATCTTAACGTGCCTTTCTCAATGGTTGTCACTGCATCTTCTTTTACCCCACACAAAGATGTTTTTATACAAATATAAAAGAAACCGGACACTCTCCACTGAACAAACGGACACTCAAGTTACTCATTCTACGACACAATACAATCCTTGCAACCCTAACTAGTCCAATTTGGATTACGAATCTAATAAGTACGTAATCTACTACTGAGTCCCGCGCGCAATTTTCTCCGAAACATTCAACAAAAACATGTACACAAAAGTTTAGACTACTGCTTCCGTACTTCAGTTTACTCTTGATACGTTAGTTCCTCGATGTGGTCTTAAGAAAAGAGTTGGTAATTTTGTTAGTCTTTGTTTATAAGGCTAAAGTAGTACTTAAACTAATACAAATTGTAAAGCAAACTCCAATGGCATGAATGGTTTTTTACCAAAAAGACAAAAAATGTTGATAGGAGCGGTGTGAAAGTTTTATAAAGTTTGTGAGGATAGATGAGTGGATGTATGTTCCTTATTCTTCTCATCAGAACTACTAAACGGATTTTGATAAAACTTTTCAGTTCCATAGCTTATGTACCAAAATGCACATCATCTATCTCGGTAACGAAGTCACGGCAAGATCTAGTTAAACATAATATAGTATGATTGACTCAATAAATTATTTTATTGTACGACACGATTTGGCGACAAAACGTGTAGATATAACACAAAACCCGTTATACATATTAGGTGACAATACCCCACGGCTAAGTAAATATACAATCCTAAAATATAAACGCAGACATACTATTCACCGGCCACAATCCACCGACGGCATAAGCTTCTAATGTGATAACGGCCAAGCCTATTGCTATTTATCCGATACTCTTCTAATCCGGGTAATAATTGCGAATTTTCCTAACAGGAAAATACGATAATACATTAATACGGAACGAAAATGACCCGAAAGCTAAATATTTTCAACGGCTACACTTACTGACTGACAATGAGGGGAGTATAGATTTTTATTTCGCTTGGTAGAGAATTAAAAATAATATGACTGTCTTGTTCATTTGTAACTGAATACGAGGTTTCTATTTTTATTAATTAGATTAAGCAATGTTTTTGGCTTTGTTCTTCTACTGAAATACTAAATTCAATAGCGAATTACATATATAAACAATGGCTTATTATGTCCACCAGATATAGTAACATATAACAGACACAAGTTGTAAACGATTACCAAGATGAAACCCGCATTTTAATGTAAAATTATAACCAAAGTTTTAACATTTAGCCATCTTATTTAAGCAAATGACTCCAAATAAATCATTGTTAACCCAAAAGTAGTAAATGATCACCAAAATTAAACCAGCATTTTAATGTAAAATTATAACCAAAGTTTTTTTGTTAGTTGTTTAGTGTTGGTTACTGGTTAGTGTGTGTTTAACTTTGTGAGTTTTGAAATTGTTCATTATCGCTTGCTAAACGCTGAGCGAAAACATGGTAAGGAAACCTGTGCGTCTGAGAGTTCTCCATAATGTTCTCAAAAGACATGTGAAGTCTTCCAACCCGCACTTAGACATTGTGGTGGATTGTGGTTTTACCCTTTTCTAGGTAGTAGAGCCTTGCTGATTTCAGCATGAATGGGCCGGCTCGACCGGGGAAGTACTACCCTCTCACAGAAAATCGACGTAAAGTAACAGAACCTAAACTGTTGCGTTTCGCTCGGTGAGTGAGAATGCCGGAGGCCCTATCTCCTATTCCTTCTCCCTCATCCCACTCCTTATCCTATCCCTTTTCCCAACCCCAAGGGGCGGCAACGCACTTGTGACTCCTGTGGTGTTGCTTGTGTCCATGGGCGGCGGTAATTGCTTACCATCAGGCAATCCGTCTGCTCGTTTGTCGCCTTATACTATGTAAAAAAAAAAATTGTGATAAGAGGCCCGTGCCCCACAGTGGGATCGGTTATATACAGTGCCGATGATAATTCAATTATATTGATTATACAGTAAAAATTACTAGACAATTCTCATCTCTATAAGATGCGAGCTTTAAAAACAACAGTAGTATTTCCAATTCCGCGCAAACAGTCGTCCAAAACGCGCTACTAAATCATAAAGTGATTGATGGGTTGATCCCATTTTGTGTGTAGTGCAAGCGCAATTGACAGCTGCCATCACTACGGTTGTCCAATGGATTTCATCGAAACTACTCGTAAATACATATGAAACAGTTTTAAAGGTTGTGTCCAACGTTTTTGTTTGGAGAGAGATAGGTTAAAGCAAAGCTTGTTTCGATTCTAGTGTGTTGTTTCTTTACAGATGTAATATAAAGTTGATTGACATGTCTGGTTATATTTTAAGTTATGGTACGGATTTTTTGAAACATTAATTATACTCTACATTAGTAGATAACTTCGTCTTGGTTGCAGAATAGTACGTATCCTTAGAAGATTGACCGTTGTTTATCTGTTTTATGATTGAAAAGTATTTTAATTCGAATGAATATATTTATTTTATACATATCATAATAAAAATAACTATATCACGATTTTTCCTAAAATTACCTACGACACACATAATTGAGAATGTGAATTTCATGCTAGGTATTCTTACATCTTAATAAGTTAATAAATTAGGTGTTAGGTAATCTCTTATTAAACATCTTGCAAACATATTGTATTAGAAAAAACTTAGTATAAGTTAATCACGAAAAATCAATAGAATAGTTTGGAAAAATAACACGTTTTTCTAGTAAAGCAAATATTATTAGGGCAAATCTTACAAAATTCGCAAAGCACTATAGTAAAATAATTATTCCTTTAGTTCTAAAACATCACCAAGTAAATGTATAATCGTTCAAAAGTTAATAGTAAACAACAGCCCTTAATAAATAATAATTTAAATTATATTCAACGGTACTCGCAATTTAAAAGCACGCTTTCAATTTAGTTCTGTAAGTACTTTATACACGGCAGGAAATAGAAATTCACAGTGTCGATTTTAGTTATATTTCATAATCATGTTTTTCTTATTCGTTCATATAAATATGGCGCGGTCTATATTGTGAGACTTTTTGTCATACAATGCGATGTAACGAGGGTAGGAAACTGCATGTTTTTGCTGCAATTTTGTTATAGTTCTTCACAATATTTCTGCAATAGACTGCGGTTTTGTGTTTGACCGTGAAAACAAGTTTGTGACCGGTGTAGTTAACATATTCCTTGATAAATGTCATAGTTGAAGAAACTTATTTTATGTCCATACGTGTGTATGGACACAAAATAAGCGTTGCCTCACAAATATGAAACGATTTAAGCTCCGGTTCTGATACTATTATAGATCTTCACGCGATGCTATGCGCGATGCAAAATCAAAAAATATAGGTATATTATTTAAACACATGGTATTTCATTATATTATCAAAAAACAAATCTATATTACTCATCAATAAAAACATCTTTCTTCATTGATTCACAAAATGACTCCTACATAAGGTATGTAATTATTGTATTCATATACTCTCTCAACCACAATACATTTTACTTAAAAAGTAATATCCCAAACAAACTTAACAGAACTAAAAGTTATTTGAAAGCGCAGTAAATCGTGAACGACCCTTTAAAAGCGTACATTACCGTACGTCATAATAGCAGGCGTTTCATCTGCTATGGTCCAGCAACACGAATAAATCGGTGCCCAGCTTCCGGCCGCCATCTTGGATTGCGCTAACGGGTTCATTTCCTGCGCCTATACATTTCCGGTCCATTGGATGCTGCCAAGTCATAATTTTTAAAGCGCCTACTACGTTTTCGTAAAGAAATGTCCTGCTTCGTAATTGTTCGAGGGAATAATTGTGTTTATTTGTTAATGTTTTGGGGCTTTGGGTTGGATTATTTGAGTAAAGACAGCGTGACGATGCTATTGGCTGTATAATGAAACAATTTTGGTGAACATTGGGTGCTAATTTCGACCCCGGTCGTTAGGTTGTGCTTCGGTTGTGAAGATATTGCGATTGTATAGCTGTAATGTCCATTGAGTTTAAGAAGATATTTTGTTTGTTTAATTGCGTTTCTTTTATTAGTGAGAGAGGTTTGCGGGCTTAAAAATAATAATATTTTCAATAGGTATGTGGTATTTTTCAACTTAGAGGCAACCTTTAAAATTCCTTAGAAGACAATAGTACGAGCTCACCACCTTCTTAAGAGTTCCGTTTATTATTGAATTACAAGTCCGAAGCACTTGTACCCGGCGAGCATGTATGAAAAGAGTAATAAATGTAGAGGAAGGTTTGTGAGGATAGAAGCAACTGGCCACGCCACTTGCTTCTACCCCGACAGGAAAAAGGCGTGAGCATATGAATGTATGTTAAACATCTAACCGGTTCAGAACATTAATATAAAAATGTATGGAAATCTGCAAGCATACATTACAAAAACAATAAACAAATCATTACAAGTCTACCGGATATTATATAAACTTCTAACCGAAGTTTGCAAATAAACCATTACCCTTCAAGAAAATTCCCCTTCAAACACAAGATAAATATTGCAGCAAACAAATTTCTATTCTCACTTCGGATGTAACAATTTATTTTCTTTTGTTAGAATCTGTTGTAATAAACAAGCTATACGCCATCACATGAAGCGGGCGCCTTTTAAAACTGTGACGTGGACAAATGATCGAGACGAGGACTATGACACTACGGTCTGTTCGAGAGTCTGTCTCACGTTCTAAATTATTGTAGGATTGCTTGTTTGGGAGGATGTTTCCTTTGTCAATCAGAAAATATTGATATAGATGTGACGTAAGAGCTAAATAAGTATGGACAATAGATCTTTGAAAATTAGCAAAGCCTAGCTAACAAAGTAAAGCAAAGCCGAGCTAAATTATATAAATCCGATTTTAAAGCAAAACGCACAATACTGTGTCGTTCCTCAGAATTAATTGTTTTTATTTGTTTGTTTATTAAAGCAACTCAATACCGGTCGCCCAATGTTCATTAAAAAGCTGGAAAAAAATCAGGAGGGAGAAGATAGGAGACTTATGGAAGAAGAGTGGGGAGCCTTTGCCCTGCAGTGGGACGTCACAGGCTCTTAAAAAAATTCATTAAGGTAGAGTAGAGTGAATAACGGTTGCCGTATGATGAAATAGTAAGGTAATAAATACAATATTGAATATTACAGAGTATTCTATGAGAATTATTTTCTAAGAGCTTTAGTTATTCTGTTTATCTTTTATAATATTCTCGTTAATAGACGACGACAGACGAGACTAAAAAGGATGTACCATCACATTGCCACTGCCCACATACGACGTTCATTAGGCCGCCCTCACATTGGGCGTCAGCGTCTACGCCGCGTCGACGCCGTGTCGACGCCGTGTCTACGTCGAGGTGCCGCTGCGTTGACGCTGACGCCCAATGTAAGGGCCTGCCTTATTGTAAATTACGTGCGATAGGAGGCGGTATGTACCTATGTCTGAAGTATTTTCGTATAAAAGTTTCATATTTATCCTCCTACTATGAAAAACGTCAAACTTTGTGAGGATGCAGGCTTTCACGCAAAAACTATTTATACTTTGGTAACTGCAAAGTTATATCGAAATCCGTGCAATAATTTTTTGTAGTTTGTATATAAGGCTAGCACATGGTTCACCTGTTGTAGCAATAAAATAGAAACCTACGCGGATAGAGCTGAGGACAGAAGCTAGTTAGCATAAAAGTTTGTTAATTTCTTTTACTGTACATAAGAGTGGAGAGGCCTTTGCCCAGTAGTGGGAGGTCACAGACTCTTAAAAAAACGGTGTATGGTGCGGGGGTACAAGCCGGCGCTTTACCGTTCAGCATTGCGACCAGTGTAATGTTATAGCCACGGTATAAAACATTGTGTCTCAGTTTTTTTTCAATTAGATATTATTTGTGTGTATTCCTTGAATGTTTATCAAGTCATCCGATTTATGATTCACTCCTAGCGTGCCTGTTGCCTAAAATATATTTATTGCAGCATAACATAATATAAATTCACGCCTTCTGTCCTCGAAGGTGTAGGAGTTGGTGTATTATTCTACACCCACACTTCACCAGTTATGTTTCGGTCCCAATGTAATAGCCGGAGCCGAAGGTGGCGGGATCGAATCCCACCCAGGATGAATCCCGATTTGATAAACATGATGATTTGTTGTGTCTGGGATTATTTTATCTGTCTTATGTATGTTTTTAAAAAGAATATAATAATATTAGTATATTGATCAGTTATCTGAAGACCGATTCTCGTATTTTAAGAGACACCAACACTGTATTTTAAACTAAATGCAATTAGATTTTGAATTGACTCACAATTGATACACTGCTAACTTAATGTCACATACATAACTTCACGCCTTTTATCCCCGAAGGGGTAGGCAGAGATGAAAAAATAAATGAATAAATGTTTCGGTCCCAATGTAATAGGGGGCGAGCCTATTGCCACCTATCGGGCACATTATTAAGCGAGCCATAATTAACATTTTTAATACACATATAACTTCGAAAAGTCAGAGGTGTGTGCCCGGAGTACCTGGGGATCGAACCCGAGACCATCGTCACGGCAGTCCGTTACGTACACCACTGTCACTGTACTTAATGGCATCATCGTCTAATTTGATACATAGTTCGACGATGACACAAACTTCAACACTTTCTTGATATTTCAATCTAGTTGCGATATTATTCAAGTTTCAATTTATGACATTTTAATATGACACCAGACTAAACCGAAACTATATTTTCAACAAATATAATTACGAGAATTGACCCTCAGACTGATGACTGAGTTTGACTTTTCTTATGATATTATATTGACGATGCTTCGTATTGTTACAGGGTGTGCATTTTTGACCTACTTCAATCCGGACAGTGCATCGAATGCCCAGTCGGCTCTACATGAGAAACGGACACTACCAGGGGTAAGCATAGTTTATATTTTTATAATTATTGTTAATTGTGCTCGTATTATATGTATACTGTAAGGTATGCTATAGGTTTTAGGTATTCTAGTGTGTTTAACACTAGCGGCTGGAAGCATTGCGACGTGCCGCATGCGGCTGTCGCTCTTCGATTTTTATATGAAAACACACGATGTCAATGCAAATTATTTGTGCATATACAGGGGGTCACAAGACCCATTACCAAGCCGAAGTCTACTCGTTGTGGACATCATGCCAAGTCATACTAACCAAAAATAACACCTAGGAAACGATTCTTTTTTAAGTTTTCACATTTTTAAACCGCAATTAAAAGCGTGCGCGTACAATGCTCGAAATACCTACTTATCCATGGGGTCATAGGGCATCTAAATAACGTATTGGCGGGGTAAATGCATCGGTTTTGTACCTAATTAGAAAAATTCCATACTAACTTTGAGCCTCAATATCTCCTGAACCAGTTATTTCCCAGGTATGGTGCCGAAGTGAAAAATGTTCGTAGTGATTGGTACAACATGGGATTTCAGTTTTCGTTAAGGGTCTTTTTACACCCTGAGCATCTCAGCCCACAAACATTGTAACCAAAATATGTATTATTTTATTTATAGTCTCACGCCTGTGTAAGCAGAGGTGTAAATATTACACCCACATTTCACCATTAATTTTTAGGTCCCACGTAATAGGGGCTAGCCTATTGCCGTTACCGGGCACATCACCAGACTCCGGGCTGCTACTGAGTATTCGGAAAAACCCAGTAACACTTTTGCTCGACCCGGGAATCGAACCCGGGACCTCCGATCAGCAGTCGCATACGCTATCCACTGGACCACAGAGGCAACCAAAATATTACAAAGTAATATATGTTTGCAGCAATTCAAACGAACCACAACCACATTTACTTCGGCGGGCAATCATTTCTATAAAAATTAATAGATTAAATCTCACAGACCTCATTTCGCAATCATTATCGACCGCCTTTGTAATCATAATAAAATTATACAGCTATAATCTCTAAATATAAATAAAATTGAAGTGTCTGTCTGTGACTGTTACTTACACGATATCTAGCTACAAACAAGCTTTTTTTAACATTTTTATCCGTCGGTTTGTCTGTATGTCTGTCTTTCTGTTTGTGCGGGATAATTTCGAGAATGGCCGAAGTGATTTGAATGGTACTTTCACTGGAAGATACGTCTATCTTCCAGTGAAAGTACCATTCAAATATAGGGCTATATGTGAGCTATAACTCGATCCTGTAGATGCCGCTGTTATCGCAAGCAGTAAAAGAAAACTCTATACCTGCTACCCCTATAACATGCAAGTTGATTAAGTAATATTTGCAAAGATAACATTAATAAACATTAAATGGGCGGTGTTTAGCTTACTCCCGTTTATGATACAGCCATTATAGAATCGTTTTATTCCCTTATAAAATTAACTTATTCGCTCGACTCAAGAATACTGAGTAGGCTGCTGTTTAAAGGTTGCCGCGCATTCTCGACGGCGATCACGTTATTTTGTTACTTTATTTTAGATGCCTCCGTGGCCCAGTGGATAGCGTATGCGTCTGCGGATCGGAAGATCCCAGGTTCGATTCCCAGTTCGGGCAAAAGTGTTACTGAGTTGTCCGAATTCTCAATAGCAGTGCGGAGTCTGTTAACTTTTGAACGACAGAGTAAAGAATTGTGTGATAAGAGAGTGTTGTCGGGTAAAAGAAGATGTTGTGACAACCATTGAGAAAGGTATGCTAAGATGGTTTGGACACGTGGAGAGGATGGATGACGAAAGACTGACCAAGAAGTTATATAAGTCAAATGTGAATGGGACAGGAGGAACCTAGACGGACCTAGACGGACGTTCTCTGACCACATCCTAAAAAAGGACAGGTTAGAAGTACCCTTAACCGAAGAGCATGCATGAGATATTTGATGGGAGTGAATGAAGCAAGAGAGATACATATGTCAGGATCGTTGCAAATGGCGTTCCGTAGTCTCTGCCTACCCCTCCGGGAAACAGGCGTGAGCCTATGTATGTATGTTCAAAAAGTCCTTGGTCGCGACCCTCTGCGTAGCAGTTTGTTGGTTACTCCAATAGACCATCGTTGCTTATTTTGGACAATGAATTTATCTTTCATTGGATATGTTGCCTTCTGGACTAAAATATCAGTTGGAAGCTTTATTTCAGTAGTTATAATTTCACTGAAAATTAAGCACAGCTTCATAAAGTATTGCTCCGATAGTGAATAGACAGTGAATACCCTGACCAGCCTAATTAGTTTCTGAGGCATACAACCATTAGCAGTCCACTGCTTGACATATATAGGTCTGTTATAGAGTCACAATTATATAGTCAAGAAAACGGGTTGATATAGGGGCTGAAGTCGAGTGGTCCGTCTCTTTGCAAAGATACTATATGTAGTGTATTTTTCTTAGCCACCTCTTACTATGTCCATGGAAAGGCCAATCCTTTCCAAAGGTAGTGACACTATATATTCTTAATCCGTCAACAAGCGGTCACCCATCCGAGCGGTGACCTTTGCAAACGTTGCTTAACTTTGCAAATTCATTAAGAACAGCAAGACAAGTCTACCGTGAATAGTATTATTTTTTATGATTGATATTTATGTTCGTGTTAGAAAGTGCGTAAAACGCTTTACGTCCGCTTTAAATTTTCACTTTGCACAATTGCTTTAGGTACCCTTGAATTAAAATATCATACCTTTGTAATGTTCTCATAATGGAAAGATATTTTGGCATAAAATATTTTTATGGACGTTGGATAGGCGGCTAAATATTATACCTTTAGAAAGTAATCTAATTTAGGGCAGGTGAGCTCTATTCATGAACACTTGGAAGGATAATATTTCTAGAATAATCTAATATCATTAGGAATTTACGTTTAGGGCTTAACGCATAGAGTCGTAATAGGTTGAGTAGCAATGTAATATTTTCATGATATTAGGTCATTTCTGTCAAGTGTCTAGTTTTATCCTTTATTAATAGCCGTTATTTCGCAATCCAGGACCTTTCCTTTGAAGGGGTCCGTTTATGGCCTTATATAATATTCCTGTTAAAAAATAAAACAATTTCTAGTTGGCCAAAACGTACTCTACAAAAGAACCAGTAAACCATGCTACTCACAGTCAGTACGTACTAATATTTTAAATTTCCTACTCCTTCTTTTACGTCACATCAGAGCGTTATTAGAAGAAGAAGAAGAAGTTCATTTATTTGCAGCAGATTATGCAATACATACACAAGACACAGTTGATTACAAAAAGAAAAAATAACTAACTGCAAAATGGTCGCAACTCAGCAAAATGCTAGTTTTGAAAAAATTAGTGTTGGTTTTCCGTTGCGACCATGTTTGTAAATAATATACCTAATAAATTTAACACAACTAATACATCAGACGATATAAAATAATAGTTATAATAATCGCATTTTCAGTAGCAATATGTTAACAATACAATATTTCTTTTTGCACCCCAGTTAAATCTAAAAAATTACGTTAAAATAGACATCAAAATTAGCGACTGTAATCTATCTACCTAGTTATATAGCACTTGTGTCAAGCAGCTGTGTTTCCTGGCCTTTTTGGTGATCGAATAATTATTTCTTTAGTGTTGCCCTAAAACGTTGAATATGTTTATTATAATATGATTTTTTGTGGTAACAGTTAGGAGGCTGGAAATGAACATAGGCTTTTTACCGCGATACCGGTTATTAGGCGGAGCCGCGGGGAAAGTATAGTAGAGAAAGAAAATAAATAGATAATGTCTTTAGTGTTAAGTTTATAAGGATGGGTGGATGGTCATTTGTCATTCATTCTCAAAAAATCACAGAACTGTTATTGATAAAACTTTTCAGTAGGAGCGGACGAAGCCACTGTCACTTGCTAGTGTTTTAATAGAAACAAAATATAAAACCTTTTTACTAAGTAGATTCAGTGTATTATATTTTTAGGCTAGGACATTTTCATTGTAAAACTAGGTATATCTTTATACGTTGTACTTTTTATGTGTGCTCATTTTAAAAGTGGGCCACTTATAACTATTATGTTTAGATGAACAGAACTGTTGAGGTTTAGACGGGACTATGTAGGCTTCGTTGCCTACTTTTAGATATTACTTTTAAAATGAAATATAAATGGGAGCGGAATGTTATTGAATATAACCTGAGGGATTTGCTATCTGGGTCATTGAACATTGAGCTGGTAATAAAGATTTCGTTTTATCATCCCATAGTAGACTCCACGGTTGGCGTAGGGGTTTAAGTGGCCGCCTTGTCGCTTGACACTGCGCCGAGTGTTGTGGGTTCGATTACCACACGAGACAACACTTTGTGTGATCCATAAATTGTTGTTTCGAGTCTGAGTGTTAATTGTTCTCGTAAAATGTATGTTTGTTAAGTCCCCCGCGACACAGGATTTAATACTAATGCGGGAGTTGTCTTTTTTTTTTAAGTTGTTAGATACTCATAATGGTTGACGTCGAACGTTACACGTATGGCGTAATGGTTTAACCAGTCGCATTGTTGTTTAGCACAGAGCCGAGTGCCATGGGTTTGATTCCTACACGAGGCAATCACTTTATGTGATTTTGAGTCCGTTGGTTGAATGTTTATGAAGTCCCCAGCGACACAGCATTTATTCCTAGTGCAACTTAGCAGAATTGCCTTTAAAAATCAAGTCAAAATCAATCAGATCAAGTAGTATAGTAGAATACTAGAATCTTGCGTTTAGAAGCCCCCTTCCTTCCTAGGGCTATCCAACTTTATGGGATCTGGATTGCATAAAACGTTATTCGGCCTGCTCTTTAAATATCAAAACCGGCAAGTCTTGTTTTGGAAGTAGGCATCCTCTAGGGGCTTCTTAATACTCCTAAGGAACAGAAATCATGTTTGAAAGTTAATTTCAATACCTTGTTATTTTGAAGCTACGCACATGAAAAAGTACGCTATACCTAGTATCCTATAAAAGATTATTACATAACTTTACGTAGTATAGGTCGTAATTACGCTTCCGCAGCATACATGTATAAAAACATACTCTGTTTTGTTCACATACATTCACCGGCGGCGTAATACCAAACTCTATCGATTGTTATCAGAACGGGCTCTTGCAAAACTTTGCACATTTTGAATATGCAGTGATAACGTGTTGTGTTTAAAGTTTGCAATTATGCATAGTTTGTGGCAAGTTGCCCATTGCTTATGCGCTTGTAAATAACCGATATACCTTTAGGTTTGTGAAGAATGTAGGCAGTTGGGGGTAAAGCTTATATCAGTTTGTGTTGGGTAATTTATCTAGCATCGCATGCAAAATAGTTTGGGTTATAGTATATTATATTATCATTTTTTACTTTCAAAATTATTTTCATTTTATTAAAACAAGAATATAAAGGATACAATAAGAAATAAGCAACGGTTATAAAGATCACATTATCTTCGAAATTATTGTATGAAAATGTCGACTTTCAAATGCCAAATAATTTTCTCCCGTAAAATTACGCGCCTAAATTTATGACTTGGCCGTATTAGGTGATTTTCGAACATAATTATAATAGTCACGTCAGTATTACTGTAATCTCTGTGGGAAGTGGTTAGAAAATAGAAAACTTCTCATTTTTGCTTCTGCTGCAGAATTTATGTGATTCTAGCCTATTTAAAATTGCATTTAGTTTCTCGAAGACATTTATTAAATGGTATCTCACATATTATAACATTTGTGTTCCTCGTTATGCATAGAAAGTTACTTAAAGAAATGTTTAAAATTGTGGGTGATCTATCATGCACACCACCCATGACAATAACATAATCTCTATGGGTTAGTGCGCTTATCGGCGTACGTTCAATTACCAAGATATCCACGAAGGTAGCACCCGGTTTCCAGAAGCATGAAACTTGGAAGCTAATAAATAGCTTAGCCCGCTGTTACACCCGTATTTAGTCGTACTAGTACTAGTCCGTGTGGTGACGGATTAAGAATACGGAATGTCAACACCCCATATCATCCCATGGGTGTCGTAAGAGCCGACAGAGCGAGCATATTATGCAGAGAACAGCACTGTAAGAGAAGGAAACTTGATACAAACCCTACACCAACCCGTTTGGCCAGCGTGGTATAGTAAGCCAATTCCTCCTTTCAAAGGAGAGGCCTAGTCCAGCAGTGGACTGTTAAGGGCTGGTGATGATGATGATTAGTCGTACTGTTCCACATCCGTGGCTCATAGTGTTATGTTATTTAAGCTTGTAGCTCACCTCAATAAATAGGCTATCTAACAAAAAAAATTGTTTATTTCGGATAAGCAGTTCCTTAGATATGGCGCGTTCGACAAAGCAAATGAACAAACAAATACATCCCGATTTAGAGCATTATATGATAAGTTGAAACATCGCAAACGTAGCTTTCTATAGTATCTGAAGTGCGTAAAAATGGAGCGAATTCCAAATTATTTGCACTCATACATTAAAGCATCATAACCCATACATATTATATAAAAAATCATTACAAAGTAATACATGTTTACAACAATTTAAACGGACCACAACCACTTTACGTTGGCGGGCAATCATTTCAATGAAAATTAATAGTTTTAATCTCACGGACCACATTTCGCATTCATTATCGACCGATTGTGAAATCTGTATATATAAAAATTGGGCAAGTGCGAGTCGGATTCGCGCACGAAGGGTTCCGTACCATCATCTATAAAAGAAAATCACGTTTGTTGTATGTATATTTTTTTTAATTTTCTACCTGTTTTTTAAGATCGAGTAAAAATTGCTTAAAAAATACGTTTGTTGTATGGGAGCCCCCCTTTGTATTTATTTTTTTGATTAATTATTTATTTGAAAAAGTAATATACAACTACATATTCTGTGAAAATTTTAAGCGTGTTACTGTTACCATTAGTAATTTTGAGCAAAAAATACAAAAGAAAACACGTTTATTGTATGGGACCCCGCCTTAATATTTTCATTTTATTTATGTTTAGACGGCCGGTTGGCGCAGCGGGAGTGTAAGCGACTGCTACGCCGAAGGTTGCGGGTTCGATTCCCGCTCAAGTCAAAAATTTGTGTGCATGAACATGGATGTTTGTCTTGGTCTGGGTGTTTCTATGTATAATATGTATGTATTTACAAAAAAAAAAAAAAAAGTATATATGTATGTTTATCCATTATCTAGTACCCATAGTACAAGCTCTGCTTAGTTTGGGCCTAGATGGTGTTGTGTGAATGTGGTAGAATATTATGGTAGAATATTATATTATATATACATACCTATTTCGATTAATATACATATTATATTGATCGAAATAGGTACATAATTTGTGAAAATTTTAGCTTTCTAGCTAGCACGGTTTATGAGATACAGCCTGGTGACAGACAGACGGATAGACAGCGGAGGCTTAGTAAAAGGGTTCCGTTTATTACCTTTTAGGTACGGAACCCTAAAAGCTGCGTCACTGACTAACTGACAGACAACGTACATCCAAAACTATCGAGCGCAAGAAGCTGAAAGTTGGCGTGTATGTTCCTTGGGGACCATACGTTTTACTGAGAAGGGATTGCCGAAATGCCCACGGGATCAGACAGTAACGCTTAAATAAAACAAGTTCGGGTGTAGCTGCGGGACATGCTCTAGCTTTGAATATATCGCAGCATTAAAAGAAAACTCTATAAATTTTTTTTTAGTAGCCCACGCTGTCCCACTGCTGGGCAAAGGCCTCCCCCAAATCTTTCAAGGCTTGCTTGTCCCACACAATCTCAGGCCAGTTCTTGTGGAAGGCGTCTAAGTCATCCCGCCACCTCTTTCGGGGCCGGCCTCGACGACGTATTCTATGTTCTGGCACCCACAGAGTTGATATTCTTGCCCAACGACCCTCGTTCATACGGCTGAGGTGACCCGTCCAGTTCCATTTCAGACTGGCAGCCTTTCTTCCCACATCTTTGATGCCTGTTCTAGAACACAGCTCGGTGTTCCGTATCCTGTCGTTACGTTTAACAACCAGGATGCTGCGCTCCATGGCTCTTTGGCAGATCCCAAGGCGTGACCTTTGAAGCTGCGTTGATAAAGATAACATTAATAAACATTAAATGGGCGGTGTTTAGCTTACTCCCGTTTATGATACAGCCATTATAGAATCGTTTTATTCCCTTATAAAATTAACTTATTCGCTCGACTCAAGAATACTGAGTAGGCTGCTGTTTAAAGGTTGCCGCGCATTGTCGACGGTGATCACGTTATTTTGTTACTTTATTTTAGATGCCTCCGTGGCCCAGTGGATAGCGTATGCGATTGCGGATCCGAAGATCCTAGGTTCGATTCCCGGGTCAGGCAAAAGTGTTACTGAGTGGTCCGAATTCTTAATAGCAGTGCGGAGTCTGCTAATGTGCCCGGTGACGGCAATAGGCTCGCCCCCTATTACGAGGAACCTACTCATGGCGATAATATGTGGGTGTAATATTTTACTCTTCTGCCTACCCCTTCGGCGAGGGTGACTGCATGGTTGACGTAGTGGTTTATTCGGCCACCTTGCCGGTTGACATTATGCCGAGTGATGTGGGTTTGATTTCCACACGAGACAACACTTTGTGGGATTCATAAATTGTTGTTTCAAGTCTGGGTGTTCCCTGTGTCCATTATTTAGTCTTTGTAAAGTACCCTGTGACACGAGATTTATTAATAGTGAGGGAGTTATTGAACTTTCTAACATCTACTAAGGCTGTAAGGTTACAGAATAAATGAACATCTAAGTCATACGATATTGTTAAACAATATAGAATTACGTCCACATATTAATATGTTGGCGTACCGGGATTTTAGGTCGTACTACTGTCAGTTCAGATAATATGTTGGCGATCAATGGATTTCGTGCAATGAATACACTTGGTACGATACATACAGATTATATTACTATAAAAATAATATTGTGCGTAGACTTCCCACCAAAAACTTAGGGTCCCAAGCCAACCTCACCTGCAAGTGGTGCACCTGCCGATCAACGGACGAGGCTCTGGCAAACAAAGAATCCCGATAAGCGGCAATAGGCTCGCCACCTATTACGCGGGATCAAAACAAAAAAGAGAAAAGTGGGCGTTTAATATCCCTCTGCCTACCCCTTCGGGGAAGCAGGCGTGAGTCTATGTATGTATGTATGTAATAATAATATTAGTCTTATATTTAAACTGTCCTGGGCACGGACGACTTCTTACTTTGGCCATACAATTGTTTACCACGCTGGTAAATGTCATGTCATCATGTCTTTCGCAAACACTTCAAAACGTCCTTGGTCGTGACCCTCTGCGTAGGGGTCTGTTGGTAAATCCACTAGACGATCGTTGCATATTTTGAACAATAAAGTTATCTTTCATTGGATATGTTGCCTTCTGGACTAAAATATCAGTTTGAAGCTTTATTTCAGTAGTTATAATTTAACTGGAAATCAAGCACAGCTTCATAAAGTGCTGCTCCGATAGTGAATAGACAGTGAACGCCCTGACCAGCCTACTTAAATTCTGAAGCATACAAACATTTGCAGTTCACTGTTAGACATATGTAGGTCTCTCCTGATTTGAGTCACAAATATATAGTTAGTCAAGAAAACGGGTTGATATAGGGGTTGATGTTGAGTGTTCCCTCTCTTTGCAAAGGTACTATATGTCGTGTATTTTCTTAGCCAGCTCTTACGATGTCCATGGAAAGAATTGGGGTAGTGACACTGTATATTCTTAATCCGTCAACAAGCGGTCACCCATCCGAGCGGTGACCTTTGCAAACGTTGTTTAACTTTGCCATTTCATTACGAACAAGGCAAGTCTACAATGAACAGTATTATTTTTTATGATTGATATTTATGTTCGTGTTAGAAAGTGCGTAAAACGCTTTACGTCCGCTTTAAATTTTCACTTCGCACAATTGCTTTACCCTTGAATTAAAATATCATACCTTTGTAATGTTCTCATAATGGAAAGATATTTTGGCATAAAATATTTTTATGGACGTTGGATAGGCGGCTAAATATTATACCTTTAGAAAGTAATCTAATTTAGGGCAGGTGAGCTCTATTCATGAACACTTGGATGGATAATATTTCTAGAATAATCTAATATCATTAGGAATTTACGTTCAGGGCTTAACGCATAAAGTCGTAATAGGTTGAGCAGCAATGTATTATTTTCATGATATTAGGTCATTTCTGTCAAGTGGCTAGTTTTATCCTTTATTATTAGCCGTTATTTCGCAATCCAGGACCTTTCCTTTGAAGGGGTCCGTTTATGGCCTTATATATTATTCCTATTAAAAATAAAACAATTTCTAATTGGGCAAAACGTACTCTACAAAAAGGACTAATAAACCATGTTACTCACAGTCAGTATGTACTAATATTTTAAATGTCCTACTCCTTCTTTCATGTCACATCAGAGCGTTATTAGAAGAAGAAGAAGAAGAAATATATTTCTTTGCAGCAGATTATGCAATACATACACAAGACACAGTTGATTACAAAAAGAAAAAATAACTAACTGCAAAATGGTCGCAACTCAGCAAAATGCTAGTTTTGAAAAAACTAGCGTTGGTTTTCCGTTGCGACCATGTTTGTAAATAATATACCTAATAAATTTAACACAACTAATACATCAGACGACATAAAATAACAGTTATAATAATCGCATTTTCAGTAGCAATATGTTAACAATACAATATTTATTTTTGCACCCCAGTTAAATCTAAAAAATTACGTTAAAATAGACATCAAAATTTGCGACTGTAATCTATCTACCTAGTTATATAGCACTTGTGTCAAGCAGCTGTGTTTCCTGGCCTTTTTTGTGATCGAATAATTATTTCTTTAGTGTTGCCCTAAAACGTTGAAAATGTTTATTATAATATGATTTTGTTTGTGGTAACAGTTAGGAAGCTGGAAATGAACATAGGCTTTTTACCGTGATACCGGTTATTAGGCGGAGCCGCGGAGAAAGTATAGTAGAGAAAGAAAATAAACTGATAATATATTTAGTGTTAAGTTTATGAGGATGCAAGCAGCGATAGCCTAGTAGAGAGACCGACGGACTGCTACGCAGAAGTCTCGGGTTCGAATCCATGGCGCGCACCAATAACAAATCGAAGTTATGTGCGTATTAAATTGTTAATTATCGCTTGCTAAATGGTGAAAGAAAACATCGTGAGGAAACCTGCATGTCTGAGAGTTCTCCATAATATTCTCGAAAGACATGTGAATTCAGAGTTCGCCCTAATGTTCTCGAAAGACATGTAAAGTCTGCCAACCCGCACTTGGCCAGCGTGGTGGACTATGGCCTTACCCTTCTCATAGTGAGAAGAGGCCCGTGCCCAGCAGTGGGACAGTTTATATAAAGGGCAGATGATGATTATGAGGATGGGTGTAGGGACGTTTGGCATTCATTTAAAAAATCACAGAACGGTAATTGAGAAAACTTTGCAGTAGGAGCGGGCAAAGCCACTGTCAGTTGCTAGTGTTTAAAAAAGAAACAAAATATAAAACCTTTTTACCCGACTGCGCGACGCAAAGGAGGGTAATGTGTTTATCAGTCTATGTATGTATGTATGTTTGTTTCTATGTGGCGTTCTAGAGACTAAATGCGTAGGCCGATTTCGATGATTCTTACGTCAATCGATTCGTCTAAACTTTGCGAGTGTCACTAAAGACATGACAGTAATCAAAATTCACCACAGCGACAACCAGACGCCATATTGTCAAAATGAAAAAAAAAAAATATCGATGAACTATGTCATGTGGGGTGTTGTTAAATAGGTATTTTAAAATCATCTTTAGGTTCCTTTTATCATTTTTCATTTTAAATAATAGTTTAGGATTTATAACGATTTAAAATTGTTTAACAAAACAATCATTCTCTCTAATGTTGTTACTTATGGATTTAAGTTTTTACTTCAAGTATAAACGATTAACAAACAAATAAAAATAGTGATTCACTAAAAAGTATAAAATAAAAAAAAATATTTAAAGAAAAACAAATAACCCGACTGCGTAAAAAATAATTTAAAAAAATACGTGATAAAAATAACTTAAATAAAAACTAAAAAGAAAGAAACAAGGGCAGTAGTTTAGAATTCTAATGCAGAACAGAACGACTCACAGTCGGGGCCCATTCAAATTTTACCAATCAAATGTTCCCAAGGGGCCCCGACTTGTGAGTCGTTCTGTTCTGCATTAGCATTCTAAACTACTGCCCTTGTTACTAAGTAGATTCTGTGTATTATATTTTTAGGCTAGGACATTTTCATTGTAAAACTAGGTATATATTTTTACGTTGTACTTTTTATGTGTGCTCATTTTAAAAGTGGGCCACTTATAACTATTATGTTTAGATGAACAGAACTGTTGAGGTTTAGACGGGACTATGTAGGCTTCGTTGCCTACTTTTAGATATTACTTTTAAAATGAAATATAAATGGGAGCGGAATGTTATTAAATATAACCTGAGGGATTTGGTATCTGGGTCATTGAAAATTGAGCTGGTAATAAAGATTTCGTTTTATCATCCCATAGTTGTTAGATACTGTTAATGGTTGACGTCGAACGTTGCATGTATGGCGTAATGGTTTAACCAATCGCATTGGTGTTTAGCACAGCGTCGAGTGCCGTGGGTTCGATTCCTACACGAGGCAATCATTTTATGTGATTCACAAATTGTCGTATCGAGTCTAGGTGACCTTTGTGTCCGTTGGTTGAATGTTTATGAGGTCCCTCGCGACACAGAATTTATTCCTAGTGCAGCTTAGCAGAATTGCTTTTAAAATCAAGTCAAAATCAAGTGCTATAGTAGTATTATACTGCAATCTTGCGTTTAGGATACTTTTTCCTTTCTAGGGCTATACAAATTTATGGGATCGTGATTGAATAAAACGTTATTCGGCCTGCTCTTGCAATATGTTTTGGAAGTATAAGGCCATAAACGGACCCTTCAAAGGAAAGGTCCTGGATTGCGAAATAACGGCTAATAATAAAGGATAAAACTAGCCACTTGACAGAAATGACCTAATATCATGAAAATATTGTTGCTCAACCTATTAAGACTTTATGCGTGAAGCCCTGAACGGAAATTCCTAATGATATTAGATTATTCTAGAAATATTATCCTTCCAAGTGTTCATGAATAGAGCTCACCAGCCCTAAATTTTAGATTACTTTCTAAAGGTATAATATTTAGCCGCCTATCCAACGTCCATAAAAATATTTTATGCCAAAATATCTTTCCATTATGAGAATATTACAAAGGTATGATATTTTAATTCAAGGGTAAAGCAATTGTGCGAAGTGAAAATTTAAAGCGGACGTAAAGCGTTTTACGCACTTTCTAACACGAACATAAATATCAATAATAAAAAATAATACTGTTCATGGTAGACTTGTCTAGTTTGTAATGAATTGGCAAAGTTAAGCAACGTTTGCAAAGGTCACCGCTCGGATGGGTGACCGCTTGTTGACGGATTAAGAATATACAGTGTCACTACCCCAATTCTTTCCATTGACATTGACATCGTACATGGACAAATACATATTAAAATAATGGAAACCCAGACTTTTTTAGACTCACGCCTGTATCCTCATAGGCAGAGGTGTAATAGTACACTATATAAGCAATACAATAGTAATAGGGAGGCAAACTTATTAACGTTACCTACCGGGCATATTGCCAGGATCCGTGCTACTTACTGAGGATTGGGAAAAATTGAGTAACACTTTTGCCCGACCCGGGAATCGAACCCGAGCCCTCCCGATCAGGAGACGCAAACGCTATCCACTGGCAGTTTATTTCGATATTTTTGATTATAATTATACATGTCGCGTCTGGAAATTTGCCCGATAACGGCAATAGGTTCACCCACTATTACGTGGGACCTAAAATGCATGGCGAAATTTGAGTGTAATACTACACATCTGTCTACCCATACAGGGATACAGGCCTGTGACTACAAAAAAAAAATTAAGAAACATATCTTAACAACAACAGATAAAAGCGATGTCTAAAGTGCGCAGCCGCCTTTAAACACTAATCAGTATTCTTGACTCGAGCGAATAAGTTAATTTTATAAGGGAATAAAACGATTCTATAATGGCTGTATCATAAACGGGAGTTAGCTAAACACCTTCCATTTAATGTTATATTTGAAAATATTACTTAATTAACTAGCATGCAGTAGTAGTATAGAGTTTTCTTTTACTGCTTGCGATACAGTATAGCTGTAACACGTTATTTTCCCTATCTTGATAACAGCGGCACCTACAGGATTAAGTTATAGCTCACATACAACCCTATAACATCGTCTATCTTCCAGTGAAAGTAGCATTCTAATAAGTTCGGCCATTTCCGAAATCATCCCGCACAATCAGAAAGAAAAACATACAGACAAACCAACGGATAAAAATGTTAAAAAAAAGCTTGTTTGTAGCTTGGTATCGTGTAAGTAACAGTCACAGATAGACACTTCAATTTTATTTATATTTAGAGATTATACATGTATAATTAGGGTTCCGTACCTAAAAGGTAAAATAGGGGACCCTATTACTAAGCCTCCGCTGTCTGTTTTGCCGCGGTTGCCGCTATAACAACAAATACTAAAAATAAAAAAATATCAAGGGGAGGTCCTATACAATAAACGTGTTTTTTTCGTATCTTTTGCTCAAAATTACTAACGGTAACAGGTAGACGCTTAAAATTGTTTCCCAGAATATGTAGTTATATAATAAGATATCCCTTCAAAATAAATAATTAAAAAAAGTAAATAATAAAGAGGGGCTCCCATACAACAAACGTAATTTTTAAGAAATTTGTTACTCGATCTTAATAAACAGGTAGAAACTTAAAAAATACATTATTTAAGTATACATACAAAAACGCGATTTTCTTTTATAGATGATGGTAAGGAACCAGAATAGCACTAGGATAATCATGATATTAAAGATGTGTATAAGTATACATTAAAGCCTATCTATTCTCTTAAAGTTGGCCGTGAAATCCACCCGGAACTCTGTAGTATTATCATGCCCGCCGCGCACATCAGATAGACCACATGTGTTTTTCTCGCCTTTTTATAAATACGCGCGCGTGTTTTCGTATCATTTTCCTGTTTTCTTAAAGGGAATAGTGTGCGAGATGTATTTGTATAAGTCGTTGGATAAGCGAAGGAATATAGGTTATATATCACTAGCTACATCCATGAATATGATTATGATGGTGCTTCCCCCAAACAGCGGCCTTGGCACAATGTTTTTACTAGCAGACACGTACTTCGATGGGTACGATATAGGACTTTTAAGCAGTGGTGTTTGCTCCATAGCTCGTTGCCTGATTACAGCATTTGTCTGCGACGTGAATTTATATTTTAAGGTCGGGCTATGTCTGGCTTAGGTCAATGTCTGCATTATATGTTCCTTCCTTTTCTTACAGGAAGAGAGAATGATAGATCAGAGCAGTGATGCCTGGTTGACATCACGTTTTAGGACTAAAGGGAAGCGCTTACTACTTGGTAGGATTTTAATGTAGCTCTTTTGCCACCAGTAATTAAATAACTATGACAACTTGTACTATGTATAAATATCACGAAAGTTTAAAATCGATTAAATCGATAAGTAACACAGACTTCAGTTTTATAATTATGTTCGAGATTACATAATCAGCTAAAGTTCCCTCCGAATAATTTTATGGAAAAGAATTGGCATTTTATGTAGACATTTCGTTTGAGATTTTCAAAGATAACATGCTCCCTGTAACCGCAACTTATTGAATATTATTTTCTTTAATTCATTGTACTAAAAAGATAGAACTATTTCTAAAATAAAATATAATTCAGCATGCAATGCCCAATAAATTACCCAACTCAAAGTGATATAAGCTTTCCCCACTACTGAGCTCGCATTCTTCACAAACCTAGCGGTATATCGGTTATTTACAAGCGCATAAGCAATGGGCAACTTGCCACAAACTATGCATAATTGCAAACTTTAAACACAACACGTTATCACTGCATATTCAAAATGTGCAAAGTTTTGCAAGAGCCCGTTCTGATAACAATCGATAGAGTTTGGTATTACGCCGCCGGCGAATGTATGTGAACAAAACAGGGTATGTTTTTATACATGTATATTGCGGAAGCGAACTATACTAGGTCAAGTAAAGTTGTGTAATAATATTTTATAGGAAACTAGCTGTTGCGTACTTTTTCATATACCTATCTTCAAAATAACAAGCTATTGAAATTAAATTTCAAGCACTATTTCTGCTCCTAGGGAGTGAAGTATTAATAACCCACTTGTGGATGTCTACTTCCAAAACATATTGCAAGAGCAGGCCGAATAACGTTTTATTCAATCACGATCCCATAAATTTGTATAGCCCTAGAAAGGAAAAAGTATCTTAAACGCAAGATTGCAGTATAATACTACTATAGCACTTGATTTTGACTTGATTTTAAAAGCAATTCTGCTAAGCTGCACTAGGAATAAATTCTGTGTCGCGAGGGACCTTATAAACATTCAACCAACGGACACAAAGGTCACCTAGACTCGATACAACAATTTGTGAATCACATAAAATGATTGCCTCGTGTAGGAATCGAACCCACGGCACTCGACGCTGTGCTAAACACCAATGCGATTGGTTAAACCATTACGCCATACATGCAACGTTCGACGTCAACCATTAACAGTATCTAACAACTATGGGATGATAAAACGAAATCTTTATTACCAGCTCAATTTTCAATGACCCAGATACCAAATCCCTCAGGTTATATTTAATAACATTCCGCTCCCATTTATATTTCATTTTAAAAGTAATATCTAAAAGTAGGCAACGAAGCCTACATAGTCCCGTCTAAACCTCAACAGTTCTGTTCATCTAAACATAATAGTTATAAGTGGCCCACTTTTAAAATGAGCACACATAAAAAGTACAACGTAAAAATATATATCTAGTTTTACAATGAAAATGTCCTAGCCTAAAAATATAATACACAGAATCTACTTAGTAACAAGGGCAGTAGTTTAGAATTCTAATGCAGAACAGAACGACTCACAAGTCGGGGCCCCTTGGGAACATTTGATTGGTAAAATTTGAATGGGCCCCGACTGTGAGTCGTTCTGTTCTGCATTAGAATTCTAAACTACTGCCCTTGTTACTAAGTAGATTCTGTGTATTATATTTTTAGGCTAGGACATTTTCATTGTAAAACTAGATATATATTTTTACGTTGTACTTTTTATGTGTGCTCATTTTAAAAGTGGGCCACTTATAACTATTATGTTTAGATTAACAGAACTGTTGAGGTTTAGACGGGACTATGTAGGCTTCGTTGCCTACTTTTAGATATTACTTTTAAAATGAAATATAAATGGGAGCGGAATGTTATTAAATATAACCTGAGGGATTTGGTATCTGGGTCATTGAAAATTGAGCTGGTAATAAAGATTTCGTTTTATCATCCCATAGTTGTTAGATACTGTTAATGGTTGACGTCGAACGTTGCATGTATGGCGTAATGGTTTAACCAATCGCATTGGTGTTTAGCACAGCGTCGAGTGCCGTGGGTTCGATTCCTACACGAGGCAATCATTTTATGTGATTCACAAATTGTTGTATCGAGTCTAGGTGACCTTTGTGTCCGTTGGTTGAATGTTTATGAGGTCCCTCGCGACACAGAATTTATTCCTAGTGCAGCTTAGCAGAATTGCTTTTAAAATCAAGTCAAAATCAAGTGCTATAGTAGTATTATACTGCAATCTTGCGTTTAAGATACTTTTTCCTTTCTAGGGCTATACAAATTTATGGGATCGTGATTGAATAAAACGTTATTCGGCCTGCTCTTGCAATATGTTTTGGAAGTAGACATCCACAAGTGGGTTATTAATACTTCACTCCCTAGGAGCAGAAATAGTGCTTGAAATTTAATTTCAATAGCTTGTTATTTTGAAGATAGGTATATGAAAAAGTACGCAACAGCTAGTTTCCTATAAAATATTATTACACAACTTTACTTGACCTAGTATAGTTCGCTTCCGCAATATACATGTATAAAAACATACCCTGTTTTGTTCACATACATTCGCCGGCGGCGTAATACCAAACTCTATCGATTGTTATCAGAACGGGCTCTTGCAAAACTTTGCACATTTTGAATATGCAGTGATAACGTGTTGTGTTTAAAGTTTGCAATTATGCATAGTTTGTGGCAAGTTGCCCATTGCTTATGCGCTTGTAAATAACCGATATACCGCTAGGTTTGTGAAGAATGCGAGCTCAGTAGTGGGGAAAGCTTATATCACTTTGAGTTGGGTAATTTATTGGGCATTGCATGCTGAATTATATTTTATTTTAGAAATAGTTCTATCTTTTTAGTACAATGAATTAAAGAAAATAATATTCAATAAGTAGCGGTTACAGGGAGCATGTTATCTTTGAAAATCTCAAACGAAATGTCTACATAAAATGCCAATTCTTTTCCATAAAATTATTCGGAGGGAACTTTAGCTGATTATGTAATCTCGAACATAATTATAAAACTGAAGTCTGTGTTACTTATCGATTTAATCGATTTTAAACTTTCGTGATATTTATACATAGTACAAGTTGTCATAGTTATTTAATTACTGGTGGCAAAAGAGCTACATTAAAATCCTACCAAGTAGTAAGCGCTTCCCTTTAGTCCTAAAACGTGATGTCAACCAGGCATCACTGCTCTGATCTATCATTCTCTCTTCCTGTAAGAAAAGGAAGGAACATATAATGCAGACATTGACCTAAGCCAGACATAGCCCGACCTTAAAATATAAATTCACGTCGCAGACAAATGCTGTAATCAGGCAACGAGCTATGGAGCAAACACCACTGCTTAAAAGTCCTATATCGTACCCATCGAAGTACGTGTCTGCTAGTAAAAACATTGTGCCAAGGCCGCTGTTTGGGGGAAGCACCATCATAATCATATTCATGGATGTAGCTAGTGATATATAACCTATATTCCTTCGCTTATCCAACGACTTATACAAATACATCTCGCACACTATTCCCTTTAAGAAAACAGGAAAATGATACGAAAACACGCGCGCGTATTTATAAAAAGGCGAGAAAAACACATGTGGTCTATCTGATGTGCGCGGCGGGCATGATAATACTACAGAGTTCCGGGTGGATTTCACGGCCAACTTTAAGAGAATAGATAGGCTTTAATGTATACTTATACACATCTTTAATATCATGATTATCCTAGTGCTATTCTGGTTCCTTACCATCATCTATAAAAGAAAATCGCGTTTTTGTATGTATACTTAAATAATGTATTTTTTAAGTTTCTACCTGTTTATTAAGATCGAGTAACAAATTTCTTAAAAATTACGTTTGTTGTATGGGAGCCCCCCTTTATTATTTACTTTTTTTAATTATTTATTTTGAAGGGATATCTTATTATATAACTACATATTCTGGGAAACAATTTTAAGCGTCTACCTGTTACCGTTAGTAATTTTGAGCAAAAGATACGAAAAAAACACGTTTATTGTATAGGACCTCCCCTTGATATTTTTTTATTTTTAGTATTTGTTGTTATAGCGGCAACCGCGGCAAAACAGACAGCGGAGGCTTAGTAATAGGGTCCCCTATTTTACCTTTTAGGTACGGAACCCTAATTATACATGTATAATCTCTAAATATAAATAAAATTGAAGTGTCTATCTGTGACTGTTACTTACACGATACCAAGCTACAAACAAGCTTTTTTTTAACATTTTTATCCGTTGGTTTGTCTGTATGTTTTTCTTTCTGATTGTGCGGGATGATTTCGGAAATGGCCGAACTTATTAGAATGCTACTTTCACTGGAAGATAGACGATGTTATAGGGTTGTATGTGAGCTATAACTTAATCCTGTAGGTGCCGCTGTTATCAAGATAGGGAAAATAACGTGTTACAGCTATACTGTATCGCAAGCAGTAAAAGAAAACTCTATACTACTACTGCATGCTAGTTAATTAAGTAATATTTTCAAATATAACATTAAATGGAAGGTGTTTAGCTAACTCCCGTTTATGATACAGCCATTATAGAATCGTTTTATTCCCTTATAAAATTAACTTATTCGCTCGAGTCAAGAATACTGATTAGTGTTTAAAGGCGGCTGCGCACTTTAGACATCGCTTTTATCTGTTGTTGTTAAGATATGTTTCTTAATTTTTTTTTTGTAGTCACAGGGATGTATCCCTGTATGGGTAGACAGATGTGTAGTATTACACTCAAATTTCGCCATGCATTTTAGGTCCCACGTAATAGTGGGTGAACCTATTGCCGTTATCGGGCAAATTTCCAGACGCGACATGTATAATTATAATCAAAAATATCGAAATAAACTGCCAGTGGATAGCGTTTGCGTCTCCTGATCGGGAGGGCTCGGGTTCGATTCCCGGGTCGGGCAAAAGTGTTACTCAATTTTTCCCAATCCTCAGTAAGTAGCACGGATCCTGGCAATATGCCCGGTAGGTAACGTTAATAAGTTTGCCTCCCTATTACTATTGTATTGCTTATATAGTGTACTATTACACCTCTGCCTATGAGGATACAGGCGTGAGTCTAAAAAAGTCTGGGTTTCCATTATTTTAATATGTATTTGTCCATGTACGATGTCAATGTCAATGGAAAGAATTGGGGTAGTGACACTGTATATTCTTAATCCGTCAACAAGCGGTCACCCATCCGAGCGGTGACCTTTGCAAACGTTGCTTAACTTTGCCAATTCATTACAAACTAGACAAGTCTACCATGAACAGTATTATTTTTTATTATTGATATTTATGTTCGTGTTAGAAAGTGCGTAAAACGCTTTACGTCCGCTTTAAATTTTCACTTCGCACAATTGCTTTACCCTTGAATTAAAATATCATACCTTTGTAATGTTCTCATAATGGAAAGATATTTTGGCATAAAATATTTTTATGGACGTTGGATAGGCGGCTAAATATTATACCTTTAGAAAGTAATCTAAAATTTAGGGCAGGTGAGCTCTATTCATGAACACTTGGACGAATAATATTTCTAGAATAATCTAATATCATTAGGAATTTCCGTTCAGGGCTTCACGCATAAAGTCTTAATAGGTTGAGCAACAATGTAATATTTTCATGATATTAGGTCATTTCTGTCAAGTGGCTAGTTTTATCCTTTATTATTAGCCGTTATTTCGCAATCCAGGACCTTTCCTTTGAAGGGTCCGTTTATGGCCTTATATAATATTCCTATTAAAAAATAAAACAACTTCTAATAAGCCAAAACGTACCCTACAAAAGAACCAATAAACCATGTTACTCACAGTCAGTCATCATCATCTTGCCCTGGTCCCAATCTATTTGGGGTCGGCGCAGTACTTCCTTCGCTTCCATTCTTTTCTGTCGCCCGTCATCTGATCATTTACCCCTTTCTCTTTTATATCCATCCTCACACAGTCCATCCATATTTTCCTTACAGTCAGTACGTACTAATATTTTAAATGTCCTGCTCCTTCTTTCACGTCACATCAGAGTGTTATTATAATATGATTTTTGTTTGGACGGTGACAGTTAGGAGGCTGGAAATGAACATAGGCCTTTTACCGTGATACCGGTTATTAGGCAGCATCGTGGGCAAAGTATCGTAGAAAAAGAAAATAAATATATAATGTCTTTAGTGTTAAGTTTATAAGGCTGGGTGGGTGGTCGTTTCACTGTCAGTTACAAGTGTTTAAAAAAGAAACAAAATATAAAACCTTTTTATAAAGTAGATTCTGTGTAGGTATTATATTTTTAGGCTAGGACGTTTTCATTGTAAAACTAGGTATATCTTTTTACGTTGTACTTTTTATGTGTGCTCATTTTAAAAGTGGGCCACTTATAACTATTATGTTTAGATGAACAGAACTGTTGAGGTTTAGACGGGACTATGTAGGCTTCGTTGCCTACTTTTAGATATTACTTTTAAAATGAAATATAAATGGGAGCGGAATGTTATTAAATATAACCTGAGGGATTTGGTATCTGGGTCATTGAAAATTGAGCTGGTAATAAAGATTTCGTTTTATCATCCCATAGTTGTTAGATACTCTTAATGATTGACGTCGAACGTTGCACGTATGGCGTAATGGTTTAACCAATCGCATTGGTGTTAAGCACAGAGCCGGGTGCCGTGGGTTCGATTCCTACACGAGGCAATCATTTTATTATCTTTGTGTCGGTTGGTTGAATGTTTATGAAGTCCCCCGCGACACAAAATTTATTCCTAGTGCAACTTATCAGAATTGCTTTTAAAATCAAGTCAAAATCAAGTGGTATAGTAGTATTACACTGCAATCTTGCGTTTAAGATATATCCTTTATAGGGCTATACAAATTTATGGGATCGTGATTTAATAAAACGTTATTCGGCCTGCTCTTACAATATCAAAACTGGCAAGTCTTGTTTTGGAAGTAGACATCCACAAGTGGGTTATTAATACTTCACTCCTTAGGAACAGAAATCATGTTTGAAAGTTAATTTCAATATCTTGTTATTTTGAAACTAGGCACATGAAAAAGTACGCAATACCTAGTATCCTATAAAAGATTATTACATAACTTTACCTAGTATAGGTCGTAATTACGCTTCCGCAGCATACATGTATAAAAACATACTCTGTTTTGTTCACATACTTACATTCGCCCGCGGCGTAATACCAAACTCTATCGATTGTTATCAGAACGGGCTCTTGCAAAACTTTGCACATTTTGAATATGCAGTGAGAACTTGTTGTGTTTAAAGTTTGCAATTATGCATAGTTTGTGGCAAGTTGCCCATTGCTTATGCGCTTGTAAATTACCGATATACCCTTAGGTTTGCGAAGAATGTAGGCTGTTGGGGGTAAAGCTTATATCAGTTTGAGTTGGGTAATTTATTAAGCATTGCACGCTGAATTATTTTTGTTATATTATATTTTTTATTTTTAGAAATAGTTATATTTTTTTGTAGAATAAATTAAAGAAAATAATAGTCAATAAGTTGCGGTTACAGGGAGCAAGTTATCTTTGAAAATCTCAAACGGAATGTCTACATAAAATGCTAGTTTTTTCCATAAAATTATTCGGGGGAACTATACTTAGCTGATTATGTAATCTCGAATATAATTATAAAACTGAAGTCTGTGTTACTGTTACCTAGGTAGACAGAGGTCTGAAGCCTTTTCACTGTCACTTATGCTGCAGAATTATGTGTGGCTAGTTATTCGAAATTCACCTGTGCCGGGTTCATTTAATCGATTTTAAACTTTCGTGAAAATTATGCATAGTAACAAATTCAAATTCAAATTCAAAATCGTTTATTCATTTGGGTCACAATGTGACGCTTATGAACGTCAAAATAATAAATTTATAAAATAATTACTTAAAGACTCTACATTTACATTTACTGCCACGTTCGCAAAGCAGTAGGTAGAACCATGAGAAAGAACGGGCAATAAAACTCACGGTCACTCTTTTTCTTCGCCAGGTTTTGCATAATACACATAATTTACATTTTGTAAGGTGCTGCAACTGTTACACCTTCTATATCACTTGTATATATATATAACAAGTTGTCATAGTTATTTATTTACTGGTGGCAAATGAGCTACCTACATTAAAAACCTACCAAGTAGTAAGCGCTTCTCTTTAGTCCTAAAACGTGATGTCAACCAGGCATCACTGCTCTGATCTATATTCTCTCTTCCTGTAAGAAGAGAAAGGAAAATATAATGCAGACATTGACCTAAGCCAGACATAGCCCGACCTTAAAATATAAATTCACGTCGCAGACAAATGCTGTAATCAGACAACGAGTTATGGAGCAAACACCACTGCTTAAAAGTCCTATATCGTACCCATCGAAGTACGTGTCTGCTAGTAAAAACATTGTACCAAGGCCGCTGTTTGGGGGAAGCACCATCATAATCATATTCATGGATGTAGATAGTGATATATAACCTATATTCCGTCGCTTATCCAACGACTTATACAAATACATCTCGCACACTATTCCCTTTAAGAAAACAGGAAAATGATACAAAAACACGCGCGCGTATTTATAAAAAGGCGAGAAAAACACATGTGGTCTATCCGATGTGCGCGGCGGGCATGATAATACTACAGAGTTCCGGGTGGATTTCACGGCCAACTTTAAGAGAAAATATTGGCTTTAATCTATACTTAAACCTACCTATACTATCATGATCATCATAGTAATATCCTAATGACATCTAAGACTTTTGAATTGGAGCCCGAGTGTGTTAGTGTTAACAAATAATAATAAATATTATATTTGTGGTGGTAATCTATCAAGAATTGAAATTATTATTAGTTACAAAACAACATGATAGGTAATTAACTTAAAATATACTTAGCACGATAGTTAATAATTTTGAACTAAAACAATGCAAATTCATTTATCGCAAAAAATATTATGGACAATTTTTTACGATATTCCGTGCTAATACGAACAAATTGTAGGTTAGGTTTAGTCACATTAGGTCCTACTCCTTCTTTCACGTCACATCAGAGCGTTATTAGAAGAAGAAGAAGAAGAAATTCATTTATTTGCTGCAGATTATGCAATACATACACAAGACACAGTTCATTACAAAAAGAAAAAATAACTTATTGCAAAATGGTCGCAACTCCGCAAAATGCTAGTTTTGAAAAAACTAGCGCTGGTCTTCCGTTGCGACCATGTTTGTAAATAATATATCTAATAAATTTAACACAACTAATACATCAGACGACATAAAATAATAGTAATAATAATCGCGTTTTCGGTAGCAATATGTTAACAATAGAATATTTATTTTTGCACCCCAGTTAAATAAAAAAAAATACGTTAAAATAGACATTAATATTAGCGACTGTATCTACCTAGTTATTAGCACTTGTGTCAAGCAGCTGTGTTTCCTGACCTTTTTGGTGATCGAATAATTATTTCTTTAGTGTTGCCCTAAAACGTTAAAAATGTTTATTATAATATGATTTTGTTTGTGGTAACAGTTAGGAGGCTAGAAATGAACATAGGCTTTTTACTGCGATACCGGTTATTAGGCGGCGCCGCGGGCAAAGTATAGTAGAGAAAGAAAATAAACTGACAATATGTTTAGTGTTATGTTTACGAGGATGCAAGCAGCGATAGCCCAGTCGAGACCGACGGACTGCTACGCAGAGGTCTCGGGTTCGAATCCACGGCGCGCACCAATGACTTTTAGAATTTATGTGCGTATTAAATTGCTAATTATCTCTTGCTAAACGGTGAAGGAAAACATCGTGAGGAAACCTGCATGTCTGAGAGTTCTCCAAAATGTTCTCGAAAGACATGTGAAGTCTGCCAACCCGCACTTGGCCAGCGTGGTGGACTATAGCCTTACCCTTCTCATAGTGAGAAGAGGCCCGTGCCCAGCAGTGGGACAGTTTATATAAAGGGCAGATGATGATTATGAGGATAGGTGTATGGTCGTTTGGCATTCATTTAAAAAAATCACAGAACGGTAATTGAGAAAACTTTGCAGTAGGAGCGGGCAAAGCCACTGTCAGTTGCTAGTGTTTAAATAGAAACAAAATATAAAACCTTTTTACTAAGTAGATTCTGTGTATTATATTTTTAGGCTAAGACATTTTCATTGTAAAACTAGGTATATCTTTTTACGTTGTACTTTTTATGTGTGCTCATTTTAAAAGTGGGCCACTTATAACTATTATGTTTAGATGAACAGAACTGTTGAGGTTTAGACGGGACCATGTAGGCTTCGTTGCCTACTTTTAGATATTACTTTTAAAATGAAATATAAATGGGAGCGGAATGTTATTAAATATAACCTGAGGGATTTGGTATCTGGGTCATTGAAAATTGAGCTGGTAATAAAGATTTTGGTTGTTAGATACTCTTAATGGTTGACGTCAAACGTTGCACGTATGGCGTAATGGTTTAACCAATCGCATTGGTGTTTAGGTGACGCTTGTGTCTTGTGTTGAATGTTTATGAAGTTTGGCAAGTCTTGTTTTGGAAGTAAGCGTCCACAAGCGGGTTCTTAATACTTCACTCCTAAGGAGCAGAAATAGTGCTTGAAATTTAATTTCAATATCTTGTTATTTTGAAGCTAGGCACATGAAAAAGTACGCAACACCTAGCTTCCTATAATAATTATAACATAACTTTACTTTACCTAGTACCTATAGTTCGTAATTACGCTTCCACAGCATACATGTATAAAAACATACTCTGTTTTGTTCACATACATTCGCCGGCGGCGTAATACCAAACTATCGATTGTTATCAGAACGGGCTCTTCCAAAACTTTGCACATTTTGAATATGCAGTGATAACGTGTTGTGTTTAAAGTTTGCAATTATGCATAGTTTGTGGCAAGTTGCCCATTGCTTATGCGCTTGTAAATAACCGATATACCGTTAGGTTTGTGAAGAATGTGAGCTTAGTGGGGAAAGCTTATATCAGTTTGAGTTGGGTAATTTATTAAGCATTGCACGCTGAATTATTTTTGTTTTATAATTCTTTTTATTTTAGAAATAGTTTTATCTTTTTTGTACAATAAATTAAAGGAAATAATATTCAATAAGTTGCGGTTACAGGGAGCATGTGGGAGCATCTTTCAAAATCTAAAACGGAATGTCTACATAAAATGCCAATCTTTTTTCCATAAAATTATTCAGAGAGAACTTTAGCTGGTTATGTAATCTCGAAAATAATTATAAAACTAAAGTCTGTGTTACTTTTCGATTTTAAACTTTCGTGATATTTAAACATAGTACAAGTTGTCATAGTTATTTATTTACTTATGGTGTCAAATGAGCTACATTAAAATCCTACCAAGTAGTAAGCGCTAACCTTTAGTCCTAAAACGTGATGTCAACCAGTCATCACTGCTCTGATCTATATTCTCTCTTCCTGTAAGAAAAGAAAGGAAAATATAATGCAGACATTGACCTAAGCCAGTCATAGCCCGACCTTAAAATATAAATTCACGTCGCAGACAAATGCTGTAATCAGACAACGAGTTATGGAGCAAACACCACTGCTTAAAAGTCCTATATCGTACCCATCGAAGTACGTGTCTGCTAGTAAAAACATTGTGCCAAGGCCGCTATTTGGGGGAAGCACCATCATAATCATATTCATGGATGTAGCTAGTGATATATAACCTATATTCCTTCGCTTATCCAACGACTTATACAAATACATCTCGCACACTATTCCCTTTAAGAAAACAGGAAAATGATACGAAAACACGCGCGCGTATTTATAAAAAGGCGAGAAAAACACATGTGGTCTATCCGATGTGCGCGGCGGGCATGATAATACTACAGAGTTCCGGGTGGATTTCACGGCCACCTTTAAGAGAATAGATAGGCTTTAATGTATACTTATACACATCTTTAATATCATGATTATCCTAGTGCTATTCTGGTTCCTTACCATCATCTATAAAAGAAAATCGCGTTTTTTGTATGTATACTTAACACTTTAACCGCCGCGTAGGTCACCGGTGACGTACGGTAGCGGAGGATTGGCTGTCAATATTTTTTTCTTGGCAGTTAAAGTGTTAAATAATGTATTTTTTAAGTTTCTACCTGTTTATTAAGATCGAGTAACAAATTGCTTAAAAATTACGTTTGTTGTATGGGAGCCCCCCTTTATTATTTACTTTTTTTTATTTATTTTGAAAGGATATATTATTATATAACTACATATTCTGGGAAAAATTTTAAGCGTCTACCTGTTACCGTTAGTAATTTTGAGCAAAAAATACGAAAAAAACACGTTTATTGTATATGACCTCCCCTTGATATTTTTAATTTCAGTATTTGTTGTTATAGCGGCAACCGCGGCAAAACAGACAGCGGAGGCTTAGTAATAGGGTCCCCTATTTTACCTTTTAGGTACGGAACCCTAATTATACATGTATAATCTCTAAATATAAATAAAATTGAAGTGTCTATCTGTGACTGTTACTTACACGATACCAAGCTACAAACAAGCTTTTTTTTAACATTTTTATCCGTTGGTTTGTCTGTATGTTTTTCTTTCTGATTGTGCGGGATGATTTCGGTAATGGCCGAACTTATTAGAATGCTACTTTCACTGGAAGATAGACGATGTTATAGGGTTGTATGTGAGCTATAACTTAATCCTGTAGGTGCCGCTGTTATCAAGATAGGGAAAATAACGTGTTACAGCTATACTGTATCGCAAGCAGTAAAAGTAAACTCTATACTACTACTGCATGCTAGTTAATTAAGTAATATTTTCAAAGATAACATTAATAAACATTAAATGGAAGGTGTTAAGCTAACTCCCGTTTATGATACAGCCATTATAGATTCGTTTTATTCCCTTATAAAATTAACTATTTCGCTCGAGTCAAGAATACTGATTAGTGTTTAAAGGCGGCTGCGCACTTTAGACATCGCTTTTATCTGTTGTTGTAAAGATATGTTTCTTTAATTTTTTTTGTAGTCACAGGCCTGTATCCCTGAATGGGTAGACAGAATATGTGTACACTCACATTTCGCCATGCATTTTAGGTCCCACGTAATACTGGGCGAACCTATTGCCGTTATCGGGCAAATTTCTAGACGCGACAACCGTGCAGTCATGTATAATTATAATCAAAAATATCGAAATAAACTGCCAGTGGATAGCGTTTGCGTCTCCTGATCGGGAGGGCTCGGGTCCGATTCCCGGGTCGGGCAAAAGTGTTACTCAATTTTTCCCAATCCTCAGTAAGTAGCACGGATCCTGGCAATATGCCCGGTAGGTAACGTTAATAAGTTTGCCCCCCTATTGCTATTGTATTGCATATATAGTGTACTATTACACCTCTGCCTATGAGGATACAGGCGTGAGTCTAAAAAAGTCTGGGTGTCCATTATTTTAATATGTATTTGTCCACATGTACGATGTCAATGTCAATGGAAAGAATTGTCAACAAGCGGTCACGCATCCGAGCTGTGACCTTTGCAAACGTTGCTTAACTTTGCCAATTCATTACAAACTAGACAAGTCTACCATGAACAGTATTATTTTTTATTATTGATATTTATGTTCGTGTTAGAAAGTGCGTAAAACGCTTTACGTCCGCTTTAAATTTTCACTTCGCACAATTGCTTTACCCTTGAATTAAAATATCATACCTTTGTAATGTTCTCATAATGGAAATATATTTTGGCATAAAATATTTTTATGGACGTTGGATAGGCGGCTAAATATTATACTTTTAGAAAGTAATCTAATTTAGGGCTGGTGAGCTCTATTCATGAACACTTGGACGGATAATATTCCTAGAATAATCTAATATCATTAGGAATTTACGTTCAGGGCTTCACGCATAAAGTCGTAATAGGTTGAACAGCAATGTAATATCTTCATGATATTAGGTCATTTCTGTCAAGTGGCTAGTTTTATCCTTTATTATTAGCCGTTATTTCGCAATCCAGTACCTTTCCTTTGAAGGGGTCCGTTTATGGCCTTATATTATATTCCTATAAAAAATAAAACAACTTCTAAGTGGCCAAAACGTATTCTACAAAAAGAACCAATAAACCATGTTACTCACAGTCAGTACGTACTAATATTTTAAATAATAATTTTAGGTAATCTTAATATATAAAATCCTTGCGTTACTGACTGACTGACAGACACGCTACAGCCGAAACTATTGGGCGCAGGAAGCTGAAATTTGGCATGTATGTTCCTTGGGGACCGTAGGCGTGCACTAAGAAGGGATTTCCCGAAATTCCCACGGGATCGGCCAAAATGGAAAAATAAAAAAAATGCAGGCGTAGCTGCTGGCGTCCTCTAGTTATTTTATAAATTTATTATTTTGAGGTTCATGAGCGTCACATTGTGACCCAAATGAATTTTGACTTTGACTTTGAAAATGTCCTACTCCTTTCACGTCACAGCGGAGCGTTATTATAATAATTATGATTTTTTATGTGGTGACAGTTAGGAGTCTGGAAATTAACATAGGCTTTTTACCGTGATACCGGTTATTAAGCGGAGCCGCGGGAAAAGTATAGTAGAGAAAGAAAATAAATATATAATGTCTTTAGTGTTACGTTTATAAGGATGGGTGGATCGTCGTTTGTCATTCATTCACAAAAAATCACAGAACGGTTATTGATAAAAAAATTCAGTAAGAGCGGGGGCAGCCACTGTCAGTTACTAGTGTTTAAAAAAAAAACAAAATATAAAACCTTTTTATAAAGTAGAATCTGTGTAGGTATTATATTTTTAGGCTAGGACGTTTTCATTGTAAAACTAGGTATATCTTTTTACGTTGTACTTTTTATGTGTGCTCATTTTAAAAGTGGGCCACTTATAACTATTATGTTTAGATGAACAGAACTGTTGAGGTTTAGACGGGACTATGTAGGCTTCGTTGCCTACTTTTAGATATTACTTTTAAAATGAAATATAAATGGGACCGGAATGTTATTAAATATAACCTGAGGGATTTGGTATCTGGGTCATTGAAAATTGAGCTGGTAATAAAGATTTCGTTTTATCATCCCATAGTTGTTAGATACTCTTAATGGTTGACGTTGAACGTTGCACTATATCGTAATGGTTTAACCAATCGCATTGGTGTTTAGCACAGAGCCGGGGGCCGAGGGTTCGATTCCTACACGAGGCAATAATTTTATGTGATACACAAATTGTTGTATCGAGTCTAGGTGACGTTTGTGTCCGTTGGTTGAATGTTTATAAAGTCCCCCGCGACACAGAATTTATTCTTAGTGCTAACTTAGCATAATTGCCTTTAAAATCAAGTGGTATAGTAGTATTATACTGCAATCTTGCGTTTAAGAGACTTTTTCCTTTATAGGGCTATACAAATTTATGGGATCGTGATTGAATAAAACGTTATTCGGCCTGCTCTTGCTATATCAACACTGGCAAGTCTTGTTTTGGACGTAGGCATCCGCAAGGGGGTTCTTAATACTACACTCCTAAGAAGCAGAAATAGTGCTTGAAATGTAATTTCAATATCTTTTTATTTTGAAGCTAGGCACATGAAAAAGTACGCAACACCTAGTTTCCTATAAAATATTATTACATAACTTTACTTTACCTAGTATAGTTCGTAATTACGCTTCCGCAGCATACATGTATAAAAACATACTCTGTTTTGTTCACATACATTCGCCCGCGGCGTAATTCCAAACGCTATCGATTGTTATCAGAACGGGCTCTTGCAAAACTTTGCACGTTTTGAATATGCAGTGATAACGTGTTGTGTTTAAAGTTTGCAATTATGCATAGTTTGTGGCAAGTTGCCCATTGCTTATGCGCTTGTAAATAACCGATATATCCTTAGGTTTGTGAAGAATGTGAGCTTAGTGGGGAAAGCTTATATCAGTTTGAGTTGGGTAATTTATTAAGCATTGCACGCTGAATATTTTTTTATTTTAGAAATAGTTCTATCTTTTTAGTCCAATTAAATAAAGAAAATAATATTCAATAAGTTGCGGTTACAGGGAGCATGTTATCTTTGAAAATCTCAAACGGAATGTCTATATAAAATGCCAATCTTTTCTCCATAAAATTATTCAGAGAGAACTTTAGCTGATTATGTAATCTCGAATATAATTATAAAACTAAAGTCTGTGTTACTTTTCGATTTTAAACTTTCGTGTTATTTAAACATAGTACAAGTTGTCATAGTTATTTATTTTCTTATGGTGTCAAATGAGCTACATTAAAATCCTACCAAGTAGTAAGCGCTTACCTTTAGTCCTAAAACGTGATGTCAACCAGGCATCACTGCTCTGATCTATCATTCTCTCTTCCTGTAAGAAAAGGAAGGAAAATATAATGCAGACATTGACCTAAGCCAGACATAGCCCGACCTTAAAATATAAATTCACGTCGCAGACAAATGATGTAATCAGACAACGAGTTATGGAGCAAACACCACTGCTTAAAAGTCCTATATCGTACCCATCGAAGTACGTGTCTGCTAGTAAAAACATTGTGCCAAGGCCGCTGTTTGGGGGAAGCACCATCATAATCATATTCATGGATGTAGCTAGTGATATATAACCTATATTCCTTAGCTTATCCAACGACTTATACAAATACATCTCGCACACTATTCCCTTTAAGAAAACAGGAAAATGATACAAAAACACGCGCGCGTATTTATAAAAAGGCGAGAAAAACACATGTGGTCTATCCGATGTGCGCGGCGGGCATGATAATACTACAGAGTTCCGGGTGGATTTCACGGCCAACTTTAAGAGAAAATATTGGCTTTAATCTATACTTAAACCTACCTATACTATCATGATCATCATAGTAATATCCTAATGACATCTAAGACTTTTGAATTGGAGACCGAGTGTGTTAGTGTGTTTTAGTGTTAACAAATAATAATAAATATTATATTTGTGGTGGTAATCTATCAAGAATTGAAATTATTATTAGTTACAAAATAACATGATAGGTAATTAACTTAAAATATACTTAGCAAAATAGTTAATAATTAAGAACTAAAACAATGCAAATTCATTTATCGCAAAAAAATATTATGGACAATTTTTTACGATATTCCGTGCTAATACGAACAAATTGTAGGTTTTGAGGACACATTTTATCCCGTACTCGAGGCGTAGAAGATGTCCACAAACATTTCTACCCTCAGAGGCCACTGGATAATACCTACTTTGTGCTTACCCTCGGATGCGACCTAAAAGCTCTATGATATTATGTATCCACGATTTTGACAGGTCATCACAGTAATGGATTAAAAAATACGCCAGTCTCGGTCTCCCATTAAAAGCGGCCCTGTACACAGGGCCGCTTTTAAGGGGAGACCGAGACTTAACGGTATAGCAAGAAAATGGATTAGATTACTTACTTAAGGCGAATGTAGGGGCAGCTTCAAGAAAACTTTAAATTCGCATGGAACGACATCGCATACTTCTCGATAGATTATAAAAATTATAAGAAAAGAAAACGGAGAATAGTATGTGTGAGCAGTGCTTTTAATTTACATTATTCATAAATATGTTTTTATTTTTATTTTTCATACACCGCCTTTATCCCCGAAGGGGAAGGTAAAGGTGTAATATTACACCCACATTTCGCCCTGAATTTTTAGGTCCTACTTAATAGGGGGTGAGCCTATTGCCATCACTGGGCACATCACTAGACTCCGTGCCGCTACTGAGAATTCGGAAAAACCCAGTAACACTTTTGCCCGACCCGGGAATCGAACCCGTGACCTCCGATAAGCAGTCGCATACGCTTTCCACTGGACCGCGGAGGCAGGCAGAGCAGCGGTTATAAATATGTAAATCGTCAACAGAAGCAGTGGTAGCCTAGACTGCCACCCAGCAGGTCTCGGATTCGAACCCTCGCTACGCACCAAAACTTTCTCGAATGCCAAATGAAATTGTTAATTTATCGCTTGCTAAACGATGAAGGAAAGCATTGTGTAAAATCCTTTATAATATACTCAGATATGAAAGACTTCACACAATGTTTTCCTTTCCACAGTAACAATATACTTACATGCAGCCTATATTCGCATTTCAAGTTATTTAAATTAATTAAAGGCGAATATTTCAACAGTCTTTTAATTATTGGTACACACTCATTATTAAGCATTATCAAAGGAATAAATGAATTTTCAGAAATAATTACTGGTATTAATTAATTACACAACAAAGCTCAAAGAAACCTTTACCGAATAAGCCAAACCTTGTGAAAACTGCGCGTGCAAAATTTTTTATTTATTCAAATTATGGCGAAGTTTTTTAATGCATTGATTTATAATAGCCGTATTTCCTTCTAAGAGTATAAAAGAGGCATAAACTGTGTCACACCATACTCCATTTAAATACTAGTTCCTTACTATGATTTTAATAATAATAACTATAACAATATTTAATATTATTTAGGACAATACAACAACTATGCAGACTGATATTAACCATTTTATTTTCTTATAACAAACCGCAATAGTGACATAACTTTGTACCAAATTAACAATCAGTTTATTTAGTCAAAATATAATTCGTATTACCAGTCTCAGTAATGACCTGAAAATTTATCTCTGACTGCAGATTTTGTATAACAAAATTACCATAGCAAGAAAGTTCAACAACCTTACGATGAATACCCTGGTTCTGTTCAAGATCATTAACCCCAGCACATCGTTCCTAACAAAACCAATCTTGTATTATTAACCTACGTCATGTCATTCTCTCAGCGAGAACAGTACTCATAAAACGAGAAACGTAAACGACACGAGAACGTAACGTATTTTAATTTTTGATCTCATCCCTAATCTTTCCATAAAGTCATACTCCTGAGTTTTGAACGTCCGTTCTGAATATAAATTGTGTCATTTTACCGAAAACGTAATGGAAAAGCAGATTAAATAATTCAGGCGTAAGAAATTTTGTGGCCATAACTGTATTCATAAATAATGGGGTTAACACATCGGGCGCGTACGAGCGCGTATTATGCCGCGTCGAGGAGCGCTTTGTCGAATGACGTTGCCCACGAAATACTTTTTTGATATATTTTCTATTAGTAATAAAATCAGTGCCTACTGTTTATAATATTGTTAGTTGAGTGCGACAACTGCATTCGATGCGAAGAGTTTGTAGCCACGACTATCCCCCTAAAGGAGGCACTTTAGAATGTCGCTATATCTTTACCGAGGTATGATGTAGTCGACTCGGAAAAACTAATATTTGTATTGTGTTTAATCTGGTTATACTAGTAATGAGACCAAAGCTCCAGGGTCCGCAATCAACAAATTATGCAAATGATGATGAATAATAAGAACTTTTGATTACAAACGGCCCTACCATATCATCCCAAGCATGGCAGGGAATTGATACGCATACCTTTTATACATAAATAAGTCTAACTTCATACAACACGTAAATTACATAAATACCAGGCAAGGCATATTGCCTTGTTTTCTTTGCACAAGAATTTGCCCTGAATGGGAATCGAATTCTCCAGCTCTAAGCTGTTCATTTTCGTTCACCCTTAAGGGAACGAAAATGAACAGGACCAATTTGAAGTCGACCGTTCGGCTTAGTTCATAAGAAGCACTTCTCCGGTCTAAAGATTAAGATTCTGAATCTCGGTGGGAAATCTAGGTCGACATTTTTTGTTTGCATTTTTACATATTAAAGTGGGAGTCTTCGTTTGCTGGTATGATAAATATTATAAGGTTGACTGTATTCTAGATTTAGATAAAAGTTTGGAGTAGTGTTGGGTACTCAGCATATGTGCTAGCACACTTGTAGTGACTCACTTCGGTAAGGTGAGTTACTCCCTCTTTTTATTTTGACGTGCTAGCACACAGCACAGTTGGGACACACTCGATGTTGCTTGAGTTATTTCTTATTTATTACTTTTGTGCTTTGATAAATGAGATGCAAGTTATTATATGAGTATTTCAAATCTCAAATCATATTACAGTAAATTACTCATTTCAAATATGTCTTATCAAGCGGTGAGCGCGCGAATAACGTAGAAATGTGCCGTGTTCTGTAAGTGTGCCAATGTGTGCCGTGTCACTCACGACACACGATGCGATGTCGTCTGAGTGCGGCACAGTATGTGTACTCACACACTCACTGTGCCACTAATACCTCGCGGCCTCGCCTCATTCCTGCTACCACAGTGTGCTAGCACACTTCGGAAAAAGAGTGACTCACACGATACTCATTTTAAGAGAGTGTGCTACCCATCACTAGTTTGAAGAATTATGCAGATAAAATAAGACTAGTGACTGTCCCCGACGATATCAGTCATATTAAGACTGCTAGCGCCGGAGCTATATTTACATACTTCATTTAAATTAATAAAATTAATTCTGGGTTTTTCAGTGAAATTTTAAAGGCGAGAAAAACTAATAAAGTGTAAAAGGCTCTACTAGAGTTTATGTTCTTAATTTATAATACTGAAATCGCGTAATGCTAAATGCAGAATTCATTATTCGGCAACCGACATTAACGGAAGTATTAAAAATTATTGTAATATTATAGATTAAATGATCTTGCAATATACCCTTTGCAATATTCTCATTTACTTTGTGAGTGACTTATCGTTAGAGCGAATGTCTGTAAAATCAGGCACCTACTAACACTAGCTTACATAAAACAATTAGCCTAACAGAAGAAAAGTAACCATACCATTTATTAATTTTAATATTAGGCGGCTTATACACGAGGTGCAGTCGAGCCGCACTTATTACGCCACGTAATTTCGGATCTCTTTTTACATGTGCCGTAATTATGCACTACCTCATACAATTTTATTCTCGTGTCTCGTGTGCCGCGTTTCCGTTAGTGTACAAAGACCTTTATGTGATTTTTTTTCGGTCGCATTTTATGAATTCCTTTTGGATTCCGCCTCGTGGATTTTAATATTTTACAGGTTTTTTACACAGAACATTTATAGTAGGTATGGATAAAATGTCCATGTTTAATTAAAATGTGCCCAAACCAGGGACATAATTATTCTTTTTACTGGAATATCCAAGTGTATTTTAGTATTTTAGTTTCGAGCTTTGTTTGGTTTCAGTGTTATCAATGCTTTGGATAGTTTCGTGATCACAACTCATAATATGTTTATGGTGTTTTGGAGTATAAATTATATAATAAAGACATAGAGTTGTAATTTGAATACTTTATCATGTCAACATAATATATTATTACCTGTGGCCTCTTGTCATCATAAGAAGGGTAAGGCCATATGTGGCCATAGTCCACGCTGGCCAAATGCTGGTTGAATCTGATTATTCATATATTGTTAGTTGTTGTTGCCAAGTCGAGCAAAAAAGCGGCACGGCCGTACCATCCTTTTCTCAAAGCAATTCAGGCCATTTTCGACCCCTTATAACTTCGTTGTGGATAAAGCTAGAAACCTGAATTTTAAGTAACCAAGCAGGCGTTGTATAATTATGGTAAATTTTAAATTTCATTTCATTCAATTTGAACGAGTAGTTTAAGAATTATAACGAGTCAAATTTCTTGATTTTGTCACTCACTGACCGATCATCAAAAGTCTAAGGCATTTCTAGCAGACATAGAAGTTACAAATTTAGAATACAATTAGTGTTGAGTGTATGAATCAAGCAAAAACTAAAATATTTTTCAATTTCGGTCCAGTTTTCGAGATACATCAACTGCATAAATAACTTTGTAATCCTATATAAACATATAAGATTATAAAATTAAATTTGCAGTTAGGGCTTTAATTAAGAAAATTAATTGTTGGTGGACAAGAAGTAGAAGGTACCGGAAATGGAAAAGTAGGACTATCTACAAAAAGAAATGAGATCAAAAAACCAAGTCTCGCTACCGTAAAAGTTGTGAGGTCCATATCGGTTAGATTGTTTAGTGCGATTGCCAAGTCAATCTATTTATTTAAAACATTAAAGATTTTTAATCAATCGACTTGGTATTACATGGATCTCACAACTTTTACGGTAGCGAGACTTGGTTTTTTGACAAGTATTGTTTTTTTTTGGGATTTCATTTACGTCAAGGTATTATAATATTGAACAAGCAAACAACCACTCATATCTAAATATACTTTCGTTTCCTTTACCCATTTCGTTTACCCACCTACCTATATACAACATAATCTTTTGTCGCGTAAAATATTCCCTATACACGAAAGTAGGCAAAAATAAATCGTCGAGATAAAAAATTTACCGCAGACAAAGATTTATGGAGAAAATTTCGGGATGAACATTTTTTGTTGAACATTTGCCACGTCTGTTTATAATATAGCTGACGTTGCGAACATGGTTTTCCTATAAATTTGCCAGTATCTATGGAAGTAAGTCTTTAGATAGTTTGTTTATTGTTTTAAATATAAGCCGGTTTTGCTTTTTTGCGGACAGGAAATTAAAAATGTTGTGTATGGTTATGAAGTGAATTTTGGATAATAGATGATCTAGTTGCTGAGTAACAGTTAGATGTCCTATGAGATGGTATGGAGAAACGTTAAACACATCAGAGATTGAACGGGCGTAATAGTTCAAAAGTATATTTGTAGAATAATACCTGATCAAGGGACAAAATTAATTAAAGTTCACACAGATTTATTTGAACCATTCGTGCAACAATTTGCCCAAACCAGGCATTAAACTCAAGACTACAAGATAAGATATTAACATAAGCTATACATCCAAGCTTTCAAAGGAAGATGAAATCACTGTCAATCTTTATTTCAAATAAAAATACCACAGATGTTACCCAATAATAGAAGCATTTACATTTGTCAAATACGAGTGTTTTCTTCTTAAAATAGTAACAATTTATTGTCATAGCTTTCCTTATAGTTAGATATACAGATTAACCGAAAATGGGTTTTCTGGTTGACTTGATTTTGAAGTAGAAGTTGAAGAAACTAATTAAATAATTTTACGGTTTATTTGTGTAGCTATTAACGATATTATTGTGTATAAGTAGTATAAATTGTTTGTATTTTCAATCGTACACTAAAAACATAATTAAAACATTTATCTTGTTGTTATTTTCCTGAAGAAAATGCAAAACTACTATTTTGTGGGTTGGTTCTTTGTTATAACAAAGAACAAACCCACAAAATTATAGTACTCCAATAAAGAACCATCAGGTTTTTGATAAAAATGAATAATAAACTATCACAAAAGGTACTTTTAAAGGTTACTATATTCTCGCCAATACAGCATTTTTATATATCTTAAGTCATGGGCCTCATACAACTTGCCTATTTTTTTCTTCACATCTTTAAAACAAAAACCTTACTATCTCGAAAGTGACATGTTGTGGGTTAGTTCTTATTTGCATAACTGCGACCAATTGGTCGCTTGCTAAACGATGAAGGAAAACATTGTGTAAAATTCTTTATATCTATATACTCAGACTAGAGGATGCCAGCAGCTACGCTTGCATTTTTTTTTTAATTTACCCGATTTTGCCGATCCTATGGAAATTTCGGGAAAACCCTTCATAGTGCACCCCTACGATCCCCAAAGAACATACATGCCAAATTTCAGCTTCCTGTGCCCAATAACTTCGGCTGTAGCGTGTCTGTCAGTCAGTAAGTAACGCAAGGATTTTATTGGGGAGTCGAATTTATTTGGGAATCGAATTCTCCAGCTCTAAGCTGTTCATTTTCGTTCACCCTTAAGGGAACGAAAATGAACAGGACCAATTTGAAGTCGACCGTTCGGCTTAGTTCATAAGAAGCACTTCTCCGGTCTAAAGATTAAGATTCTGAATCTCGGTGGGAAATCTAGGTCGACATTTTTACTTTGCATTTTTACATATTAAAGTGGGAGTCTTCGTTTGCTCGTATGATAAATATTATAAGGTTGACTGTATTCTAGGTTTAGGTAAAGTTTAAATGATTTTGGCGATAAAATAATGCTGGCTACTTTTCTCCACAACATAATTCATAACCAGACCGGTTCCGGAGTTATACATAAATGAAAAAATTAAAATTAATTCGGTGCTTTGTCGTTCAAACTATTAAAGGCTTAAAAGAGAACAATTAAAAATACGAAATGTTTTACTAGAGTTTATGGTCTTAATCTTAATATATAAAATGCAAATTATGACGAATAATAATGACTTTTGATTACAAACGGCCGCCCTACCATGTCATCCCAAGCAAGGCAGGGAATTGATACGCATACCTTTTATACATAAATAAGTCTAACTTCATACAACACGTAAATTACATAAATACCAGGCAGGGCATATTGCCAAGTTTTCTTTGCACAAGAATTTGCCCCGAATGGGAATCGAATTTACCAGCTCTAAGCTTAAGAGTGAACGAAAATGAACAGGAACAATTTGAAGTCGACCGTTCGGCTTAGTTCATAAGAAGCACTTCTCTGGTCTAAAGATTAAGATTCTGAATCTCGGTGGGAAATCTAGATCGACATTTTTTATTTGCCTTTTTACACATTAAAGTGGGAGTCTTCGTTTGCTCGTATGATAAATATTATAAAATTTACTGTATTCTAGCTTTAGGTAAAGTTTAAATAATTTTGGCGATAAAATAATACTGGTTACTTTTTCCACGACATAATTTATAATCAGACCTATGGTTTCGGAGGTATACGTAACTTAAATCATTTAAATTAATTCGGTGCTTTGTTGTTCAAAATATTAAAGGCGTGAAATAGAACTATTAAACATGTGAAATGTTTTACTAGAGTTTATTCATATATCCTATCCATACTAATAAAATAAAGCGGAAGAGTTTGTTTGTTTGTTTGTTTGTTTGAACGCGCTAATCTCAAGAACTACCGGTCGGATCTGAAAAATTCTTTTTGTATACGATAGCCCACTTATTCCGGAAGGCTATAGGCTATATAACATAACGCTTCGACCCTTTGGGGCCGGGCAAAAGGCTAAAAAGGCTAAAACATAATGTCAGCAAATCTCAGGAACTAGCAGTCGGATTTTAAAAATTATTATTGCTTATGATAGCCCAATTATTCCGAAAGGCTATAGGCTATATAAAATTACACCACAACTTTTAGGGACCAGACAAAATGGTCAAACGAGAAGGGGGGGTTGGGTCAAAGGCAAAAAAAGGCTAAACGAATAGGTTACAATCTATATGGGTATCGTTTTCGAGATTTTCGGGACGCTGATTAATAAAATGAAATTTATTTAGTGATCCAAGATGGCGGACGGGCAATCAAAGATGGCGGATGAGAAAATTTGAAATATCAATATGGGTATCGCCTTCGATATTTTAAGGGGTGAAGAATCGAAATTCAACATCTATTTCGTGATCAAAGATGGCGGATGGGCAATCAAAGATGGCAGATGGGAAAATTAAAAAAAAACAATATTGGTATCGTCTCCGATATTTTAAGGAATGGGAAATTCAATATTATATAAAAATCTATGTTGGTTTGTTCATCATTTATAGACTCTGAAATGATAAGGGATTAAGCGCTAAGTCAATGGTAACTTTGGAAAAGGGGCTTGGAAAAAAGGGAATTAAATAAAAACTCTTAAAAAGGCGATACGGAGTTCGCTGGGTCAGCTAGTACTAATATATAAAGCTGAAGAGTTTGTTTGTTTGTTTGGTTGAACGCGCTAATCTCAGAAACTACTGGTTCGATTTGAAAAAATCTTTCAGTGTTAGATAGCCCATTTATCGAGGAAGGCTATAGGCTATATAACATCACCTTATGAGCGACGGGAGCAGAGCAGTAGCCTTAAATAATGCGGGTGTAATCGCGGGCATCGTCTAGTATATTATATTACTGAAACCGCGTCTAGGGAGATATGAGACTTCAATATTAGAGTACTGAACATAACTGAAGAACTTAAAAGCTAAGGTATTTACTCTATAAAAAGATTAACAGATTTTGCAGTACTTCCTTTGCAATATTCTCATTTACTTTGGGGGTGACTTATCATCAGAAATGTCTGAAATCAGACACCTACGAGGGCGGTTTGAAAAGTTCTCGGCCTGACCATAAAAACAAATAAAAAAATTTAAAATATTGTTTTATTTTTCTACATATTTTCCCCTTGTCTCAATACACTTATTCAATCTATGCTCCAGCGCTTCTATGCCGCTCTTATAGGCCAATTCTTCTAACTCTTCAAAAAAGCGCTCCGCCTTAGCTACCACTTCCTCGTTTGTGGAAAACTTTCTTCCAGTCAGGTATTTTTTCAATTTAGGGAACAGGAAATAGTCCGATCGTGCTAAATCAGGCGAATATGGGCGATGGTTTAATACTTCGAAATGGATTTCATGAAGCTTAGCCATTGCAACAACTGACTTGTGCGCCGGGGCGTTATCCTGATGAAAAAGGATTTTCTTTTTGGCCTATCCCGACCGCTCTTCGCAATTTTTTTTTGTTAATTTATCTAACAGGTTAGCGTAGTATGGACCTGTTATAGTCTGTCCCTTGGGAAGGTAGTCAATAAAAAGTATACCCTTGTAATCCCAAAACACTGATGCCATCACTTTTTCTGCCGACTTTTGCGACTTGGCTTTCTTCGGTGGCGGAGAATCGCTATGTTTCCACTGTTTCGACTGCTCTTTTGTCTCAGGAATATAGTGATGTATTCAAGTTTTGTCAGTGGTTATAAATTTGCTTAAAAAATTACTAGTATTTGATCGAAACAACGCAAGATTTTCTCTTGAGATTTCAACCCGGTTGTGCTTTTGTTCGGCGGTTAACAAACGCGGCACCCATATTGCTGAAACCTTTTTCCTTCCTAGTTCGTCGGTTAAAATATAATATACCCGCTCAGTTGAAATCCCTGTAGTATCGCTTATTTCACGCACTTCCAACCTTCGGTCTTCTAAAACCATTTTATGGATTTTGTCGATGATTTCTTGCGTGGTGGACGTTGACGGCCTTCCGCTCCTCGGGTCATCTTCGACGCTTTCTTTGCCTTGTTTGAACAAAGCTGCCCACTTTTTTACTGTGGAATATGAAGGCGCAGATTCAGCTAATGTATTATCCATATCTTTCTTGATTTGACTTGGCGTCATATGTTTATTGACGAAGTATTAAATCACGGCTCTTATTTAACTTTTTTTCATTTTCTGGGAGACGAGCAGATTCACGCGAACTAAAAATCGTAGAAAAATAATTACGCAACCTATCACAATGGCACTTGACATACGATTAAACAGAGAATTAAGCTATCGAATGAGTATAACCTTTTTTATATACAACTCTCAAATCTTGGTTAGGCCGAGAACTTTTCAAACCGCCCAGGTACTAACACTACACACTTACACTTACATAAAACAATTAGCCTAACAGAAGAAAAGTAACCATACCATTTATTAATTTTAATATTAGGCGGCTTATACACGAGGTGCAGTCGAGCCGCACTTATTACGCCGCGTAATTTCGGTTCTCTTTTTACATGTGCCGTAATTATGCACTACCTCATACAATTTTATTCTCGTGTCTCGTGTGCCGCATTTCCGTTAGTGTACAAAGACCTTTGTGTGCTTTTTTTCGGTCGCATTTTATGAATAATGTAATAAAGAAATTGAATTTTAATTTGAATAGTCAATCATGGCAACATATTATCCGTGGCTTCTACTCACTATGAGAATGGAAATGTAAGGGCGGTTTCAGATTAGCGTTTTATATGCGCGTATAAGCTCGTTTTTGGGAGCGCATGTAGGCGCGTATAGGCGCGCCGTATGACACACGCGCAACTCGTACGAGCGTTGACGTAACGTGTCGTCAAAATCCATGTTGACACTGACAAGATGTCACTACTGTTTCGAGCGAACACGCCGAAATATGTCCGTTTACGCGAGTCCGGTTTTTTGAAGCGCGTAATGAAGCGCGCATGTAAGCGCGTACGCTGAAACGACCGTATACGCGCAGAAAAATATGCTAATCTGAAACCGCCCTCATAGTCCATCACGCTGGCCAAGTGCGGGTTGAATGTGATATAATATAATTATACCGACTATAAAATAAAATTATAATTTTAGTTACGGAAATCTATTTTAATAGTAAACAAACAAACAATCATTCATATCTAAATATACTTTATTTTCCTTTATCCATTTCGTTTACCCACCTACCTATAAACAGCATAATCTTTTGTCGCGTAAAATATTCCCTATACACGAAAGTAGGCAAAAATAAATCGCCGAGATAAAAATTTAACCGCAGACAAAGATTTATGGAGAAAATTTCGGGATGAACATTTTTTGTTGAGCATTTGCCGCGTCTGTTTATTATATAGCTGACGTTGCTAACATGGTTTTCCTATAAATTTGCCAGTATCTATGGAAGTAAGTCTTTAGATAGTTCGTTTATTGTTTTAAATATAAGCCGGTTTTGCTTTTTCTTTAGTAGAATGGCGGCGTTCTTAATCATTTTTGCAGACAGAAAATTAAAAATGTTGTGTATGGTTATGAAGTGAATTTTGGATAATAGATGATCTAGTTGCTGAGTTACAGTTAGATGTCCTATGAGATAGTATGGAAAAACGTTAAACACATCAGAGATTGAACGGGCGTAATAGTTCAAAAGTATATTTGTAGAATAATACCTGATCAAGGGACAAAATTCATTAAAATCTCACGGATTTATTTGAACCATTCAGGCAACAATTTGCCCAAGCCAAGCATTAAACTCAATACTACAAGATAAGATACACGACATAAGCTATATACGACATAAGCTATATAGGTCTATCCAAACTTTCATAGGAAGATAAAATCAGTGTTAAACTTTAATAAAAATGAGAATACCACAGATGTCACCCAATAATAGAAGCATTTATATTTGTCAAATACGAGTGCTATCTTCTTAAAATAGCAACAATTTATTGTTATGGCTTTCCTTATAGCTATAAGGGGAACTGTTGACGTTTAATATATCGTGGCGATGGCGAACGACTAATCCATGATGGGTCTAAATGAGACGTATAATGGGCGCTTGAAAATAAAATGGATTAAAGGTTAAAGAATGTGTTATGAATAAAGTTGTGTATAATTATAAAAACGTTTTTATGAGATTTGGTTAGAAAGGTTACAGTTTGTTTTAATAATAATTTTGTTGTTTCTTTATTAACGCACAGAAAGTGCGTTAATGGTTTAAAAGAATATTCAATCAAAGTATGTCCAGTCTGAAAACAACAATTTGTATCATACAAAGTGTTATAATAGTTTTACAAATCTTCTTTCAACGTTTTTCAATCGTTTGCATAGGTCATCTTAGATGGACGATATGTACTAAGGAGTATTACTGTTTCTCATAGAGCATGTTAAGTTGCTGGTCTCGTTTTGTTTCAAGACATGAATTATAGTATCATATCTAGTAAACGCTCAAAATAAATCTGTCCGGAGGGCCTTTTAATAAGCCTATGTCCAAGAGAATGATGGTGTAATGTTTACAACACAAAAACCCAAAATATTGCCAATGCAGCATTACACCACTACCCTAAAGACATTCCGAACTGCAATCTTCCATTATCCGCGACACATAAGTATATATATATATGTTTCTATGATTTCGTAACCGTCACGTAGGCAAACAGCTTATGTATGCGTTGTTCTCCACGCGGTCCTCAGAGAGCGACTCAAATTTACCTATGAAAATATTATACGGACGAGTGCGGGGGTTTTTCCTATCGCTTTTGCAGTTCGGGAAATGTTTGGGACGTTCTGGTATTTGTAAAGAATACTTTGGTTGTTGATTTAAATAATAACGTTATGTTTCGGGTCTTATGTTTATGTCCTTGGGAAATCATTTAGAGTTTTGCTTTATAAGTATCGGAATTTTGAAGTGATATGCTTGATATAGTACAGATTCGGTTATATGATTTAATAATAAAATTTGAATGAAGATAAAAGAAAATGAAAATATGTTTATGATTTTGTACTGCTACATAAATATAAAACACAAAAATACATTAAGTAAACATCACATTATATAGTTGTCGCATGAAACTTACTTTTTAATACAAAATTTATTTCAGATTTTAAGGCCATGTCGTAGATCGTTAGAAAGGGTATTAAGTACAGATTTTTATCAACATAATCGAAGTTCAAAAGAGCTTTTAGTTTTTTTTATAATTAATTTAGAATTTCATATTTTGCACACATTACTTAATTTTTAAGAGTTTTGAAGCTCGACAAGTACTTTCTTTGCATTTATTCCCAACAATTTAAGTTTTTTTTAAGAATAATAATACATTAGGGAATCCAATAAAAGTTATCAAAGTTAGGGGCTCAGTCTAGGGAGAGTGTGGTGACTCCCCGACTAGAAGCGCCGGGACTACCCACTAAAACCACCATGGTGTTCCTCTATCCGATCCCATTGAATGGCGGGGTCACGGGACCTACGTTAGTATTACTGCCGCGACCCCGCCTGGGTACACTTAGGACCTGGGGTCAAAGGGTGCAAACTAGGATATAACCCCTAACCCCCAAAAAATTGTGTCGGTCCAATCGCCAAACATCCTGTATAAAGATAAAATTTGGAATTAAACAGTGGAATACCAGGTTTAAAATTTTGATTATTAATACAGCTTCCGGAGAAAATGTATTGCATACATAAATATCGGTAAATTAATGTTACTAGTTACAGGAAATAATTTCAGTCTTTAGTCAATTGATACTATTTGTTCTACAAACACTAACTTCCTGGATAAACAGTTGTTGAACGTCAAGTGCCTTACATTGATTGCTATGATAATATTACTATATTACAGGTACATACGTACTGATAATATTAGAAATAGCTCGCTTTGACGGCAAAGGAAAATAGCTGATGGACCATTTCTATGACTGAGTTCTACCTATATGAAGTTTAAAGTCTAACCCTCTTAATAAATAAATGGATCTTTATCTTTAACAAGGTTGGGTTTGGGTTAGGGTTAGGGTGGGGTTATCTATGTAGTGTAAGCGACTAAGGATCATGAGATCTTGGGTTCGATTCCCGGGCCGAACGAAAAAGGGATATTGGATTTTTCTGTTAGGAATTATCCAATAGAAGTTCGGAGTCAAGGAGTAGGCGGTGTTACACCCCGTACACCCTTGGAAAGCACGTTAGACAGTTGGTCCTGCGCCCAATCTCTCTGCAGTTGTGTCGCTTTTGGCGTCCCATCGGACAACAAGAATGAGGAAATAGTGAGTGCACTTGTGTTTGCGCACACACTTGTGCACTATAATATGTCCCGCGCATAGCAAGTCTCATATACAGACAAGCCGCTGTGGCCGAATTCGGTCGGAGGACATTTTAAAGTGTAACCGTACTCTTAGTTACTCTAGCTTTAAAAATAGCCTGGATTCGACTGTGGATGAGGGGAATAATGCAAATAACAACAATCATACTATATTGCCTACCACGCATAATATACATTCCCTGATAGCATAGTTAAAAAAGTTATTGCATTTCACATTTAACTACGTACGCAGCTAAATTATTAATATATGACTCTTTACAATATAGTTTAATATGCCCCACATTTGGCGCTGTAATAAAAAAGTAATAACACACCAATTTATGCCAGTGTCACATATTTAATAACGCACATACACACGTCATACACTCGAAGACCTTGGTTCAAGCACCCATTCTATCACGAAAAAATGTCTTAATAAAAACATCTAAGCGGCTAAGGGCGGTTTCAGGTTAGCGTATTTTTCTGCGCGTATACGGTCGTTTCGGCATACGCGCTTACACGCGCGCTACATCACGCGTAAGCGGACTCGCATAAGCGGGCATATTTCAGCGTGTTCATTCCAAACGGTAGTGATATCGTCTAGCGGCTTAGAAGCGCGTCAAGGCTCGTACGAGTTGCGCGTATGCCAAAGGGTGCGCTTCCAAAAACAACGCTATTCTGAAACCGCTCCATCGTAGCATTGCCGTCATAACGGAACGCGGTGCAATAAAAATTTCACTTACTAAGCTTAATATTCGTGTTGTAACTTCACTCATAAAGCTTCAAATAAAAGCCTAACAATTCATGTTCCCCCAACATGTATTAAGTACGTTTAAAAATGTTAAAGAATTCAATAGTCGCCCGACATTTTAGGGCTGATTTATATTTGTAATAAGGATTAGGGTAAGCAGTGGTTAAGTATTATGAAAAATTGTGAAGAATCGCTCGCTTGATATATAGGGATTTTCTTTCTTATATGAGGTTGAATTTGAGAGAATTATACATACCCGAAATTTGTATAAAGGAAGTAATCTTAAGCTACTACATACATAAATACATAGACTAACACCAGTTTCCTAGAGGGAGGGCAGAGACTACGGAACGTCTTTGCAACGATCCTGACATACAAGTATCTGTTGTTTCATTCACTCCCATCAACATCCTCATGCATGTTCTTCTGTTTAGGGTGCTTCTAATCTATCCCTAAGGTATTATTTTATCAAAAAGTACTTTAATACACAACTTTAAAGTAAATTATGTGTTAAAGTACTTTCTAATATAAATTTTGAAGAGTATTTTCAATCAAAATATTGCAGAAGATGGTATATGCAAACAAGCCCAATCCTACAATCCTCTCAAACCACAGGCCACAAATAGCAAAATTTTAATTGATTAAAATAACTTAAAATTCACCCTTCGTTATTCATAATGTTCAAGCAAGCAAGAATCATAACTTCATGCCGCAACCATAACAGGAATTAGACTTGTTTAAAAATCACTTTGAGCTTCAAGCTGAATCGCACGCATACTTGGCAAGGCGAGGCTGTGAATTGAAAAATGTAAATGATAACTACAATGCTTTTATTTGACTATATTTCACTTAAACACTGGAAAGGATCCAGTTATAACTGCAACAGGTCATGCGTGTTGCTTGCATTAACGAAAATGTGGATATGGTATTTATTTTTTAGTACTTTGTACCAATAAATTCATAAAGAGATATTTATATCACAAAAAATCTGGCCAAGTGCATGTTGAGCCAAGGAAAAGATACCTAGATTTTGGTAGTAGACCTGACCTTGTATCTTAAGGATAAAGGACTCGATCACAATGTAAGTTAATTTTATCAACTATTACTCGTTAATAAGTACAGGTTAAGCAATTGCGATGAGATGAGTATCCGGTGCTATTAAGTAGATCGCAGCGCAAGAAGAGGTTTTATAGGTAATACTTCTTCTATTGAAGTATGTATGTATATTAGAGTATTTGCATACTAAGCCCATTTTGTGTGAACTTTAAAAGATCAAGAAAAGATGAAAGAAATTGAAGTGACAAAAAAAAACAATGGCTCTGAGTTTGTTTCAGCCTTTCTTCTCAAGAAGTCATTTAGAAAATGTAATGGAAAAGCAGATCAAATAATTCAGGCGTAAGAAATTTTGTGGCCATAACTATATTCATAAATAATGGGGTAAACACATCGGGCGCGTACGAGCGCGCGCGTATTATGCCGCTTCGAGGTGCGCTTTGTCGAATGGCGTTGCCCGCGAAATACTGTTTTGATATATTTTTTATTAGTAATAAAACCAATGCCTAATGTTAATAATACCTATTGTTAACTGAATGCGACACCTAAATTCGATGCAAAGAGTTTGTAGCCACGGCTATCCCACTAAATGAGGCACTTTAGAATGTCGCTACATCGTTACCGAGGTGTGATATAGTCGACTCGGAAAAACTAATATTTGTATTGTGTTTAATCTGGTTATACTAGTAACGAGATCCAAACTCCAGGGTCCGCAATCAACAAATGCAAATGATGATGAATAATAATAACTTTTGATTACAAACGGCCCTACCATGTCATCCCAATCAAGGCAGGGAATTGATACGCATACCTTTTATACATAAATAAGTCTAACTTCATACAACACGTAAATTACATAAATACCAGGCAAGGCATATTGCCAAGTCCCATTCTGGGCAAATTCTTTGCACAAGAATTTGCCCAGAATGGGAATCGAATTCACCAGCTCTAAGCTTGAGGGTGAACGAAAATGAAGAGGAACAATTTGAAGTCGACCGTTCGGCTTAGTTCATAAGAAGCACTTCTCCGGTCTAAAGATTAAGATTCTGAATCTCGGTGGGAAATCTAGGTCGACATTTTTTATTTGCATTTTTACATATTAAAGTGGGAGTCTTCGTTTGCTCGTATGATAAATATTATAAAATTTACTATATTCTAGCTTTAGGTAAAGTTTAAATAATTTTGGCGATAAAATAATACTGGTTATTTTTTCCACGACATAATTTATAATCAGACCTATGGTTTCGGAGGTATACCTACATAACTTAAATCATTTAAATTAATTTGGTGCTTTGTTATTCAAAATATTAAAGGCGTGAAATAGAACTATTAAACATGTGAAATGTTTTACTAGAGTTTATTCATATATCCTATGCTAATATATAAAGCTGAAGAGTTTGTTTGTTTGTTTGGTTGAACGCGCTAATCTCAGAAACTACTGGTTCGATTTGAAAAAATCTTTCAGTGTTAGATAGCCCATTTATTGAGGAAGGCTATAGGCTATATAACATCACGCTATGAGCGACGGGAGCCGAGCAGTAGCCTTAAATAACGCGGGTGTAATCGCGGGCATCGTCTAGTATATTACTCGTATATTACTGAAACCGCGTCTAGGGAGATATGAGACTTCGATATTCGACTACTGAACATAACTGAAGAACTTAAAAGCTAAGGTATTTACTCTATAAAAAGATTAACTGATTTTGCAGTACTTCCTTTGCAATATTCTTATTTACTTTGGGGGTGACTTATCATCAGAAATGTCTGAAATCAGACACCTACTAACACTACACACTTACACTTACATAAAACAATTAGCCTAACAGAAGAAAAGTAAACATAAAATTTATTAATTTTAATATTAGGCGAAATGTACACAGGGTGCAGTCGAGCCGCACTTATTACGCCGCGTAATTTCGGATCTCTTTTTACATGTGCCGTAATTATGCACTACCTCATACAATTTTACTCTCGTGTCTCGTGTGCCGCATTTCCGTTAGTGTACAAAGACCTTTATGTGATTTTTTTTCGGTCGCATTTTATGAATTCCTTTTGGTTTCCCCCTCGTGGATTTTAATATTTTACAGGTTTTTTACACAGAACATTTATAGTATGGATAAAATGTCCATGTTTAATTAAAATGTGCCCAAACCAGGGACATATTCTTTTTACTAGAATATTCAAGTGCTTTCTAGTTTTTACTTCAGACTGTGTTTGGTTTCTATCTTATGAAGGCTTTGAAAGTATTCGTGATCACAACTCATATGTTTATAGTGTTTTAGGAGTATGAATAATGTAATAAAGAAATTGAATTTTAATTTGAATAGTCAATCATGGCAACATATTATCCGTGGCTTCTACTCACTATGAGAAGGGAAATGTAAGGGCGGTTTCAGATTAGCGTTTTATACGCGCGTATAAGCTCGTTTTTGGGAGCGCATGTAGGCGCGTATAGGCGCGCCGTATGGCACACGCGCCACTCGTACGAGCGTTGACGTGACGTGTCGTCAGAATCCATGTTGACACTGACAAGATGTCACTACTGTTTCGAGTGAACACGCCGAAATATGCCCGTTTACGCGAGTCCGGTTTTTTGAAGCGCGTAATGAAGCGCGCATGTAAGCGCGTACGCTGAAACGGCCGTATACGCGCAGAAAAATATGCTAATCTGAAACCGCCCTCATAGTCCATCACGCTGGCCAAGTGCGGGTTGAATGTGATATAATATAATAATACCGACTGTAAAATATAATTATAATTTTAGTTACGGAAATCTATTTTCATAGTAAACAAACAAACAATCATTCATATTTAAATATACTTTCGTTTCCTTTATCCATTTCGTTTACCCACCTACCTATATACAACATAATCTTTTGTCGCGTAAAATATTCCCTATACACGAAAGTAGGCAAAAATAAATCGTCGAGATAAAAAATTTACCGCAGACAAAGATTTATGGAGAAAATTTCGGGATGAACATTTTTTGTTGAACATTTGCCACGTCTGTTTATAATATAGCTGACGTTGCGAACATGGTTTTCCTATAAATTTGCCAGTATCTATGGAAGCAAGTCTTTAGATAGTTCGTTTATTGTTTTAAATATAAGCCGGTTTTGCTTTTTTCTTTGCAAAAATGATTAAGAAAGCCGCCATTCTATGGCGGCGTTCTTAATCATTTTTGCAGACAGGAAATTAAAAATGTTGTCTATGGTTATGAAGTGAATTTTGAATAATAGATGATCTAGTTGCTGAGTAACAGTTAGATGTCCTATGAGATAGTATGGAAAAAGCTTAAACACATCAGCGATTGAACGGGCGTAATAGTTCAAAAGTATCATTGTAGAATAATACTTGATCAAGTGACAAAATTCATTAAAAATCACACGGATTTACTTGAACCATTCGGGCAACAATTTGCCCAAACCAAGCATTAAACTCAAGACTAAGTACAAGATAAGATATTAACATAAGCAGAAAATGGAAAGGAATTCATAGGAAGATGAAATCAGTGTTACACTTTAATAAAAATAAAAATACCACAGATGTCACCCAATAATAGAAGCATTTATATTTGTCAAATACGAGTGCTATCTTCTTAAAATAGCAACAATTTATTGTTATAGCTTTCCTTATAGTTATAAGGGGAACTGTTGACGTTTAATATATCGTGGCGATGGCGAACGACTAATCCGTGATGGGTCTAAATGAGACGCATAATGGTCGCTCGGAAATAAAATGGATTAAAGGTTAAAGAATGTGTTATAAATAAAGTTGTGTATAATTATAAATATATGTTATGAGATTTGTTTCGAAAGGTTACAGTTTGTTTTAATAATAATTTTGTGGTTTCTTTACTGATAAACAGTAAGTGGTTTGGAACGACATTAAAAAAGAGTGTGCAGGGTAGTTCAAAAACATTCATTCACGGACATAAAGTATACTTAAGCCCGAAACAATAATCTATGGATCACACAAAGTGTTTTTAATTCAATTTTTTTTAATTATTTAAATGTTTCCGTGGTCCAGTGGATAGAATATGCGGGTCGCGCAAAAGTGTTACTTACTCGGTTTTTCCGAATACTCAGTAGCAGCCCGGAGTCTGGTGATGTGCCTGGTAACGGCATTAGGCTCGCCTCATATTACGTGGGACCTAAACATTCATGGCGAAATGTGGGTGTTATATTTACACCTCTGCCTACCCCTTCGCGGATACAGGCGTGAGACTATAAATAAAAAATATAAAATAATTAAATGTTTGCCCAAGCAAGAGTTTAAATAGTCATCTTGAATGATTGATGTACACAGTGTCCTGCTTTTTGCTTCGGGACACTCATACTAAAAGCCGAACAATAATTAAACACATGTATAATTAAACTAGAGCAATTCATTAGAGATCTAGTATTCTATCAAATTATATTTGGTTTACAGTGGATCTTTTGTCTTAAGGTGAAATTCCTGGAGAAAATTCTTGGAAATAATACCTGGTATTATGCTGATAATTATATACTCGATTATACACTTCTTTTCCAAGTATAATTTGGCCTATTTGCCACTCTTTTTGCTTACTTAACCAGTGTGGTTATTCTTAAAATCAAACAACAAGATAGAAGAGCATATACTTATTCAGCTGTACTTCAGTTCAATAAATTGTGCAGCTCGAATCAAATCACGAACAAGGGCCATTCCAAGTCAAAGTCAAATTTATGTACTTAGTTCAGAATGTGACGCTTTTGAATGTTATTTATAAAATTATTAACCTCTGTACATTTACATATATTCAGAGCCTCGATCGCAAAGCAAGCTTCTTCGATATGATCTATATAACACAGAAACCCAAAACACTGGCAATGCAACACTGCACCACTACCCTAAAGACATTCCGATCTGCAATCTTCCATTATCCACGACACATAAGTATGTATGTATGTTTGTATGATTTCACAACTGTCACGTACGCAAACAGCTTATGTATGCGTTGTTCTCCACGCGGTCCTCAGAGAGCGACTCAAATTTACCTATGAAAATATTATACGGACGAGTGCGGGAGTTTTTCCTATCGCTTTTGCAGTTCAGGAAATGTTTGGGACGTTCTGGTATTTGTAAAGAATACTTTGGTTGTTGATTTAAATAATAACGTTATGTTTCGGGTCTTATGTTTATGTCCTTGAGAAATCATTTAGAATTTTGCTTAGTTTATAAGTATCTGAATTTTGAAGTGATATGCTTGATATAGTACAGATTCGGTTATATGATTAAATAATAAAATTTGAATAGAGATAAAAAAAATGAAAAGATGTTTATGATTTTGTACTGCTACATAAATATAATACACAAAAATACATTACGTAAACATCACATTATATAGTTGTCGCATGAAACTAACTTTTTAGTAGAAAAATTATTTCACATAACACGATTTTTATATAAAGACTAGAGGACGCCAGCAGAAACGCCTGCATTTTTTTTTAATTTACCCGTTTTGGCCGATCCCGTGGGAATTTCGGGAAATCCCTTCTTAGTGTTACGGTCCCCAAGGAACATACATGCCAAATTTCAGCTTCCTGCGCCCAATAGTTTCGGCTGTAGCGTGTTTGTCAGTCAGTCAGTAACGCAAGGATTTTATATATTAAGATAAGGCAACGGAAGAATACCAGGATTGAATCTTTGATTATTAATACAGGTTCCGGAGAAAATGTATTGCATACATAAATATCGGTGACTTAATGTTACTAGTTGCAGGAAATAATTTCAGGCATCAGTCAATTGATACTATTTGTTCTACAAACACTAACTTCCTGGATAAACAGTTGTTGAACGTCAAGTGGCTTACATTGATTGCTATGATAATATTACTATATTACAGGTACTGATCATTAGAAATAGCTCGCTTTGAAGGCAAAGGAAAATAGCTGAAGGACCATTTCTATCACTGAGTTCTACCTATATGAAGTTTAACGTCTAACCCACTTAACAAATAAATGGATCTGTATCTTTAACAAGGTTGTGTTTGGGTTGGGGTTGGGGTGGGGTTATCTATGTAGTGTAAGCGACTGCGGATCATGAGATCTCGGGTTCGATTCCCGGTTCGAACAAAAAGTGATATTGGGTTTTTCTGTTAGGAATTATCCAATAGAAGTTCGGAGTCAGGGAGTGGACAGTGTTACACCCCGTACACCATTGGAAAGCTCGTTAGACCGTTGGTCCTGCGCCGAATCTCTCTGCAGTCGTGTCGCTTTTGGCGTCCCATCGGACAACGAAAATTAGGAAATAGTGAGTGCACTTTTGTTTGCGCACACACTTGTGCACTATAATATGTCCCGCGCATAGCAAGTCTCATATACAGACAAGCCGCCGTGGCCGAATTCGGTCGGAGGACATTTTAAAGTGTAACGGTACTCTTAGTTACTCTAGCTTTAAAAACAGCCTGGATTCGACTGTGGATGAGGGGAATAATGCAAATAACAACAATCATACTATATTGCCTACCACGCATAATATACATTCCCTGATAGCATAGTTAAAAAAGTTATTACATTTCACATTTAACTACGTACGCAGCTAAATTATTAATATATGACTCTTTACAATATAGTTTAATATGCCCCACATTTGGCGCTGTAATAAAAAAGTAATAACACACCAATTTATGCCAGTGTCACATATTTAATAACGCACATACACACGTCATTTACACCCGAAGACCTTGGTTCAAGCACCCATTCTATCAAGAAAATAAAAGCCTTAATAAAAACATCTAAGCGGCTAAGGGCGGTCTCAGGTTAGCGTATTTTTCTGCGCGTATACGGTCGTTTCGGCATACGCGCTTACACGCTCGCTACATCACGCGTAAGCGGACTCGCATAAGCGGGTATATTTCAGCTCGTTCATTCCAAACGGTAGTGATATCGTCTAGCGGCTTAGAAGCGTGTCAAGGCTCGTACGAGTTGTGCGTATGCCAAAGGGTGCGCTTCCAAAAACAACGCTATTCTGAAACCGCTCCATCGTAGCATTCCCGTCATAACGGAACGCCGTGCAATAAAAATTTCACTTACTAAGCTTAATATTCGTGTTGTAACTTCACTCATAAAGCTTCAAATAAAAGCCTAACAATTCATGTTCTCCCAACATGTATTAAGTACGTTTAAAAATGTTAAAGAATTCAATAGTCGCCCGGCATTTTAGGGCTGATTTATACTTGTAATAAGGATTAGGGTAAGCAGTGGTTAAGTGTTATGAAAGATTGTGAAGAATCGCCCGCTTGATATATAGGAATTTTCTTTGTTATACGAGGTTCAATTTGAGAGAATTATACATACCCGACATTTGTATGAAGGAATTAATCTTAAGCTATTGCATACATACATACACTAACGCCTGTTCCCTAGAAGGAGGGCAGAGAATAATGAACGTCTTTGCAACGATCCTGACATACGAGTATCTGTTGTTTCATTCACTCCCATCAACATCCTCATGCATGTTCTTCTGTTTAGGGTACTTCTAAACTGTCCTTAAGGTATTATTTTATCAAAAAGTACTTAAATACACAAGTTTAAAGTAAATTATGTGTTAAAGTACTTTCTAATATAAATTTTGAAGAGCATTTTGCAATCAAAATATTGCAGAAGATGGTATATGCAATTAAGCCCAATCCTACAATCCTCTCAAACCATAGGCCACAAATAGCAAAATTTAAATTGATTAAAATCACTTAAAATTCACCCTTCGTTATTCATAATGTTCAAGCAAGCAAGAATCATAACTTCATACCGCAACCATAACAGGAATTAGACTTGTTTAAAAAGCACTTTGAGCTTCAAGCTGAATCGCACGCATACTTGGCAAGGCGAGGCTGTGAATTGAAAAATGTAAATGATAACTACAATGCTTTTATTTGACTATATTTCACTTAAACACTGGAAAGGATCCAGTTATAACTGCAACAGGTCATGCGTGTTACTTGCACTTGCGAAAATGTGGATATGGTATTTATTTATTAGTACTTTGTACCAATAAGTAAATTCATAAAGAGGTATTGATATCACAAAAAATCCGGCCAAGTGCATGTTGAGCCAAGGAAAAGGTACCTAGATGTTTGTAGTAGACTTGCCCTTGTCTCTTAAGGATAAAGGACTCGATCACAATGTAACTTAATTTAATCAACTATTACTTGTTAATAAGTACAGGTTTAGCACTTGCGATGTGAGTATCCGGTGCTATTAAGTAGATCGCAGCGCAAGAAGAGGTTATATATAGGTAATACTTTTTCTACACATACTTCTAGTATGTGTATTAGAGATGGATTGTATATGGTATTTGAGGAATTATGTTCATGCGTATTGCATTTTTTAACAAAAGTAAGAATGTATCGCGATGCTTGTTGCGTTGTAAACTATGTAAGGTATTTTAAAGGAATTTCTATGACTTCAGAAACACACATAACAGTACATTTATTTATTTATTTATTTATAATAGGTACACAAACAGATTACAGTCTAAACATGATTATAAGTAAGTTACACTTAATTTATAAGCTGGACGGTAATCCAGAGGCAGTGTACACAACATGGATATATTTAAGTAGGTTTGAGTGTGACAAATTATTACTATAAAAAAAAGCTAGCGCATGCACATGCAGTTAAACTATATAATATTTTTAGTATTGATAACCTAATACCTGCAAAAATTGTAACAGCCCACGATTACTTACAAATAAATTAAAATAAACTATAATAATTAAACTATAATCAAACTTGGAACTTTTCGAAAGCAAGTAAATCCGATACAGTTTTTTTATACCTATTGAATCTTATATCAAAAATATTGATCTCTTTATTCACACGTGCCATTCCATTGTATGTTCTACACATTCTTACCACTGGATTATAAAAAGAGGTATTGTTTTTATAAGCCTGAATTGCGAATATGTTAGGAATACGCGATCTATGTGAAGTGTTAAATTTGAGACAAGAAAGCAAAGCCAATAGTTGAATGAACCAACTTATGTATATAGAGTAGATCATATCTACGTCGACGAGTCTTCAAGGATAGTACCCTAAACTTACTTAGCCTCTTATTATACTTCAAGCGTCCATAGTTAAATTTACGAGAAATATATTTTAAGCACCTTTTCTGTACTCTCTCAATGTTATTTATGTGTGTTTCATAATAAGGAGACCAAACTGGACAACAGTACTCCAAGATGCTTCTTACTAAGCTGTAATAGAGGCATAGCGTACTTTGTGGTTGTTTAAATTCTCTAGTAGATCTTATTACAAATCCCAGGAGTTTATTACTTCTTTTCACAATATAATCATAATGCGGACGGAAGGTCAAGGCACTATCAAACAGCACTCCGAGATCCTTAACCACATCTTTTCTATTTAATACATTATTTTGTATAAAGTAAGGGTGCAGAAGCTTGTGTTTTTTTCTAGTAAAAGAGATAATGCAGCATTTATCAATATTGAGGCATATTCTGTTAGACAAGCACCAGTTCGCAATGATGTCGAGGTCACTCTGAAGAGCCAGACTATCTGCAGTTCCATTTATTTTAGTATAAATCTTTAGGTCATCAGCGAAAAGCAGTGCAGGGCAAGATAAACGTTCAACAAGATCGTTAATAAAAACTATAAAGAAGAGTGGGCCATGGTGAGACCCCTGCGGAACTCCAGAAGAAACAGGTACAGGTGAGGAAGAGTAACCCTTAACAGTCACAAGTTGGCTCCTGTTACTCAAGTAAGAGGTGATCCACCTTAACAAGCAACCGTGTATTCCATAGTAGGCGAGCTTAAGACATAACAGTGAATGATCCACTTTGTCAAATGCCTTACTAAAGTCTAGATATATGGCATCCACTTGCCCACCTGTGGCAAAGGCGCCACAGAGATAGTTTTTGTACTCTAGAAGATTACTAAGTGTGGACCTTTTTTTGACAAAGCCGTGCTGCTTGCTCGTGATATAATTACTTAAATGATTATAGAGTGGAACATACACCAATGATTCAAAAAGTTTCGCTATACACCCAAGGATGCTTATGGGACGGTAGTTAGAGCAGGATGACTTATTTCTAGATTTATGTATCGGAATAATATGTGCAGACTTCTAACGATCCGGGAAGACGCCAGAGCTGAGTGACTTGCTAAATAATATGACCAATGGAACAGATAATTCCTCAGAGCAATTTTTGATAAAAATTGGAGGAATCCCGTCGGGGCCTGCACCCTTACGTTCATCCATATTCTTTATTTTAAGAAGGATATCATGTTCACTAACTTCGAAAGGGTGAAGCGCAGCGTTAGAAGATTTCGGTTGGTTTTCCCATCGAGTTGGATAAGAGGAGGGTGTGTCAAAGACTGAACCAAAAAACTCCGAGAAAAGTTCACATATTTCTCTGCCATCTGATGATGTTTTATTACCGTGAGTCATCGACTGAGGTATGGTACTGACTCCCTTTCTGTCATTTACATATCGCCAGAATACTTTAGCATCGTGGGGTAATGATTCCTCTACAGAAGATAAGTAAGTATTATAGCATTCATCGATCAGAGACCTACATCTAGTACGGAGCAGAGCAAACGTATCATAGTCTCGGGGGTTACCAAATTTTTTGAAGCGCTTGTGAAATTTAGCTTTTTCTCTGAGGCAACGAATTAGAGAGTTGTTATACCATATTGGATATTTGAAAGAGTTATTTTTGGCCAGCGGCGTATGCCTTGCTATTATTACGTTTATTATGTCATAAAACCTGTCAACGCTGTCATTGACATCGGAAGAGGATAACATTTCAGCCCAATCCACAAGTCGCAGGTCAGATTTTACAGCTACATAATCACATTTTTTTAAATTAAGTCGTTTTATACACAGGGGTCCAAGGGGTTTATCAGATACAACACTGGGAATAAGTATACTATAAGCTATGTGATGGCTGTCCACTCTACAAAGGCAATCTGTTTCCGACACTTCAACCATAGGCAAGGTCGAGAATACAAGATCCAAATAACGGTTATTTTTGTTGGGAATCGTGTTAAATTGTATAAGATTGCAAGTATTAATCACTTCAGACAATAATCTCGCTTTTCGATCTCGGGCGTGCATTGGTATTAAGGACAACGGGTCAGTCTATAACGTCCAAGTCAAGTTAGGGGTGTTAAAATCTCCCAAGTACAGTTTCAATGGCACGGAATTATGTGTAATATTCATATCTATAGTAGTTCTGATGAGTCATCTTCATATATTATGGTGGTAGTGCTCAGTTTTATTAGTTTCAAAAAAAGAACAAGATTACTAAATTAATTGAATTAGATTTATATAACATTATTTACCAACTGTATAAATGTCACAACACTTAAATGAACAATAATGAAATTATAATAAAAATGTGTTTGTGAAAAACAAACACTTATTTAGCTGCCGTAATTAGGTGAATATTCAATCGTCCAACAAATTAGCCAGACATTTTCACCGGACGTCGCACGTTAACGAACGCATCCAAATTTAGACATTATGTATTTTTTATTCGGACTGTGATGTATTTTATTAAATAGCTGTGAAACACGAAGCGAATTCAGAAACTTTCAATAATTTCTGAATTCGCTTCGTGTTTCACAGCAGTGTTTTCTTCTATATTGCGGCGTATTGGGAAGATTAATAATTGGTGACCTAAATAGGACTGGGCACTGTAGAGCCAAAACGAGCCTAAAATTTACTGAAAGTTCAACTACTGCTCGAAGATATTTGGTGACACTAGACGGGCACAAAATTTGCAGCCTAGTGAAGTAGGTTTGTTTCTAATAAAAAAAAAAACATAAAATAATGTGAGCCGCTCCTGATACTGTTTTGTCCCCCTTCATTCTAACTTTTCCCCACACAGGGGACATATGGTGTGTGACTAATTGAAAATTTATTTTCTTAAATGTAGGTGTTCTTATATGCATAGGATGAATATTGAAAAGCCACCGCTACGCATTGTAAGAAAAAACCTCTGCAGTTTATATTTTTGCCTGTAAGAAAAATATCTTATCTTCTTCTATAATATTTTATCATTTTATTTTGATATAATAATAAAAGTTGCTTCTTCCAGATTTTTACCTCTGAGTTTTTAGATATTATTCCATAACCGGTAATAACATTAATTATATCCTTAACCTTCAATTTCCTGGCTACTAATATTGCTCACTCTTGTATGTAATATTTTGAAGACGCATCCACATATCTGTAGTTCATGTAGATCGTGCGTTGCCAGACCGCATCTAACGATCACAGCGCGATAAATTGCCACAGTGCGGCATGTAGGCAGCTTAGCGGCAGATTTTATTATATTGCAATGTCTTGCTTGTTGCATACCCGCTGTAATGTCGCAGCTAGGCCGGATGCCGCCAAATGTAGCTGAAGATACGTATATGTTATTTTAAGAGGAATTTTGCAGTTAGTCTTAGTGAGAGATTGTGGTGAGAAAATATTTTATTTATTAATTTAAATTTTGCACAAGCAAGGTGTACATAGTTGGACATAATACCATGAGGCATTTTCTACCTGTCAACCTTAAGGTGGAGCAGAGATAAAAGTGGTAGGTGCTTTGGTAATGGTTGTGATTTTACATGTAGGTATCGTGTTTGAATTCTTATTTTTAAGATGTCTTATCACAATTTGTATCATAACTTAAGTGAATTCTAATGTGTTCATGTAGTAAATAATAGGTAACAACATTTACAGAACACTAACAGGATTCCTGTTTAGATATCCTTTGACAATATTCGCTTTTTAAAAGTGACTGTCATCTAACAGGCCAGAAATAATAATGACGATATTATTTAGCCAGGAGCACCTACAGGTCATTTGAGAGTACAGACTCTCTGGAACGATTTTCAAAATTTTTGCACGACGCCCGTGAGCGACGGTATAACGGGATCTTTTCACGAAGAAACTAAGAATAACCAAATTAACAAGCACATGGCATAAAACTCTCTGCGTGACAGTGTTGGTCTATCCAGTAGGCCACTGCTACTCAATATCGTTCTACAAGGACATCAGTATATTCATATCGATGCATAAATCTCGCGATCATTGCTAACGCAACTCAAAGTCGTAAAGTATTGATGACTCACAACTCTTAGAACGGTGTATGTTTATTTCGTAACTATTATTAGTACACTCTAATTATATAATTATATGTTTCGAGTATGAGTAACGTATTGGCAAATTCCATACTGGTTTACGTGTAACAGGAAGCCGTGGTCAAGTTAATATTTCAAAAACGAGAGATTTTAATATGAAAAAAATTACAGAAAGAGTTATGTCTGCCACTGCTAAACAGCTAAATCCACTGTCATCAAATTTGGCAAAGAGATAAATTACAACATGTCAGTCAAATACACAATATTTATATGCGGAACTTTGTCATAAAAAAGCTTTGAACCAATGAAAGACTATAAAAAGGATTAATATATTTTCCTGTTGGTAAAAATATAACTCAAAAAGTAATCATTAGTTAATAATATTATCTTCTTTAGGAAATTTTTAAAATCTTTTAAAACTGCATATCATAAAAAAGAAATGCAAGCACAATCATAAAAATAAAACGAAAAAACACGCAGTATAAATACTGAGTTGTTTGGATGTTACCTGAGATACGAACTGAAATTGTTTATTTTAAAACACACGTGGTACACACAGTAGTATTCACCCTGAATACTCTAAATGTGTGCGCAAAATAAAGGAGAAATACCAAAGACGGCCTGTAGCGGCCAGAAAGTTGTGAATCGTTGAAATTAAACATATAATTTTTAAAATTTATACATCGTTACCGTTTCTTGATAGAGTTTCGGTGAAAGATTTTAGTTTTTATAGATTATTATTTTGAATAGACTATGGTAATAGCGGATGAATGTCTTATGTTGCCAGCATTAAAAATAAAATGAAGTATGGTAGGCAGAAATTGTTTTAAGGAAATAATATATTTATCATTATATTAGAAAACAATATCTTATATTTACTTTATAAATATATTTGTAAAAAGAATCAAGAAATTTATTATATATTCCATAATTATTAAGCGGTAAAAATCGTTTTGTTTTTTAATCGATAGTATAAATATTTTTTCAAACCATTTGCAACACATTTTTTATCTGTTATGTCATTCGTGTTGCTACTGCGCATCGTGAATATTTTGCTCTGATATATTGGTGTTTTCGTACGGTTTTAATTGTAAAATTATTGAATCTTCTTTCTCTTAGCGTTATCCCAGTTTCAATCTAGGGTCCGCTTACTAGTCTAACCGGATTTGGCTGAATATTAGCTTTTAATGTCATTAGAGCATGTATGATGAGGTTAATGAATGTCGAGGAAGCGAAAGAGGTGTGTTTGAACCGGAGCATTTGGCGTTCCATAGTCTCTGCCTACCCCAATGGGAGACAGGCTTGACGATAGATAGATAGATAGATTAGCTTTTCCACAGAGTGACTGCCTGTCTGACCGCCGCAACCCGAAGGGATAGTGATATTCCATGGTTTAGACTAGTGTCAGTATATTTAGAAGGTACTGACGCTCTGTGACGACTGTCAAAGATCTTCATGACAACCAGGACCGACGGCTTAACGGAGGCACGGGACAAGCGATAATTAACAATTCAATACGCACATAACTCCGAAAAGACATTGGTGCGCGCGTGAAAAGTTATTGAATATAAGTTCAATAATAATGATCACTACCTTCTACCCATGCTAAGAATATGCAGCGGTGTTTGTGATTGTGATTAGTTATTTTGGACGAGTATAGTACGAGGTTCCCTAGTACACAGGTGATTATTCATTATTATTGGCCTCTCTTTATGTAGTTTTTGTTCTATATGATACAAAGATATTCCTTTATTTACATCTAGGTATTATATTGTTGTTAAAATTCAATTTTGAGGTATATTTAGTTGTGGAATAATTACCATTTCAAATATCTCGTATCTTATGTCCACCAAGAGTTATTTAAAAATATATATATATAGGGTAATAGAGTAGTCATTTATCTTCCCATAATGTATGGCCAAATGGTACATCTCCTTTCAACAAGTAATTTTACATAATTTTTTTGCAGGTTTGATTTTCTATCTTGTGTGAGTGTAAGTCTTGCTAACAAATGGTTAAGTTTTTACTGGTTAATTACTTCCAAATATTTTAAACACAGATCGATTCCCAGATTTTTCAAATACGTAATCAGTTAGCCATTTTCTCACTATATTTTAGTACAATGGCCATCTTAGTTTTAGGAATGCAAGATATGAGCTTATACATCGCATATATTATGACAGATTACAAACCATCGCTTGTAAATATGTGGTTGAGATGATTCTTTAGCTCTCTTCTTAGAAAACGTTTGTAAAATGTCTAGATATGTAGCGTGCACGTATGTTTTAAGATTATACAACGCATATTGTTTCTCAGATTTCAGGCTATCGTTTTTACAAAATCGAATCCTGTTTAAACACATAATTCACTTGCTGTCTTTACAACGGACCAAAGCTACATAACCTAAGACTTACTCGTAGAAACGTAAGTCAATCGTATATAGGTGTATAATATATATGTATATCTATACAGACGAGTCTCCTATTTCCCTGTAAAGGAGAGATAAACATGCCTTATAAATAGAATATATTGCAGCGCGTTTCTGAATATTGCTGGTTTGTGAATCTTATTTTTATAGATGAACAATAAAACCAACGATTCGAAGAAAACAATTTGATTGCGTTGCGTGAAATGTGAACTTAGCCTCAATACTAAAAATGTTTCCTAAATCACGCTTTTATAGAAAATGTTTTGAATCGAAATTTATTCACAGGACAAATAATTTATGCGTATAATTTTATTACATCACAAAAATGCCATTCATGTTATAAGATCACAAGACTTCAATGAAATTGTATTTCAATTGAATTCTCAGTATTATTTATTCTACAATACCGGTATTAATCGGAATTAAAAATTTCCGTGAAAATTATAAAACAGAACATGTTTGAAGTAAGTCATGTCGGGCGCACGCTATAACTCGCTTCCTCTTACGGTGATTTATTTAGAGTTGTAGTTTAAGTGTGCCAGACTTTGTATTTGTGTGATCGGTATAGGTATGCCTGCTTTATTGCCCGTTTTTCTTTTGAGTTAATGTAAACTCGTTTTCAAATTATAATTTGTAAATTTTACGTTCATGAGGTTCAAATTGTGACCTAAGTGAATCATTTACATATGTCTAGAGTCTCTTTTTATTTGTTAGTGTTTTTTTGATTACAGGTTTGTCTTTACTGGAGAAGTGTTATATAAAATTGTCGATAAAATGTTTAGAGTTCAATTTGTATGTGTTTGGTACAGTCAGTCTTTATTAAAGGTAAAAGTAAAATTGTTGAAATATTATTTCATCAAAGCATCCATATTTGATCAGGCATTCAGTGAGTCAGCTAAAATAAAAGTGTCACAAATATGAGCTCCTGTTAGAAAGATTAAAATTGCATAAATTCGGATACAGTTGATTCCAATTATCAAAATAATATTTCATGCAATTCAACTTATGACTAAATAAAAATGTAACATATATCTGCAATATTTATAATTTAGATGGAACTCTGTCAAAACTGTGCGAGTTCATATCTATGAAGTTATTGTCAATCATCCACACATAAATTGAAAAGCAATAACTGATACGTCAGAACATAAAATACACAAAACACGTACGCACATAAAACAACGTTAAAATCGTTTTCGATCGACTACACATCACTCAGTACAATAGCGATATGGTTACAACAGCTCTATATATATACGCCCAACATCAAAGATTTGTGTTTAAAATTTGGTCTTAATTTAGCTTTACAGGCGTTTGTACGTCAGTGTAGTCGGCCAATGCGTCTTATATCGACGGAACGCACGGAACATTGGTATTGCATTATTGGAAATACCTTTTAAATACGGGAGTGGTACCCTGTGAAGTGTGCGTTGCGGTTTCTGTTAGTAAAAAGTGGTTAAGTGCTGTGCGCAGGCGACAATGGATTACGATTCGCTGATCTACTCGCACATTGCGAATTACTACGATGATTTGGTGAGTTTTAAAAACGAATAGAGATAGAAGGAGAACAAAGCTGCATAGTGGATTATCTTTCATTTTGTTTTGAAAAGTAAATTTGAAATATATATTCTGAAAATCGAATAAACAATTTGCTATTTCTAGTTATTCCCATTATTTACGTCAGAAACAACAGAGAAATAGTCTTTATAATAGAAAAATACGTTTAAAATTATAAAAAAGAGTTATTAGCATTTTAAAATACTTACTCATCTGAAAACTTAAAGTTTTTATCATACTCGCAACTGAAATACAGTATAGAAGAAGGCAGAATCCACAGCTATCTAGTATATTAATGCAATGATAGATCTAAATGTGATAGGTTATATTGAAAGTCATATGATTTCAGTAAGTTATCACCTTGCCGCTCGTGTGAGTACCTGCAAATCGTTTTAAAACACCAATCAAGCAAGAATATATGGCATAGTAATCTCGTACTTTGATTATTTAGGCCTACTTATAGACGAACTGTTGTAGGTATTATAGCGACGCGACGTATGAAAAAAATTCGCCAATTCAATCCTGTTTTTCAGAATGATTGTATCCATGTGTCGCATTGTTTACGATCCCGAAAATCAATCCTTGTAACACCTGTGTCCTGCACAGGATTGCTGTTACTTTTATGGGACGAAGGTTAGGTACGAGTATATTTATAATTTTCATAACAATGTTACAAGTTGTGTTTCTCTTACAGCGAATTATAGCTTCGTGTACATGAATAAGCCACACACACGTAAATAGTTACCTTAATTTAATATAGTATCTAGTACCAACTACAAAATTCTATTCGATCGCGCATTTACAGTATTGCTACGTAGATACTTAGATTTTCTCCAAAATTAATTATGTACTTCTTTTCTTTCAAAAATATTTTTTATAAATCTTTAAATACACCAGTGCTGTCTTCAAAATTAAAAAAAAAAAACGTATCTGACAAGAAGTCACAGCAATTGTATACATAGCTAAGGTAGTATTGAAATTTGCGCATACCTGTGTTATAGTAATCTCTATTTAACGCTGTCACTCATATTTTACTGGTTGTTTAAATTCTTGCAATATCTTATGATATTTACTGTTTGCAAAATTCATATACAATGACGCAACGAGAGGTATGAATTTGACTTGGCGGAATGGCCAGTACAATAACACAACAAAACATGGATTTGAATTGACGTAGTGGCTATTAATATTTTTTACCATTTTATAAACATAAGATGTATCGTATTACCAAACATGATGAACCAAACGAATCTTTCTAAAATAGGAGCCGGAATTCAAGATACGAGATCCCTATTTCCAATTCACTCCGTATCCTGAGTCCATAAATGATTGAGTCCGTACGATGGGTGCCTAGCATATCATGCAATCTTTCCGGGTCAACCGTATTCCTTCTATCTGCACTACCCTTATCATTTTTGTAAAAATCCTTCAGCCATTTTGATGGAATCACCATCAGTACAAACGACAAAATCCTTTAACTATTTCGATACAATTACCATGAGGAAAACAATCATTATAATATAATTGTATATTATTACAGGCCAGCTGTTAGTCAAAACATTCACAGTTTACTATAAATAAATATTTTTAATGTCAAATTTTCAACATTGAGTTTTATCGAGGTCGCTATGAAAATTAAAACAAATTGGCATGTATCAAACTCATTTCAACTGTTTTCATAATGGTAGGAAAATAGAATGAATTAGCTGAGTCATTCATCTGAAAATCGGTCATGTTTATTGAATGAAAGTTGAAGAATACATCGTAAATAATTTGGTTCTAAAAATATTGTGACATCTTTGTTCTTATGACATGAATTTACGTTGAGAGATACGGTTGATCATGAACTCACGACGATTCGACATTTGAGAAAATCAAAGTTATAGAGTTTGAACTTTTTGTTGGAAAATGAGTGTAATAGATAAAAAAAATTGAACTTTGTTGGCAGTAATATTAATACCAGCCGAGAAATATGATATATATAAACAAATAATTTCAATTTCTTTAAACTTCTTTGCAAAATGAATGTAAGCATTTTTTTCTGTTTAAAATTGTGTATGCCTGCCTCCGTGGTCCAGTGGATAGCGTATGCGACTGCTGATCGGAGCTCCCGGGTTCGATTCTCTGGTCGGGCAAAAGTGCTACTGGGTTTTTCCGAATACTCAGTAGCAGCCCGGAGTCTGGTGATGTGCCCTGCGAGGATACAGTCGTGAGACTATAAAAAAAATGTCTATAGGTTTTGCTTACTAATATTACACCTGATTTCGTATAACTGTGGACAGTTCCGAGAAAAGGCAACCTCATCCTCAATTAAAGGCTAGGCTAAAGTCCTCATGTTTCAAAAGCATATCTTATTACGATTCACATTTTCAATTATTTGATAGACATGACGCGTGCGTGGTGTATATTTTCTTTGGCGCGGAACACCAAGAAAATACAGACCGCCCATCGTAATGGGTGGTCTTAGTTTCTAGGGCGGCGTTAGATTCTCATATATTTAAATACTGAAACGTAAACTATCAATTTAATAAAAATTACATAATAATATGACAGCTTTTAAAAATCTTCACTTTTATATCCACCCAGACTCTCAGTTGTAGGTCTATTTAGTATAATTATACGGTACGATATTTTTGCTAATGAAGCTCATATACAGAAACAGGTACCTACCTAAATACTCCTCCTAGCTTTATCTCAGTTTCAATCTGGAGCCCGCTTACTAGTCTTACCGGGTTTGGCTGAATATTAGCTTTTCCACAGAATAACTGCCTGTCTGACCACCGCAATTCGAAGGGATAGCGATATTCCATGGTTTAGACTAGTGTCAGTTTATTTAGAAGGTACTGACGCCCTATAACGACTGTCAAAGATCTTCATGGCAACCGTGATCGACGGCTTAACGTGCTCTCTGAGGTACGGGACAAGCGATAATTGACAATTTAATACACACATAACTCCGAAAAGTCATTGGTGCGCGACGCTGATTCGAACCCGATACCCTCTGCACGGCAGTCTGTTGGTATCTCCACTAGGCTATTGCTGCCTAAATACACGCTCTGAAAAGTTTTGGGAAGCACGATACATCGCTTTGCGATTTACTTATACTTGTTGGCGATAGTCGAGTGGAGGGCCCAAATAATCGTGAAAAACCTGCATGTCTGATAGTTCTCCATAATGTTCTTGAAATAATTCTCAAGTCTGCTAACCAAACTTGTCCAGCAAGGTGGACTGAAGCTTAATCAGGCTCTAGGCAGCACCTACAGATGATAATGATAAGTAATTTGTTTATAAGTACATACCTATATGTACATACATATGCACACTCACTTTGGATCCCGGAGTCTGCTTAATGTCTCTTAACTAAATGTTTAGCTTAATTTGCGTTTTCAGCTTAAAATTACATACACATACATACATAGACTCACGCCTGTTTCCCCGAAGGGGTAGGCAGAGGCATATTAAATGCCCACTTTTCGCCAGTGTTTTGATCCCACGTAATAGGTGGCGAGCCTATTGCCGCTTATTGGGACATTTTGTTTGCCAGAGCCTCGTCCGTTGATCGGCAGGTGCACCACTTGCAGGTGAGGTTGGCTTGGGACCCTAAGTTCTTGGTGGGAACCCTATGCACCCAGCTTAAAATTAAATAAATAAAAATTGACAAGAAACTATTTGTTGACGTCGATGACTTCATAATTATTATGAAACTAAACAAATCGCTGCTCTGTCGTTATTTTCTTAACAAACATGTGTTTTGCTCTTTTCTTTCATCTTTATTTTTATATGCACATATGTATTAACGTACACATTTTTATAGACGAAAACATTTTGTAATCTATTTAACTAGAAAAACAAGACAAAAAACTAACTATAGATTGCGTGTGATAATTTACCCCTTATTTAATAGCCTATCGCGTTTAGTTAAAACAATGGAACTCCCAGCCAGAATCTGTGTTTCCCGATCAGTACAATTTGGGTGCCTTCAAGACGCGAGTGAATAGGCATCTTCTAGGTAAGCGTGCTACATCCTAGATCGCATCAGTGCTTACCATCAGGCATGATAGTGGTCAAACGCGAACCTATATAAACAAAAAAAAAGTTAAATGCCTCGCATATAGAGCAAATTTCTAATATCATATTCAATTTACCTAGTTAAGTACTAGCCTAAACTAAACTCTTAAAATAATAATATGTGCCCGTATAAAATGGTCGCTGTTGAAAGTTAAGCTCAGTAATTTTAGAGATGTCGATGTTTTAGTAGCCTAGTTTTCGTAAATACTGAGCTAAATATAATTAGGTTAGCGAGATCCAGTGAAAGCATTGTGTTTTAATCTATGTTTTGAATGAACTGAGTGGGAAGTGAATACTGTGAAATATTTTTTTAAGTGAAACTGTGGGCGTTTCACTTATAATTATATACTTAATTATACACTTACATTAAGTATGAATAATTTAAAATCGTTGGATCTTTACGTTATCAACGTTAGTCGTTTTGTAAAAATTATATGTTGAAAGTATCAGATCAAAATAAGTGATATTAGCAACAGTAGGTAACAGAATAAATATTTATGCGATTTTTTTTTGAGGGTGACACCGCCTATAACAAAATTATCCTCAAGAATGCAGTAACCCTCTCCCAGTGTCCATCCTTGTCTCAGTGTTATATGCTTTTAGTTTTTTCTTCAGCCTTGCTTATATGTGGCCTAGCAAACTATATAATATCAATAAACTACGATCAGTGGCATCACCAGTAGTTCTTATCACTAGTCTGCCATGTCAATAAAAAATACATAAATTAAATATCATTGCCACTGGCTATGAAAATATCATTACTAAGTCGAACAGTGTCCTTAATTACCCACAAACACTGTGCGTGATTGATCTTAGCTTAATTCTATAAAGAGTTACTACCTTCTTATTTTATATGACCAATTTCTACCTGGCCACGTTTAAAACTTAACTGAATACAGGACACATACAATACTCATTTAAATAAAATAAGTCCATTTCGTTGCCTCACAAATGAAAATCCATTAAAACATATTTCTTTTCAATGCCTTCATAACCCTTTTAGGTTGTATCTCGTTCTAAGCATCCATTGTTTAGAGGCATGACTCATTGTTGCCCGAGCGAGGCTCTAATTGATATTGAACCCGATCAGCAGCCGTGGACTAATTGTGCCCTAATTATACCATTGTGAAAGGTTATGAGGTTCTGGTGGGGTTATAAGGTACTTGGACACTGCACTGATTGGATATTATTCCCTCAATATGTGTTAAAAAGTAGAAGTTAGGACAATCACAATTCATTTATATCTATACTGACCCATCAATTTTATGCAATAAATACAAATCAAGGATTATAATATATACCTTAATATAAACTATATCTTCTGCTTTACCTAAACTTTATAGGAAAATATATATAATGATTCAAGTGGCGTAACTTCAGATACTGGAGCTGTAATTATATTATTTAAGAAGTCATCATTCGTATCTATAAATAGCTATTTCATTTCGAATTTCACGTATTGTAATATTTACGTACCCGTGTTGGATTTCTACTTTTGGAGTTATAAGGATAATTCCTTGAACTTAGCTAAGCCAACACACTTTTGATTAAATTTGTTGTTGGTTCTAAGACAGTCTAACTTTGGACGGATTCTGAAGTGTTAAAACTTGACATATTTAATTATTACTGGTGCTAAACCTGGCTACACAGGTGATACAATGTGAGAATAGAGGAGGGACTACTACGCCAAAAAAAGTATTATAGAATTATTGTACGACGATCCGGTAGAAAAAGTATACATGTTGCTTTGTTACGCCATAGTGTACAGCAACCCTTACACGGATACCAGGTCAACAGCTAACCGGCAGATATGTGGAGATGTGAGCTAAAACACGAGGTATAGGTACCACCGTTTAACGGGAACAGAAATACTAAACATCACATAAATTTTACTTCTTGCTAATAAAGTTATAATTAGACGTGTTGCTGTAGGAGTTTGCAAAATATATTCCTTAGGCTCACGAATGGTGATGTAATTTAAGATATATTTTAGTTCTTTGTGTTATTCTTAGTTCGTTATTGTCTGATATAAGTGTAGAATCAAATAAAAAAATAGATAATAATGTAACATGAATTACACATTCCTACATATTTTATGAATTTTACCTAAGTAAAATGTTTGTCTAAAATATAGTCTTATGAATATTATACAATACTATAATCCTATATAATAAATTAACAGTTAGGTAAAGGTTGGAACCTTTAAGAAGCGTGCATATTCTTTTTTAAAAGGACGGCAACGCATGTGTGCTCTTTCGGGCATTGCAGGTGTCTATGGGCGGCGGTGATCACTTACCATCAGGTTACCCTTGTGACCTTGGCGACTTTGCTCGTTTGTCTTACTATGCAATAAAAAAAAATTGTAAAACAAACATCGATTTGCACAATTTCACATAATTCACTTGTAATATGAATGCAAAGCATCTAGTTCATCCATTTATTCACCACGCTTGAACAAAAAACAAAAACACAGCGACTAATTTATTAGCAAAACAATCCAAAAGGACACAAATAAAACCAGCAAACCATACTATCAAGTATATATAATAATCAATTAGCAAATGAAATCCGGAGCGATTTGTCAAGTATGGGAAATCAGTAAATCAGCGATGTAGGCAGTGAGCCAAGTACCTGTCACGGCGTAAGCGGTGTCAACCTGTGTGGCCCATTGACAAGTGTCGACGGGTTTACACTCAATGAATGTGTCGTAGTTACATCGTAATTGTTTTACATACGGTTTAGTTGGAGACATCGGTTTTTAATTTTTGTAAAGGTAAATATTACTGAATATGGATAGCTCATAAATGACATAGGGAAATATTTATTATTTACTATACATATTTGTCTGCATTTTCATTGCGCTGGTTTCAAAATCTGAGAATTTTCAAAGGGGTTGCCTTCCAGTCACTAGAGTGAACTTCTGTGTACCGGTGTACTCTATAAATGTTCAAAAAACGAGCTGAATGGCTGTACTTAAGGGAAAACAATTTGTAGATTACGCGAGGTATAAACTTAAAGTGAAAATCATTATTATGATGACCGGATTATAATAATATCCTTGACAATCCTGATTTAGCTGATGAAAAATCTCTAAACATACATACATAGACTCACGCCTGTTTCCCGGAGGGGTAGGCAGAGACTACGGAATGCCTTTTGCAACGATCCTGACATATCTCTCTTACTTCATTCACTCCCATCAGATTCCTCATGCATATTCTTCTGGTCAGGGTACTTCTAACCTGTACTGTTTTTAGTATGTCTCCAATCTGGTCAGAGAACGTGCGCCTAGGTCTTCCCCTTTGTCCTGTCATTCACACTTGCCTTGTATATCTGCTTGGTCAATCTTTCGTCATCCATCCTCTCTTTATCTAACGGTAATCGTATTGCTATCTCAAAAATATTAGCCTCGATGCTACTGTGTAAATTGCTCTGGTTATGAGCGAAATTTCAGAGAATACAAATTCTTTCTGTTTCGGGAACGGAAACCGGGACCACGCGATCCCTGTTTTAACAACAAAGTCCATCACAAAATAACAATGCAACAAGAGGTTTTCAAAATTAACTTAAGCAACAGATTAACTTTCTTTTCTTTTATTTTAAAAGCAAACTACAACAGCGGGCATTGTTCCTAACACAATGAACAGTCAGACGCGGTAACTATCTACGTAATATGCGGGCGCACCGCCTGATATGGTTACTATGTGGATGATACTTTATATTGTTAATTTTTGCATAGTTCATTGAAATAATAGTTGCTTGTAAATTAAGCTACTTATGCTTATATTAATGCTAAGTTTCAATACTGTAGTTAACGATGACGTAAGACTGACCAGCTGATAAGGCAAGCGTGAATGGGACAGGACGAAGGGAAACACCTAGGCGGACGTTCTCTGACCAGATTGGAGACATCCTAAAAACAGGACACGTTAGAAGTACCCTGAACAGAAGAGCATGCATGAGGAATCTGATGAGAGTGAATGAAGCAAGAGAGGTATGTGAGGATCGTTGCAAATGGCGTTCCGTAGTCTCTACCTACCCCTCCGGGAAACAGGCGTGATGTAATTATTGTAATGATTGAGTGGCGACCACGGCTAATGTATATTAATTATTAGCCGATAGTCCAGATTTAGAGGCACAGTCGAAAGATTAGTGTTTTGAAAATGGTTTAATCTAGTCATTGGTACAATAATAATTTCAGTACAGCTCCAGGTTTAATATGCATAATAATTATGTAACCTAAAATAACAGCTAGACTTTAAAAATACAGTTTGTGACCTAAAGAGATTTTCTCTTAAATTTTACATGCAAAGCCCTTCACAATAAACAAACTGGTTTGAATAAATTCGTCCATACCTATTTTCGAAATTCAGGTCACGTTTTAAAACATGAGGTAAATTGAAAATCTCAAAAGGCTATGTCCTCGTCCTAAGCGAAAGCGGAGCGGCACCGACGCCGAGATAGGTTGACCACACCACTCTACGCACCGCTGTTGCTCATAATTATATTCTTCGTTTTGGCCGACCTCACGCTGGGCGTATGTGTTCCACGAGCGGGCGCTCGGCGTGTGCCTGGCGTGCGCTTACCGTTCATTCTGTAGTACAAAATGAACGCCGGGCGCACGTCTAACGGACGCCGGCCGCACGCCAACGCTCGAGGAACGCCCATGTCCGACGTGAGGGAGGCCTTAAAGTTGCAGAGCTGTCGTTACCACCCCGCTCACCGCTTTACTCGAGAACGCAGCTGTACCGTCCATTTTATACAAACAAAAAGTTGAAAATTCGTGTGTCCCTAATTTCTGACTAAAATATCGTATATCTTATAAAATTAAACACTTCATATGTTTATGCGCTACATTCCTGCTTGTACTCTTTCGTCGACGGTGTATATGTGTAGGTATTACTAAATATAAACTTGTAATCAATGTAAAGATATTAACACATTGATTTGGCGCGAGAAGCGATTTTCAAAAGCAGCGTGTTCGTTGATTTTAGTATTATATTTTTCGTTATTTTTGTGATTATTACATACCTCGAAATATTTAAAAACTAGCTGTGCCCGCGACTCCGTTCGCGCGGAATTTGTCTTTTCATTAGGCTACAGAATTGATACCCAAAATGTTTTAAGTTGCATATAATACCTATATTGAATAGTGTAGATGTCCTGAAAAAAATAGCTTAAATTACTTTCACTTGTTCGTGCGAGTCCACACCGCGAAGTTACCAATCGCGAGTAAAAGATCAGATTCTTGTGCATGTTCGTTGCCTCATAATCATGCTCTCATATTGTATGGTGGTATAGCAGACAGAGCCTATCGGAAATCGCCACGAAATAGTACTGTTATAACGCCCATGGGGTCGTCATTTTGCTTGATTTCCCTTGGTTTGCGATCTTACATGCTTAGACGGCCTCGCGGTTTGCCATCGTATATTATATTTACCTCAAATTATAAGATGACAAAAATGTTAAATCTTAGCTTTGTCACTGCTTTTAGAGATATAACAAACAGAACTCTGCGTGGTCCAAGTCGATCGGAATTTCAAACATTGTAGGCACTTTTTCGGATACTTTATCCAAAAATGGCAAAAATCAGAACTCTGATAGATTCTGTCTGTCTGTCTGTACTTCCGTATGCCACAGCCATCTTATACCGAAACCATTAAGACTACATCATTGAATATTTTGAGAAAGATGACGTATTCTGTGAACCGCTGCTGCCCGACTATTATACAAACATAAAAAAGGAATGACAATTAAGGGGTCTTCTCCATACATGGAGCTGACGTGAAAATATTTTTACAATGCGGCATGTCTAGGTATTTAAAAATAATTTTGGGGTACCTATCTGAAATTATCGATTTCTCAAAATCAATCGTTTGAAAGATAGATGCTTCCAAAGTGGTTTTGCTTCTCTTCTTTAATATAGACCCCTTAAAATAGATTTCTCCTGAATATCTTCCATGTACAGACATCGATCAATTACATATTTATATTATAATATATGTATAGCTGGCCGCGCGTTAAACAAAAATCAACCGTATAGCCGTACCCATACTGGCGCGGCGAGATTTGGAAGTTTTATTTCATCTATATCTTTTGTGTTTATAACCCGATTTCTATATATTTTTTTAAATAAAATACATATTAAAGTGTACTTTTTGAATTTGGGAGTTTGATAAAGATATATCTATGTGAAATACAATATATTTATGTATTTAATACACTTTGAAGAAATGCCTAACGATTAAACCCGTTATTGTTGCTAATTTATAAAAGATAGATATATACTATTGAGGAGTTTTTTGTTGATCTTATAAAGATCTTTGTAGTACATACTTTTGGTGAATGATCAACGTTTGCGAGGATAAGAGCTCGAAAGCGCATTTTCATCCGACTTGCTTAAAATTTATCGTTACTGCTCAGCTCCTATGTGTCTCAGCGTTATGTTATATAGCCTATAACCTGCCCAGAAGTATGAACTACAATCGTACCAAGTTTGGTTAAAATCCCTTCAGTAGTTTTTGACCCATGCGTGCACATACAGACAGACAGACAGACAGACAGACAGACAGACAGACAAAAAATTTACTGATTGCATTTTTGGCATCAGTATCGATCACCATTCATCCTCCAATATTAATTTTGAATATATATTCAATGTACAGAATTGACCTCTCTACAGTTTTATTATAAGTATAGATATTGTTATAATTACAGTCATAAGTACACCTATAAGTATTCCTCATGAAGCAAATCTACTCCACGTTCTCTGGCAGTGTATTCCGAGTGTAATAGTGGGTTCGATCCCTACACGAGACACTTTGTGTTATCCATAAATTGTTGTTTCGAGTCTGGATGTGTATTGCGTTCGTTGATTGTATGTTTGTAAAGCTCCCCATTAGACTGAATTTATTCCTAGTGCAGGACTCTTTGGTACTTGGTACTTGGTAGCACGGGCTGTTTCCGCAACTCCACCTCTTGGCGTGTATTTTGCGTACGGGTGGGAATGGTCTTGTCACTCGAGCCACCCCAGCTCTTCAAGGAAGGCCAGCAGACTCTTGATGTGGCCCACTGCTTCCCTCAGGGTGCTGTGTCTGGTCAGGTATTGCTGCCTATACTGTGAGACCTCTGGGCAGTCGAGGAGCAGGTGGGCTGCCGTCTCTGCTGCCATATAGGCTCTGCATAAATAGGTGCTTATTAAAGGATCCGTATCCTGTGTAGGCGGCAGTGGCTGTCCGCAGTTGTTGTTTGGACAGCCGAAGGACTTGTTTGCCTATCTTACCGTCTGCTGCGGAAAGAGCCTCCTTGGCCTGCCTGCATGTTTCAATACCACTCCAGGACTGGTCATGCTGGGTCCTGGTTCTGTTACTTACTAGGTTCCGATAAAAACCAGAAGGAAGGGGAATAATGGGCTCGTCTCCCACCATCTCTAAGGTGGGGCTACCTTCTGGCAAGTACGTCGACTGTGTCATTCCCTCTAGAGCCACTGTGGCCCTTGATCCATTGCAGTGTTAGTTGGTTTAGTTTATCTACCTCTGTAAGTTTCTAGTGGCATTCTAGTGTTAGTGAGGTAGGTGACAGTATGGCTTTTGAGGGCTGAGAGGGCAGCCATTCAATCCGAGAGGATCCTAATAGATCGTTCCCTTACCTCACGCACGTGCCATGATTGCTGTGGCAGCTAGGATTATGCCGAAGCATTCAGCCTGGTAGACCGTATTATAGGCTGTATCCTTGTTTTTGACCCATCTGTAAAGATCGTGAGCTCGTCGTGGTTAACTGCTCCTCCATGTAGATCCTCGTACAGTTGGAATTTGTACTTTTTGTCAAACACGAAGTGTTTTGTTATTCGGTCGCCGATGGCTTGTGTTATAGGAACTTCTTTGAAGAGTGTGTCTAAGTTGCTGGTGTGCGGTGTATTGCTGTCTTTCCAGAGCTTGAGAGCTCTTAACCGAACCGCCGACATCGTTGCTTCCTGTTGTATGAACAGGTTCTATGGAGGCAGGTCTGGCAACACTTCAAGTGCCACTGTAGGTGTGGTTTTCATGCAGCCCGTGGTCGCTAAGCATGCAAGTCTTTGAAGCCTTTGAAGTTTATTGGCAGCCGTTATTAGGTTGATCCGAGGCCACCATACTACTGCACAATAGCTTACCATTGCACGTATTATTGTCTTATAGAGCCATAAGAAAATAAAGCGTATCTTGTACATTTCTGATCAGCAAACAATAACAAACGTATCGTTTTCACTTTTATTCTGCTAACGCAATCAGTACAACCACTCATTATTGTAAAGTCAGTGTACTTCACTACGCTCTCATATAGATAGTTATTGACATAACCAGTTAACCTAAAAGGCGGCGTGACGCAACATCAGAACATTCAACATTCGTTATTCTTTAATTAGCACCGCGCGATTGTAAGTGAAGTGTGAAAGGGCCGTACACTCGAAGCATACGAACCGATCGTGGCATTTTGCTTTTTTTTATAGTTTGACTAGTTTCCAGTCTTTGTCCACAGTGACCACTTGACCAGTCTTTGCTAAGGGGGTTTCGGTAATCGGGATAAAAAGTACCCAAATACCTTTTTTCTTATAGCAATAGGCGGCAAACGAGCAGACGGATCGCCTGATGGTAAGCAATTACCACCGCCCATGGACACAAGCAACACCACTGGAGTCACAAGTGCTTTGCCACCCCCGTTGGGGATGGGAAAAGCTATAGGATGAGGAGTGGGATGAAGGAGAAGGAATAGGGGATAAAGCCGCCGGCACTCTCACTCACAGAACGAAACGAAACAGTTTAAATACTGTTACTTTACGTCAATTTTCTGTACCTGCCGGTTGGATGTAGAAAGATTTTATCAAAGAAAAATAATCAAAATCTGTTCAGTAGTTTATGCATAAAAGAGTAACAGACATCAATCTTCACAAACTTTCGCGTTTATAATAACAGTAGGACAGAATCTAAATATTAATAGAATAGAGTTGTATGGGTGCGGTCTCATGGAATGTTTGGTATAACAAAATGTTTTGTGATTGATCTGCAGATTGAATTGAAGTTTATGTAACGTTCAGTCAGCGATGCATATCACTCTGTTTGCTTATTTGAATATTTTTGTTTATTTTTGAGATTAAAATGTTGAGGTTAGCGAGCATTTGGAGGTTTACTCAGCGAATTTTGCTATGTTATTAGAATAGTGGAACATACAGACACTCCAAAGGATTCACATGAATTTTTAACAGACTTCTTAATATTTTAATTCATTGTGATGGATTAAGTGAATGGATCTATTAAACTCATATCTAAGCACATAATTATTAATTATATCACGTACAGGGTGTCACAAGACCCATCACCAAGCCGAAGTCTACTCGTTGTGGACATCATGCCAAGTCATACTAACCAATAATAATACCTAGGAAACTATCTTTTTTTTTAAGTTTTCACATGTTTTAAACCGCAGTTAAAAGCGCGCACGTGCAATGCTCGAACTACCTGCTTATCCATGGGGTCATAGGGCATCTAAAGAACATATTGGCGGGGTAAACGTATCGATTTTGTACCTTATTAGAAAATTTCCATACTAACTTTGAGCCCCAATATCTCCTGAACCAGTAATTTCCCAGGTATGGTGCCCAAGTAAAAAATGTTCGTAGTGATTGGTACAACATGGGATTTCAGTTTTCGTTAAGGGTCTTTTTACACCCTGTATTACATAGTGATAGTACAATAGATTAGCTCTAAGCGGTTTAGCTAAAGGAACTAAAAGAAAATTATTTAAATATCGAAATTCTAATATCAAAAACCAGTGCCAAAAAAAAAGAAGTTGTAATAAAAAGGCTTGAAAGTAATTTATATACAAATCATATAGACCAAAAGCTCACCTATTCATTACACACTAAATTGGATAGACCCCAAACCATATATCGAAGTACAAACATTGCTACACATTAACCAACATTATATAATTTTAATTAAAAACAAATTTGTTTGTCCAATTATCAGCCGATATTGTATTATCTTCGGCACAAATCTGATTATCAATGTAATGTTCATTCGATATTAAAATGAGGACATTATTGGAAGGGATGCGACTTCCCAATCAGCCTTGTAATCGAGTTGCTTTTAAACAGGGACGGAAAATTCCATTGTTTTATTTTTATCTTGACTATTGTAAAATATCGGTTAGTAATAAAGATTGAATTAAGCGGAAAGCTTTAGCTCAGGGTCATGTTTTAATGTCTAAAAGAGGTAAATTTAGTAGAAAGCATGTAGATTTTTAGAAAGGTAGACTGGGAGGTAGTGCCTAAAGCAGAGTATATAAAGCTAATAAATAAAAATACATTTTTGAACTTTCTTGACTATACAGATATTATTTATGTGTTGGGTCTCTTTCGCGTAATTATTTGACGATATAAGTAAAATATCTTATTTTACAATAATAATGGAGTGCCTGTCCTACGTTGATGTATGGAAGTGAGAGTTGGGTATGGTAGAAAAAGCATGAAAGTAGAATTAACGCAGTTAAGATGCGATCACTGCGTAGTATGTGTTTTGTGAGACTGATTCATAGAATTCCGAATATAACTATACGAGAGAACAGTGGTCTGAAAGAAGATGTCGTGACTAAGATTGAGAAAGGAATTCTGAAATGATTTGGACACGTAGAGCGAATGAGTGAAGAAAGAATGACGAATTGAATCTAAAAGGCAAATGTGTGGGCAAGTCGGTCGCGGCAGACCTCGTCGGACATTCCTCGACATGTAGAGGAAGCGCGTGAGGTCTGTAAGGAATTAAGGATGGAAGCAAGTGACGTTCTGTTGTCTCTGCCTTCTCTGACGGGAAAAAGGCGTGAGTATATGTATGTATGTATGTCTTATTTTGCACCAGCCATCTAGTGACCATGGCTGGCTTACGTAAATATTTAGTTTTATTTAAGCTCTATTTCGGAAAGCGCAGTAATGTTTGTTGTTCAATTATCATGTATTGAGTCGAGGCTTACCTAACGATGTTAAACTTTATGAACCGTGGAAAGAAGCATTGCAGCAGATGTATAGAATATATTTAAAAGCTAATTACATGACCTACCCATTGGTTATTTTAGTGGCAAAACACACAAAAGTTAAGGAGACGCAAGGGTTTTTAATGATGTGATTTAAACCCACATTCTTACATATCAACTTTATTTATGTTTTTATTGTAACGCCTCTGATAGCCGCAAATGTAATTGTGTAAGCTTCTTCTAGGATCTAAATAGAATATGCGAAAATGGATAACGAAACTGTTTTAACGTGGTTAAGTAAATGTTACCAATAGCTTGAACCATATTTCTTTTAAATAGTACCTATCTATTTTTTTAATACAAAGGTATTAGCTGTATTGATCGTAGATGTTAAACCCACCTAAAGCAAAGAGCGATATTTACATAGAGGCGCATTTCTTATGGGCGCTCTGAAGACAAACTTTCTGTGAACCAAATTGCCGCTTGGCGGCGTAGCAGTGGCGGTGTCTCTACGAGAGCAAGAGATACAAACGTTCCTCCTGTGTATCTTAACTGCGAGAGCAAGAGAGACGGAGAACGACGCCAGCGCCGCCAACGGCGCCAACTACGAACTAAACTGGAGACAGTCTTCACTTGGAATCGGCACACGAAATCCTTAAGAACTGCGCTTCTATGAAGATTCATTGCCTATAGTTTCTACTAACTTATTGAACGCACTGTCAGGATAATAATTGTGACAATTCAAATGTAGCCAACACGAAATGTGCTAGGTTTGCCTTACCTATGGCGGTCAAAAGATTAATTTAGTAACATTCAGAGGAGCTTCATACATACAGTTAAGCACACATAATAAAAGTAGGTAAGTAAACAGTTTTTCTGAAGCGACTCACAGCAACATTGGCTTCACAGATAAACGAAATCAAAAATAATAAAGTATTTCGTAGAACCAAACAAATGGGTAATATTTTCTATTTTTAACCATAGCAGTGCAGTCGATTGAACCGGCGGATTATTTACGAGTGTACTCCATGGCCCGTGATTAAAATAGAAATAGTGGCTATCGACATCGGGTTTGCGAGCATTACTGACGATCCGCCGGTATTACTGCCAGTTACTGTAAACGCCGCTTACAGACTTGAGCGTTATCTTGTAACAGACCAACGAGCATTCGCCGTTCTTAGTTTTGTCGAACTGAACAACGAACAGAGCCAGATATTGCACGGATGGCGTAGTGGCTTAAGCAGTCGCCTCATCGTTTGGTACTGCGTCGCGTGTCGTGGGTTCGATTAAATTCCCACACGAGACAATAGTTTGTGTGATTTACTAATTGCTGTTTCGAGACTGGTTGTTCTTTGAATCTATTAATTGAATGTTTGTAAAGTACCCCTCGACACAGGATTTATTATTAATGCGGGAGCTGTATTTAAAAAATAAACCAGGATAACGTTTCACGATCTTTCTAGCGAATGCTCTAATCACCAAGAAGTTAGAAGCAAATGTACCTACTGTTCATTCGCTAGAATGCTCGCCAGAACGTTCGATAGAATGATCGCTCAAATACTCTCGTTTGCTTTCTGTTACGTAACATTCGCAAGAACGCATTACAGGTGAATGCTCCAGTGTATTATCACCATTACAGATGTATGTTGAACGCACGTGTTTGAAGTTTGAGTTTCGAAAAGTTTGAAGCAAATTTACTGTTCATTCGCTAGAATGCTCGCCAGAACGTTCGATAGAATGCTCGCTCAAATACTCTCGTTTGCTTTCTGTTATGTAACATTCGCACGAACGTATTAAAAGTGAATGCTCAAGTGTATCAACGCCATTACGGATGTATGTTGAACGCACGTGGCCCCATATACGTCATCGTTTGGTGCCTATGCACGTACGATGTGTGTATGCGCGGTATCTGTAGCTCTCTGAAATAGACTGACTTACAGGAACTTGCTTGATATGTTGCAATTTATGCGTGTGTGTGTGATAGGTGGAAATGTGTGAGTGAAATGTTGAAATGTAAGTAGTTGGTTACGTGTGTGTGGAATGGAATAAGTTTGTTTGGGCCAAAAAGGTGCGACTATGATATTATGATTTTCTTCAATACCTAGTAGTTTTGCCTTTTGATATATTCGAATAGATATATATATATATATATATATATATATATATATATATATATATATATATATATATATATATATATATATATATATATTCTATAGAAGTAGCCAATTTTAAAGTTTTATTGTAGTTTATTAGTAAATAGAAATCTGAATATTTTCGTTTTTTGACTACGTAATCTGATTACTAAACTAATACGTAAAATAGTCGAGTAATTAAGGCAATAGAACATATATAATAACACTTCTGAATAAAATCACGTCTATTTTTGTTGTTTATTTATAATAATCACAGAACATTTTTATAACAATAAAACATTCAGTGTTCAATCTGCTTATCTTTAGTAAAGTCATAAACGTCAGGGAAGCGTCCGTCTAATGGAGTAGGGGTCAATGACCGGTAGTACAGAGAGTAACCCATTTCTGGTATATTTATAAATGGTTTATGTGCCTGCGAGCTATCATTCACTCTGAATTATTATAACTTACTTGTTACTGGGTTAGTTTAAAATTACGTATAAAATAGAACAGTGTATACTCACCTCTTGTTGTGTATAAGTATCGGCATGTGTGTGAAATGTATAAAACAGCTCCTGCAATTAGATCTAATTTTGCCAAAGAAGTTTGGAAGAAGTATTTTAGCATATTATGTTATATAGAAAATAGAATATTACGCTACAATTATTATCCTAATTAATGAAATATTTTTGTTAATTAGTATATATGATGGTAAAATCTTCATTTTGGCAGTCCCTTCATCTGGTATTTTTTTAATAATGATACACGAAATTAACACTTAATAAAATAATTATCGTAAAGCGTGCTTCAGTTTGAGTAATTTTACTGAAACTGAAGCAAACTGTTTGCCAAAATTCTGTTCGTTTAATATTTTAAGTTATTACAAAGAGTAACGTGTAATAACTTAAAATATTAAACGAACAGACTACCTCCGTGGTCTAGTGGATAGCGTATGCGACTGCTGATCAGAGGTCACGGGCTCGATTCCCGGGTCGGGCAAAAGTGTTACTGGGTTTTTTCCGAATTCTCAGTAGCAGCACGGAGTCTGGTGATGAGCCCGGTAACGGCAATAGGCTCGCCCCCTATTACGTGGGACCAATTCATGGCAAAATGTGGGTGTAATATTACACCTCTGCCCAACCCTTCGGGAATACAGGCGTAATAAAAATACAGGGAATACAGGCGTCTATAAAAAAAAAACCATGAAAATAAAACACAGGAAAGTAGCTTAAGCGAATATTATACTAGTATGTCAATACTGAGACTGAAGCAAACTGTTTGCTAAAATCATCTATATAATGAAAATAAAACTCGTGTAAGTAGCTTAAGCTATTATTTTAGTAAATCACATGTTTTGTTTTTAGTTTTTCGTGTGAGTGTGTGGCCAACTCTGGTGTCGGAGTTTTCAGACCGCCCGAAGGCCTCCGACATGGCCTAACGTTCCTTATCCTTAGACAAGAACCGGGACCGACAGCTTTACGTGCCCGCCGAAGCACGGTAGCGCTCAGATGTAAATGCTACACACGGTCACCCATCCAAGTGGCGACCTGTGCAAGCGTTGCTTAACTTTGCCGATCTGTTACGAACGGCAAGCCAAGTCTCGCTATGAGCACTACAGTAAATCATATAGTAAGTAGAGTTCTAATCACATTAACATCAACGGAATGTGTGCATAACGCGAGCTGTTGTGATATGGGTGTATACTATAGTGTATACTGTACCAAGTCTTCTTATAGAAAAAGCAAACGTTTTAATCCACGGCCAATGTAAGTTGAAAGTAAATAACTTAGTTTGAAAAACAAAGATCAGTTAAATAGAGTCCAAGTTAAAAGCAGAAAGCGTCTATGGTTTCACAGATTTATCTAGCCTTGTTTAAAGGTTTGATCAAAAATAATAAAATCAAATACAGGAATTTAATTAATTGTTTTCTTTTTTTTTACATTATTATACTTCAGGCGTGATAAAAGCGGTAAGTAATGTCATCATCATCTTGAGCTCTGTATATAAACTGACCTGCTGCAGGAGATTTACTTAGGTTTCCTCACGACGATTTTCTTCGATGTTAAGCAAGTGATGATTAGTAAATTAATGTAATTAAACCCTTGACTTCAAAATGTCAAGCGTGGTTACCAAAGGTTAGAATGCGAGAACCTCTGCATAGCAGTGCGTTAGCCACTATCAGGATATCACTGCCAGTAATATTTTTTGTTTAAATCGCTATCGCCTGTAACTTAAATTGACGGCATCGGTTCTCGCATCGCTATCTCGGGGCTAGACCACGTACGTTTGTTTTCTTTTAATTAAGTCCAATTGAAAAACTCCCGTACGAGTACACACCGACTAAATAAAGTCGCGGACCGATCGCGAGGACCCTTCACACGATTTAATTACGTTAAAGTATGGCCTTATATTTATTGTTATTTTGTTGCCGTAAGTGGTTCAGTTAGTATGTTGGCATAATTGAGATTGCTTCTTTAGTTTGAGAGGTGTTGAGTTAAAGTTCGTAATTTTGTTCCGAAATGTATTTTATCGCACTTGATGTAAAATATTCTTTTGACGTACGTGTAATTCTATAAACTAAGTGTATAAATGAGTTCTGAATTTGAATTTATTCTGTTTTTGAACCCATTTGTATCTTTACTTGTCAGCTCATGTTCGTCGCAATCATCTGAACCTCCTATATTGGGTGGATATCAAATATTTCACTGAGTTTCCTGGTTGCATCTAAGACTTAAGACAATAATATGGTGACTCAAATTGTGAGAGGCCGGCGTCCAGCAATGTCCTGCGAAAGTCTTGTAGGATGAGAGGTATTGAGCAGGGTAGAAGATTATCCAGCAAAAAATCTATATTCAAAATTTTATTAAAAAACTAAAACCCGACTGCGAAAAAAAATCGACTCTGAAAAAGTATGAAACAAGATTTTCAGGATGCTGAAATAAACAAGCTTACTGGAAAAACAATAACAGAACAAAAATAAGATACTTTATACACACATAGCCTGTCAAAATCATACCTAACCCTCCTTTGGATTTGCCGTAGTCGGATAAAAACTAAAACTGTGGCATTTTTGTGTGACCCATTTCGATCGCTGTATCTGTAACTTAGACGAAAATGTATAATTTACTTGAATGTGAGAGGTCATCTCACCGACCTCGGAGGCTAGATTAGCGCTCTATCTCATACATACGGCCAGCCGTATATAGAAAGAAGATCATAATAAACAGTTGTAAGTGTTACACAGAAATGGCGGTCAGGTCATTTTAATGGGAGGTTCTATTTCCCTAGTCCCTTTGTCCCTTTACATGGTACCCATGGGAGGCTAAGGATAGTGTTACATCGTAGACCACATAGAGCAAGGGTAGTACACACTAAAAGGGTACGATGCTTATTATATTAATGGTGTAAGTTGGTTATGAATGTGTGTAGTCGTAAGTTATATTAAACAGAATTAATAGTTTGGATATACTTTCGATGGCGCTATTTAATGTACTGTGTATTTTTCTTCAGGAGTTATAATTTAGGTGACTCTTGTATTATATTATGAAATATTAACAATAAGGCTGAAATATGAAGATTATTCTTTTAAAATTATATATTTTAGAGTTAAAACTCTTTAAATATGGTCTGACTATCATCAGCTGGTAACTGGCCAAACTTTTTACAAAATCAGAGCTAATCATATATTTTGGTCTTCCTTTTTCTTACTATTTGACTTACCATGCCATTTCTTATTATGCTGGCATTTTTCATCATGGTGCAAGCCTTGAAATTACTGTTTATCCTTTGTAAATGCTTTCTTATATTATTATGGTGGCTATATAAGCTCTCATAATCTCTCATCAATCATCATCATTATCATCGGCCCTGTATATGTATAAACTGTCCCATTGCTGGGTACGGGCCTCTTCTCAACACGAGAAGGGTAAGGCCATAGTCCACAACGCTGGCCAAGTGCGGGTTGGCAGACTTGTATTTGTTTTTAAATAGTGAATTTAAATTTGTAATTTTCACCTAATACATAACTTAGCCAGCTCGTTTCGCTGAGCACTAAAAATTTGCTCAACAATTCGAAATAACACTAAAAAAAATACAAAAAACAACATTAAAAAGCCTCCAAACAATGCCTGGAATTTCCAACCGAGATTTTTTATTTTCCAAATAAAATGTACGGAAAACTAAACATAGGTAGGAATTTTGGCAAAATACCGGTACTGCAGAGAAAATAAGAATTTAACGTAAACAGGCAGCGTGTCCATTAGTACCGCAAAGTTAGGTGGCGTGAAGAAACTAGACTCCCCCAGTGGCCAATCTACGTAGGCGTAGTAACACTTGCCAAGGTACGGCTACAGTGATAGAGAGTTCATTGGAGAAACGAATTATCCCCTCAACAAAATAAAAGAGGTAGGTTAGAGAATGACTAAATTGTATACCAGATTAGAGTTCTGGATTAAGACCTGTCAAAATGAAAATAATGAGTATTTTAAATCGTCATTTACATTTATAAAATTTCACACTAGATGCAGAGAAAGATGCACCCAAAAATATTGTAGTAGCTTATGTGTACTTCTTTACATAATTATACAGCTAAGGGGAGTATTTTACTAAGCCACAAGATACCTCTACTATTATTTTGGTCGCTGACTTATAATAAAGCCCAAAGTGGTAGATTTAGTTGTATATCTACACCTTCTACATATCGTACTGTACTTTTTAAGTAGTTTTAATTTAGTTTACAAAGTAAGTGTTATACTAATAAGATTAAAAAGTAAAGCTCATTTAATACTTCTTTCTTCCGCCATGGCAATGAGTGGCACCACAACTTAACGTAATATGATAGTGTACAATTCATCTCCGCTCCGCTGAGCTCGGTTCGTCGAAGCCTAATTAAGATGAGATGTCAAAAATATTTCTTAACTTTAACCTCGTTACGAGGACTCTATAATAATATATAAACATGATTACAAATTTATCTATAGGTAGATTTAATATTATAGTCTTATAAGCTAATATTCCTATTTAAATAGAGCTAGCTTCAAACTCAGCGCCATTTCTAAAATATTTCATTCCCTATTTTGTCCAATACCATTCCTTGCAGAATATTAAATGCAACGTAATGGACGCTTATGTTGTAAAATGAACTCAATTTCCAATTCTCATATTTTAGCTTTACGGCCCGGTCACAGCCTACAGAAGCGGGCGGCAGCGGTGAGCGTTTTCGATGTACATGGCGCGTTTACTGTGACGCGGCGCGCGGCACCCTCAGAGTAAACGTGCCATGTACATCGCTCCTGCCGCACCGCTCGCCGCTTAGACCGATCTCGTGACCAGGCTCTTAGTAGTTTAGATTCTGCTCTGATAATTATATAAGTCAGGACAAGGAATATTAATCATTCAAACAAAAACCGGCCAAGTGTATGTCGAGCCACGCACATTGAAGGGTTCCGTAGTACCCTTTAACTAGTTACCTAACAATGATAATAGCACTTAACCACAATTTTCATTATATCGCTCGCAATCGCGCTCTTTTTATCGGACATAGAGATACGAGTTCCTTGTAGTTTACAACGGAACCCTAAAAACCAATAAGGGAAAGTCTAAAATGATGAAACTAATACCACAATCAGAAACCTTTGATTTGTTTACTTTGCCCAACAGCCTATAAGCAAAATGGCTAGTCATTTCCTGAACGTATCGTGAGAGATGACTCAGGATTATTGTTCAAACGAAGCCTTACTTAGACAGCCATGAAATGTTCCGTTTTATATTCTTAGAATCGTTTTAGTTGCGAAAGTGAAGAATTATAAACCTTGATTGACAGTTTCTGTATTTGCATGCTAATGCGAAAGGAATGGTGATTTTGCGTTAAATCTATAGTACTTAAGTGTTTAATGTGAAGACGACTATCATTTTCAGCTATTACCCTTTAAGTTAATTATTTATTTATTTTTATTTATAGACTCACGCCTATATCTCCGAGAGGGTAGGCAGAGGTGTAATATTACACCCACATTTCGCCATGAATTTTTTTAAGTCCCACATAATAGGATCGCCTATTGCCGGGTTACCGGGCACATCACCAGACTCCGTGCTGCTACTGAGAATTCGGAAAAACCCAGTAACACTTTTGCCCGACCCGGGAATCGAACCAGGGACCTCTGATCAGCAGTCGCATACGCTATCCACTGGACTACAGAGGCAGTCTTTAAGTTAATGTGTGGGAATTAAAAATAATACTGTACATAATATATGGCGTAGTGATTTAAGCAGCCAAATCGCCATATCACTGCGCCGAGTGTCATGGGTTTGATCCCTACGCAAGATAACAATTTTACAATTATTTATGTTAATGTAAGTGTATATATGTATTTTATTTAGGATTATCTTATTGATAATTTCATTTCAAAGCTAAACCATCCCCACAAAAATGCTTTAATCATTCCTGTCTATCCCAAGGTTGCCTGCCAGAAATCGCCCCTCTCGATAAGGCCGCCGTTTGTACATGAAACTTAGCTTTAAGTCACTGTATAAAATATACTTTGCTTTGGTGTGCAGTAAAGAATACATCAATCAATCAATTTATGTGTTACACAAGCACTTTCAACACTTTGTGTTTCGATTCTGTTGAATTTATATTTATTTTATTAAGAGAGTATTATGATTTCGGTTACTCATATCGTATTCCATATTAGAGTATTTATACAAGTAGGCGCAGGTAGCTTAGTGGAGAGTCCAACAGACTGCTACGTAAAGGGTCTTGGTTTTAAAAGCCACATCGCGGGTCAATGTCTTAGAAAATGCAGGTGCCTGCAAATACACGTGCCTTAAAAAGCAATAGGCTTGCTTCTGTTACCCAGGACTTAAAACTGAACGGCTTACGCATTACAGTTATTTTGAAATAATCCTATACTTGACGTCGCCAGCGGCTTCGCCCCCGTCAATTATACAAACCTTCCTCTTGAATCATTATATCTACTAAAAAACAACCGCTTTAAAACCCGTTGCGTAGTTTTTAAGATTTAAGCAAACATAGGGACAGACAGACAGAAGACAGACTTTGTTTTATACTATGTAGTGATTCGTCACGTTAGCCGTAAGACATCCACTGCTGGACAAAGGCTGCCCCTAAGGCTCTCCACACAAACCAATAAGATCGTCTGTTCACCTTGCGGGAGGCCTACCTCTGCTACGACGTCCGTTGCGTGGCCGCCACCTTTCTGCTCCCACAACCATCGGTTCTTCTGGCTATGTGCCCTGTCCAAGTAATTCTATATTACTTTCAAACTAATACGCACATTATTCCTCAACCGACTATATATATATCTCGGTAGTAGAGCCTTGCTGATTTCAGCATGAATGGGCCGGCTCGACCGGGGAAGTACTACCCTCTCACAGAAAATCCACGAAATGTAACAGTACCTAAACTGTTGCGTTTCGTTCGGTGAGTGAGAGTGCCGGAGGCCCTATCCCCTAACCCCAAGGGGCGGCAGCGCACTTGTGACTCCTATGGTGTTGCTTGTGTCTATGGGCGGCGGTAATTGCTTACCATCAGGCGAACCGTCTGCTCGTTTGCCGCCTATTACTATTAAAAAAAAACTAAGTTCAGCTCCGTTCATACTCCGCTTAGTTTGAATAGCGAAGATGTCTGGCTCGCACCTACCACTTACCGCTTACCTATACATGATATATACGCTACGAAGTATTTAGGTATTATTACCTTGCTATTTTGGTATTCGGACCATGTCATAGGGGATGGCGAAATCGTTTTAAAAATGTATTTGGTCTTTTGGCTGATTGAAAACCATTTTTACTTTGGACTATAGTAGTTATTATTTCTGTAATCTAAGAGTATAACATAACATAGTAGTTTATTTGTAAATCGTGACACACACATGTATATTTTAATTTTTAATTATCTTTTTTATTTATTGTGCCTTTGCGAAAATTATTACATACCTGTTACTTAAAAGATGCTGTAATTCATAAAAACACAAATATTCACAGTAGCTAAAACGTAATGAATGTTATATTCAGCTGTCATTAGATTGACAGACGAATTTAGGATATAATAACTGTTTAAGTAAAATTGTAAGAATTGTTGATGATTTCAAAATAAATAAAGTTAATATATAATTTACGTGTTAACTCTCACTAAGCAGTGTAGCTACCCCAGTTCATTCCCTGGGTTTGTAATTAAGGATAATACATACATACATAGTCTCACGGCTATATCCCCGAAGAGGTAGGACGAATTTAGGATATAATAACTGTTTAAGTAAAATTGTAAGAATTGTTGGTGATTTCAAAATAAATAAAGTTAATATATAATTTACGTGTTAACTTTCACTAAGCAGTGTAGCTACCCCAGTTCATTCTCTGGGTTTGTAATTAAGGATAATACATACATACATAGTCTCACGCCTATATCCCCGAAGAGGTAGGACGAATTTAGGATATAATAACTGTTTAAGTAAAATTGTAAGAATTGTTGGTGATTTCAAAATAAATAAAGTTAATATATAATTTACGTGTTAACTTTCACTAAGCAGTGTAGCTACCCCAGTTCATCCCCTGGGTTTGTAATTAAGGATAATACATACATACATAGTCTCACGCCTATATCCCCGAAGAGGTAGGACGAATTTAGGATATAATAACTGTTTAAGTAAAATTGTAAGAATTGTTGGTGATTTCAAAATAAATAAAGTTAATATATAATTTACGTGTTAACTTTCACTAAGCAGTGTAGCTACCCCGGTTCATTCCCTGGGTTTGTAATTAAGGATAATACATACATACAAAGTCTCACGCCTATATCCCCGAAGAGGTAGGACGAATTTAGGATATAATAACTGTTTAAGTAAAATTGTAAGAATTGTTGGTGATTTCAAAATAAATAAAGTTAATATATAATTTACGTGTTAACTTTCACTAAGCAGTGTAGCTACCCCAGTTCATCCCCTGGGTTTGTAATTAAGGATAATACATACATACATAGTCTCACGCCTATATCCCCGAAGAGGTAGGACGAATTTAGAATATAATAACTGTTTAAGTAAAATTGTAAGAATTGTTGGTGATTTCAAAATAAATAAAGTTAATATATAATTTACGTGTTAACTTTCACTAAGCAGTGTAGCTACCCCAGTTCATTCCCTGGGTTTGTAATTAAGGATAATACATACATACATAGTCTCACGCCTATATCCCCGAAGAGGTAGGCAGAGGTATATTGCTACACCCACTTTTCGCTAGATTTATTTATTAAGGATAATTCACGAAACAAAGCTTTGTAAAGTGACTGAAAACTCCTATCCCAACCTGTCTAGCCAGTTATTGCGTACAAAGCTAAATCTTCATCATCATCATCATCATCAGCCTACCGTAGTCCACTGCTGGATAAAGGCCTCTCCAATGGCAATCTTCATATTGACTTTCAATTCTATTGTGAGGCCAATAAGATGAAATCTCAGTCCTCGGTGGACCGCGAAAGATTGCATAATTATCTGTATTATTGCTTGGCGTGCTATTAGTTTGAACGCCGAAGCTCTGATCTCGCAGATATTTAATCCTGTGCCCTGCTGCCTGAAGTGTATTGTCTCCCTTTGTTCTCTACAGTAGTCATCATCAGCTTTTAACAGTCCACTGCTGGACTAGGCCTCTCCTTTGAAAGGAGGAATTGGCCTACTATACCACGCTGGCCAAACGGGTTGGTATAGGGTTTATATCAAGTTTTCCTTCTCATACAGTGCTGTTCTCTGCATAATATGCTCCCTCTGTCAGCTCTTACGACACCCATGGGATGATATGGGGTGGTGACATTCCGTATTCTTAATCCGTCACCACACGGACTTACAGTAGTAGTTCGTGGAAACACTACAAAGTTGACATTGCGTTGGTAAATAACATTCTATGAAACGAGGTTCGTTTGGCACCAATAACATGAAAAAGGCACTCAAAAATCAAGCACATTGGTAGAGGAATTTAGTACTTGTACTTTCCTTAACCAAAAGACATCTACTCGTAGTTATAAACTTTGCGCTTTACTCTATTGCTGTTATTGTGAAAATAGTCACTAAATGGTCATATCATGTGCTTTATGGATTTTGTAAATACTTTTCCCACAATAACATAATTGTTGTACAGTTTACACGAACTTTTCCCGATAATACCCGGTCATTTCGCAAAATCGCCCTTTCTCGTTCAAAAACAATAATTATATTTAACAGTTTTGTATCGCATGCAGTTATCAATGCAATAAAAGGCAATTGCCTTAATGGCACTACGGTTAACTGTTAAAAATAATTATGGCGAACTGTTTGAAAATTAAACGGACCACTTTTATGAAATTTTCAACTTTATATGGCCGTTTTAAACGGCGAGAAAAATGCTTTTTCTTTTTTCGTATAAAGTGGCCGGTCTCTTCATTGCCGTAGCCGTCAAATGCAACTTTCATACGAATGTACAACATTTTGTCGGCGTTTAAATGTCTGAAACTGTTTCAGCTAGTTATGTCTGTTGTGTAGTTTGAACTAAAATCGGACCTGCTCTGATCGCTATTTCTAAATTCGGTCTGTTAGTCACAGTGAATTGGCAGAAACAATGGGATACGATTTATAACATTTTATTTATACCAATGAACCATGTGTAGATCAAAATTTCGATGACAATTTATTTTTCTGCTCTGTCCTTGAATTTTGAATTGAACATGAAATATTGGTAATGAAGTACAAATAACACTATTTCAATTGAAAAATATATACAAGCCGAATATATATATATCCGCAAAACTAGCTTATTTCTATAGTCTGGTCATATCAACAAAATCAAAGACCAAGCAACACTTATCGAGCTTACATTATTTATACAATAGCAGAGGTCTTATTCTCGTATTTTTATATGACATTGAAATTATATTTTGAATGGACTCAGAAGCGGTATTCTGATAACCTAATGTCATTATCGTAATTTGAACTAAACAGTTCTAATGGAAGGAAAGAGGAACCCACCACGCACCCTCGAATTGACCACCCCAACTATTGCAATAGAAAAAGGTTGACAATATCGAACTCCTCTAAAAGGATAAGGGATATAGGAATGGTATGGGTTCCAGGAAGATACCTGACTTGCAGTATCCCGCTGTATGCGCCGACTATTCTTCGACACGTGTTTCGCCTCTGCACGAGGCATCCTCAGGAACGATGGGCAACGACTGAGCCTTTTCTTTTTTTGGTAAACCATACAACAGCGGACACTGAGGGTTCATCGGTATAAGACTTTTCACTAAATAGCAGTTGTGTGGAAAAAGGTAAGGCTCAGTCGTTGCCCATCGTTCCTGAGGATGCCTCGTGCAGAGGCGAAACACGTGTCGAAGAATAGTCGGCGCATACAGCGGGATACTGCAAGTCAGGTATCTTCCTGGAACCCATACCATTCCTATATCCCTTATCCTTTTAGAGGAGTTCGATATTGTCAACCTTTTTCTATTGCAATAGTTGGGGTGGTCAATTCGAGGGTGCGTGGTGGGTTCCTCTTTCCTTCCATTAGGTTACAATGGAGTTCCGCCAAGTAACGCCTGATTCAATCAACTAAACAGTTCGTCGTTGACACATATTTTGACACTTGTTTCAATTTACGATCTCGTTACAACTTCGTTCAATTATCAGATAATTTAGAAGAATACGCTTTTTGTGACGTAAGTATGACACTGACATTATATCGAAACTGTATTTATTTAGGAAAATTGGGACCCAGTTCAAAATAGCGTAGTTTATCCCGCTCCCGCCTGTCACCAACAGCTTGATAATACGTTAACATGCCCCAGATCACGGTACATTGCCTCTCTAAGACTCGGCCCCTTTGACTTTAATTGCAATTTTGGTAGGCGGTACGGCACTCTAAATAAAATGCTTGCTAAGACACGTTGCCTCCACTTTTATGTATGAGTAATTAAATCAGTTTAAATAAATATGCCTTTGAATAAGATGCCAGGGAAACATAATTATTACGGCTGCTATTTCTTGAAGAGATTTCTTTTTGAACTGTTTGGGGCAGACTTTACGCTGTTAGGAGGGCTCGGGTAGTGTATTTTGGCAAAAATAATAAAAAATATTGAAATAAAAGTTTTAGCCTCTCGTATGCTGGGTTACTAGACATAATTATAAATCTATTGTGTCTCGTGCACATCTGCTCTTAAGCATACGAAAGGTTAACACTGAAAAGTGTGCCTTCAAAAGATTGGTATACGTACCGCGATACTAGTATCTTGGAACATTGACAGCTTTCGTTGCTCGACAATAAGACTTTAGCGAAATACTCGTAGCTAATTAGCTATTTAGCTTTTTCGCTAAAATCTTATATTATTATATAGCTACTAGACTTCGCCAGCGGTTTCGCCGCCATTGGACGTTATACCCTCTTAGGAAGGGATTTTCAAAATTCTACTCTTAGTACCCCCCTATACTCCTCAAAGATATACATGGCAAATTTCAACTTCTTACGACCAATAGTTTCGGCTGTGCCGTTCCTGTCAGTCAGTACGGCAAGAATTTATATAATTTTTAATAGTAATGTATATGCATCTATAATTTGTAATGCAACTATATATAGAAACAGTCATTCGCACCATATCGTAGTTGCTGTATATCAATATCTTACATATATTCTAAGCATGGAATATAGAAATTATTAATACGCCGTGGCATAGCGTTATGGCGTGATCTCGGTATGCGCCCCCATTCTTTACATTGGCATGCCAGACGAGGCAATACCGCCTTTATTAATATACATATACATGTCATATTTGTATATAGCGAAGATGTTTTGGCATAACTTCGATATGAACAAGTAGGGTGGTTTCCCGTAAGCACGTTCTAGCCCTGAAATATACATGATATTAAAAAGGGTCAATATGACTTTTACGGTGTTGTCATGATTGATTACATAAAATATGTTTTCGCTGAATTATTTGAGTTAAGGTAACTGCTAAGTTACCTGAGGGAAAATGCTGTCTTAAACGGCATTTCGGTTGAACTATAACATACCTCAACTTAAAAGTACTGAGTTTGCAAGGGCGATATTTTTGCCTTTGATTCGAATGTATAGATAGGTAGTACCTTTAACGGTACCACGGTTTACTAATGTTTGCCATAATTTAAAATGCCATTATTTCATATGCCATACTGGTATTTGCCATAATTTCATTAGAAATAACGCTTCAGTTGTCATAATCGTGAAATGACATAAAATGACTTTCACTAATTCCATTGGTCATAATCGATCAAGTGTCATAATAATTTAAATCCATAAATGTATTTGCTATAATTTTCGTTTTCAATAATCTAAAACAACTTCAGTTTATTAAACTAGTGTGAAGAATGTGTGAATGAAAGGGTCAAAAGAGAACCCTAACCTAACCTATCCGAGTCGAATTGCACTGAGTCGGGGTGTTAACAATAATTAATTCAACTTCAGTTTATTGAACTAGTGTGAAAAATGTGGACTAAGTTGACGGAGCCCTGCTTCGCACGGCTCCTATTTTTGGGTCAAGGGTCAAAAGAGAACCCTTTTTTTTTTTTTTTTTTTTGGTATCGGGTTGGAAAATCCTCAGGAGTCCCTCCGCCCCGGGGGGGAAGGACGAAGGGGACTGTCAGACTCTTACTGACTAAAAACCAACCCGTGCTCCTCATGTACCCATGTGTCGGAGGGTAGGGTTTCACCAAAGCATTCCTCGCTACCCCCCGACGGGTATTGGCCCGCCAGATGGTCAGGCGGGCCCCGAACGAAACCCCCTTGGCGGCGGATGAAGGTGTTGGGCTCCGCCGCCAAAACACCCAGCGGCCGCAGAGGATAGGGAGGACGGCAACGCAACACCGCATCTCCTCTTTCTCTGCGGCCCCACCGCGACGCAACGATGGTGCGCCCCCATTTGGTCGCGGGAGATAGGGCGCGGGGCAACGCAACACCCACACGCCTCTCCTCCCGCGACCGCACCCGACTGCGAGGGACAGACAGAACTGTCCCCCGCACCCGCACCATGGGACGCATCCTACGCAGGCCTCTACCAAGCCCACGTGGAGCGTCCCCTCCCGGGATCCCGCTTAGCTTCACCGTGGGTGGCTTCTAACCCACGGTTACTGAGCGCCCCCACCACGACAAGGTGGAGATCCCACGGGGGGGTCAAAAGAGAACCCTAACCTAACCTAACCTAACCTATCCAAATCGGATTGCACTGAGTCGGGGTGTTAACGATAATTAATTTCGACCTAACAATATTATGTATAATTTTCATTATTATATCAAATTTTGATTATGTCAAGAGTCGATTATGAGATGTGTTACTTATGGCAACTAATTATTATGATATATGTTGTTATAGAAAGTCATTTTATAGCAAATAATAGTTATCACTGTTGAGTTGTTAAGGCAAACGTTATTAGTATAAATGATAATAGTGCAAATAAATATTATGATCGGGGATGATTATGGCAAACAATATTAGTGCAAATGAATTTATGGAAAACGAGAGAATACCCGGTACCACAGTGCAAATGATACTGAGTGATTTTATGTTACAAGGACTGATTAATATGTAAGCTAGTTACTGCTTATCATCAATGACTGCTTTAAAAAGTGTAAGTATCATAAAAAGTAATACAATACCTCCATTTCAAGTAAACTAATGCATTCTACGACTGATATAGGTAGTTAGGTACCTGACTTATACATTTGTTTATATTTTTCGATCATGGCGCAGGCAACAGTGTCGAAATATTACATACTTAAATCGAATGTTCGCAGTCTATTCTACCCAAAAACAATTTAAAATTAGATAAACTTCATGACCAGAAACAATAAACTTCTAAGCCAAACATTACCTATGACTAAGACAAGTTATTGATTCGTCCTCTAAGCACATATCCTTAGATATGTTTCCAAATGCTATGGTTCTAATGAAAATTGACAGCTATGATTTGTATTACAATATTCATCTATTGGCTTATGCATTCAAGAGTCACATAACGATTTCTACTCTTTACTAATGCAAGTAAAAGAACACAAAACGTGAGATGATAAGCACTCATCAACGCAACGAATATACATATTTTTGTTTAAGGAAAGTCTCGTACATACAATATAGTAACTATGTTCATACGACTAATTAAAACTTTTAATTGCTCTTCTCTGTGTAATTTTTTACGAATGTTTTTGGAATTATTCGCGTGGTCTTTTTGCACTTATTCATAGCTTTTAAAGTGTTGACACAGAATGAATAATGTGATATAGAAGAGGATATGGGTAAGAAGCGAATTTATTATTTGATCCAAATTCTATGTGCATTTTTGAGCCTGTTCAACGCTAAAAATGCTTTTCCGATACTGTTTACTGCTATTTTCATCAGCAAAATAACGAATTTAAAAACTATAGCTTACAACATGAAATTCAATTTCTAAGTTTCTTCAACCTTATATTTGGTAAGATTAAATAAGATTTTAGTACTAAAAAGGCAATATACTATACAATTACCTACAAATATAACCCGTTTTTACACTACATCGAAGAAAACCCGCATCAACTAAACCCTAACCTTAGCTCTTTTGTCTGCAGTAACTAGAATAAACGATTTAAAGTAAATGGTTATTAATGTCCAGACGTCTCGGCTCAGTCGTGACCACGACCTCTATAAAAGCCTCAAAGCCTTGAAATGTTGGCGAGATAAAAATTAAACAATACGGAGTATGACTGCACAGGCTGTGAAGAATTAAACGGGAATGGTAGCACTTTGAATATGATTTACTATTTCTTTGCTCACCAAATTTTATTCTTTGGGTAATTGGCCATCATAATGCGTCGATTCTGACTGTTAGACGTATTTTGATTTTAGTATGTATTGCATACATCGTGAAGAAACCTGCACGTCTGAAAGTTCTCCATAATGTTCTCGAAAGACATGTGGAGTCTGCCAACCCGCACTTGGCCAGCGTGCTGGACTATGGCTTTATCGTTCTCATAGTCAGAATAGGCTCGTGCCCAGCTGTAGGGCAGTACGTATACAGGGCTGATGATAATGATGATGATGTATTGCAGCCTTCAGGGTTATAATGTAGGAACACCTACTATCGAAATCAGTGCCATTAGGTAAACTGATATAAAACTTAATGCGTTCAAAGATTCTTAAACATGACATTCTTTACATGTACTGTCTTCTATAATACGAACATTTGAAACAATTTTCTACGTCCTTCAAAAGAAAAACAAACTAGCCTATCGCACAATTTGCCAACACAATCTAAATTGCTATCTCCTCGTTCCTGTGTAGTTTGTCTGTCAATTCGTCAAGTTTTCTTTGTGTACGAGCGAATGGTAGTGTACGGTCCGCGTAGGCGTTTTATTTAATAAAAACGTCATGTTCGCAAATAACGCGTGGATATTGATTAGGGTTGTGAGCAATAGATCTTATCGTGGTGCAAGTTGTAAGATTCAAGCTATATTGCTTGTTTACCTTATTTTTTTGTGTTCAGTCGCCCGCGGCTCCGCTTGCCCCTAAGGCCTCCCCTACATTAGGCGCGCGCGTTCTCCGGGCGTGTGAGTAGCGCGAGCGCTACGCGTGCGACGCGAGCGCGCTGCGTGTTGCCGGCGTGTGACGTGTGTGCAGTGAGCGCGCGGCGCGCACGCGACGCTCGTCTTGACGTTTAACCCCCTTCAAGTAGCGGGCGGTGGGGATAGCGAGCGGAGGTGTAAGAACGCGACTCGCGCGCCGCGTGTGCGCCGCTTGCACTCTTCACACACGCCGCAGGGCAGCAAAAAGCGACACTCACGCAGCGCGCTCCCGGCACACGCCCGAGGATCGCGTACGCCTAATGTGGGGTCAGTCTAACTTTCAATTCTTATTTACTAAGGAAAGGTATAGTTAATGATCTTTTGTGGGTGCCTATGCCTTAAAAGGCACCTGATGGCCAAATTCATTGTTTTAGCTTTAGTAGTTTGGGTTTAGCAATGCCATGTCAGTCCAATCAAGACATTTCATAAATACATCCAGGTACCCAAAGCAATTGATGTAGTGCTTCTGCGTCTTATCATCTCCGTTTATGCCCATCACAAAACTCGACTTGCAGACTTTAAAGCCGAGGGTTATCTTTCTAATCTAATTGCATTTGAAATAATATTTAGCTTTTCATAAAGTGACTGCCACTAGTTCAAAGGATTATTCTATGTCACATGGCAGAATTTTTGAGGGTACCGACGCCCTGTAAGATTCATTATATAACCTTATTTTATACACTGTAAATTTAAATTCTCCAAATTATTTACAAATATTTTTAATTTTCATTAATTTTATTTTATGTTACACGATGTTAAAAATTCACTAATTAAACTTTGTATTTGTTTCAGGTACGTTATTTCTGATAATCTGATATCAATATCAACTTTGCACTAAACCGGTAAAACGCGTCCTCTACGTAAGTAAGATTATGAATTGTTGAAATATTATCTCAAATCTGGCTCCATAAGACAAGAAATAGTCGTAATTTAAACGGATATTTTCTCTTATCTTCTCAAAGCTAATCATAAAAATACAAAGTTTACTATTTTGGCTACTATAATTTAGGCTCGCCCCCTGACCTTACGTGGACCTAAAATTAATAACATGGCGGAATGTAGGTGGGATATACCTACACCTCTGTCTACCCCTTCAGGGATATAGGCATGAGTCTATAAAAAAATAAATTTAACTAAAGAACGCCCGCGGCTACGCCCGCACAATTTTAACCGTTTCTGTCCGATCCTATGGCAATTTCGGGAATTCCCTCCTTAAGGAATATAAATAATTATAGACTCACGCCTGTATCCCCGAAGGGGTAGGCAGAGGTGTAACATTAGTAGCAGTACACTCACATTTCGCCATGAATTTTTAGGTCCCACGTAGTAGGGGGTGAGCCTATTGCCGTTACCGGGCACATCACCAGACTCCTTGCTGCCACTGAGAATTCTGAAAAACCCAGTAACACTTTTGCCCGCCCCGCGACCCCGAATCGAACCCGGACCTCCGATCAGCAGTCGCATACGCTATCCACTGGACTACGGAGGCAGTCAGGAACATATAAGTATACCAATTTTCAGCTAGTTTTGGCTGTAGCTAGTCAGTCAGTCATCATCCTCTTAGCGTTATCCCAGTTTCAATCTGGGGTCCGCTTTCTAGTCTAACCGGATTTGGCTGAATATTAGCTTTTCCACGGAGCGACTGCCTGTCTGACCTCCGCAACCCGAAGGGATAGCGATATTCCATGGTTTAGACTAGTGTCAGTTTATTTAGAAGGTACTGACGCCCTGTAACGACTGTCAAAGATCTTCATGACAACCGGGACCGACGGCTTAACGTGCTCTCCGAGGCACGGGACAAGCGATAATTAACAATTCAATACGCACATAACTCCGAAAAGTCTTAGGTGCGCGCCGTGGATTCGAACCCGACACCCTCTGCATGGCAGTCTGTTGGTATATCCACTCGGCTATCGCTGCCTTTGTAGCTAGTCAGTCAGTAAAGCAAGAATTTTATATATACAGATAGTATTAGAAATATTATACATAAGACAAAAAGAACATGGTCCAGTCTCTTATGACCTGAGCCACAGTGAAACGGTGCGGGTGCGGCCAGGCTATCTGCACCGTATATCGCCCGAGGCGTCGGCCTCTGTAATTGATTGATACGTCCAACGGGTTGCCCCTGTTTTGTTTAGATCCGCACTTGCTCAACAACAACGCTGGAAATTGGATTTTTTGTGTATAAAAATTAGCTGCGGACTGCGGCTTTCAGGGGTTAATTGATCGAACGGGTTACGGCTTGTGTGGAAGAAATAGGGAAACTTTTTGCTTGATTGGAATGAGTAGTACGCGATGAATGAGGTGGATGTGTTATTGGATAGGATTGAAGATATTTTCCATGAAAGGAACCTACGCTGGAAAGGAAATATATAAAAGTATACGTAATTTGTTTCTCTACGCCAATGAATTACTTCTGAGAACTACTAAACTTTTATTTCGCACTTAGATGTAATCATCAATAATAATGTTGTCTGACTTGAGACTGCATTCATAATTTCTTGCGATATAAGTATAGTTTCTTCCATTATTAAACCAGCGATACTATCATACTTTCTTAAATATTCGAAGCAAAGATTTCATGACAACTACAATTACTATAATAATATATCGCTATCACTGTCCTAGCGTTATCCTAGTTAATACTAATCTACCACATTCACACAACACCATCTAGTCCCAAACTAAGCAGAGCTTGTGCTATGGGTACTAGACAATGGATAAACATAAATATATACTTTTTTTTTAATACATACATATTATACATAGATACACCTAGGCCAAGACAAACATCCATGTTCATGCACACAAATGTTTGACTTGAGCGGGAATCGAACCCGTGACCTTCGGCGTAGCAGTCTTTTACACTCCCGCCACGCCACGGGGTCGTCAGACTTGCATCCACGACTTACGACTTGGATCCTGGGGTCCGCTTACTAGCCTATTCAGATATGACAGCTTTACAACAAACACTTCTATAAGTATTATAAGTATTAAAGGAATATATTCGTGACATCGTACATTGTTAGGCAAGCGTGTCAGTCTGAGGCAGCAAACTTTATTATTTCACCCTTTCTAGATTTTCAGTAGACGAGTGATGTTATTACGATAGCTTTTATATTTTTGCTCGACGCGACGCTAGAAAAGGGCGGCTGAAAGGAATATATGTACATTCTATAGTATTGACGACGTTCTTATCTTGTCCCGAGGTTTCTTGTAGAATTCGTGTTAAATTATATTTCTTTTAAGTCGTAGCTTGATCTTTAGTGGATAGATATCGTGGTAGTTTATAAGAAGATGATGGTATACTTGGCTATGTACATCAAAATCTTAAAAATGTGTGGTTAAAATTCGTTAAAGTAGATGAAGTGATTGACTTGACTACACGAATGGCATAGTGGTTTACGCAATCATCTCACAGTTTAGATACTCGCCGAGTGTTGTGGGTTCGTTTCCCACACGAGACAACACTTATTGTGATTCTTAATTAGTTATTTCAAGTCTGGCTGTTGTTTGAGTTGGTTGTTTGAATGTTTGTGCCTTTTGTCCTTCACGACATAGAATTCGTTACTAGTTCAATATTTGGCCTTTTAATAAAAATAAGATTCGATAGAAATATTGCCATAATAAAAGTGCAAAACTCTAGTAGTCTGTATTGACTAAAATCTTGTCACGAAACTAATATCCATATGATCTATATTCATATACACGTATTTTCTAGGTTTCTAGTCTGTGTGACCTCAAAGTTATAAATATATTTTATGCTTGTAGGAACACCGAATTTATGCATAGCTTTTCTATGCTACCTACCTACGTATCATTTCGGGTGTGATTATCAATCTAATGGCAGTCGTGTAGTTATTTCATTAAATTTTCTAAATACCTTTTTATTCGCACAAAAGTAAAACCTTATTCATCCTGTATTGTTATCGTTAGCCTTGTAAAGCAAAATAAAAAAACTGGCCCTTTCATAGCTTCTACTTTCACTTTCAGTAAAAAGCCGCCCTAAAAAACTGTGACCGTTAAAGCTAAACTACTTTAATATATTTCTTCCCTGAAAACCCCCAAACACATTATATTGCTTATAATATATTTTTATATACCAATCCCGTAACCCATATATTTGGAGCTAACAAAATAAACCCATTATCCTTTCTGAACTTCGCGCGTCAAGTCCATTCATTATGTCACACGGACAAAAGACGCTGGGACTAGGGACCCTCACACCCGACTCATGGGAATACGTCGGCTATACACACTATTTAGGAAGTAAAATATGTGTATGAAATTTAGGAGGATTACTTCGAAAAAATTTTGGAGGATTTTCCGTGGAAGGCCGCAAAATTCTATTGCTGTTTGACGATTCAATCGTGAATTCTTCGTAGAAATGGTTGCTGATTTATTTGAATGTATTTTAATATTTGATGCTTCTTACACTTGTCTAATCAATAACAAATGAACAATCTTTAGCTTAAAACATGTTATGAAGTGAAGTTCCCATTCTTTCCTGTCTGTAAGAAGGAGATAAGCTCAAGGACGACCAAACGAAGTTTTAACAATTCCACCCCTAAATTGTGTAATTTCCGAGGAAGATTGAGGTGTATAAATCAAGAGGGCATAGTCTTGTGTTCAATAATTATTGCCGGGCTGTAGTAAGTTTTACAAATATTCAAACCATGTCCGTCATTATTTTTACACTCATTAGCTATTATAGCATTTCGTTATTATTAAAACATCAGAGCCGTGTAGTTGACGGCATAGAATACAAGTGTCACCACCCCCTATCTTCCCGTGGGTGTAATAAGAGGCGACTAAGGGATAACACGATGCAAATACCATCTTTGCGTAGAGACGGAAAACTCGACAACAAACCCTATACGACTGCCTGGTTGGTCTCGCGGCATAAATGTGCGCGTGGGATCGGGAAGTCCCGAGTTCGATTCCTGTGGCGGGCAGTGTTATTGGGTTTTTCTGTCACGAAATTCTCAGTAGCAGTATGGAGTCTGGAAATGTGCCCGGTACGGCGATAGGCTCGCCCCTTATTACGTGGGACTAAAGTATATCTGGCGAAAAGTGGCTGTAGAAATACACCTCTGCCTACCTCTTCGGGGTTATAGGCGTGAGACTATGTATGTAGAAAACATCGTGTTGCTTTCTTAGATTTTTATAGTAAAAAATCTTCTAATGACTGAGCGATCAAAGTGCCATAGGTAATAATTAAAAGTTCAGATTATCACTTCGTTTGAAAGAATACATATAAAAGTAAAACTTACGCAACTTTCTTTAAACTTGGAACAGTTACGGAGGTAGTTATTTCACTGCAAGAACAATCCCAAAAATAAAATATAGAGTGACACGAGAAACAATCATAAGTATCGTACAGTTTCAATACAGGATGAATAATTGAGAATTTACGGTCAGGAAATACCGATACATTTTCCATAACTGTTAACATATAAAATTGTACATCAATTACGAGATAAATTGCCAATTTGAATATCACCAGAACGGTTCACAAACACACCAATCGTGTGGATTGTGAACAAAGCTCACTATGAAAGCTGACTGGAAGCGTGCCTAGTTTTATTTCCACGGACAACCTGCAAATGGTGCAACCTCTGTTCGGAATCAAAGTGTGATTTTCGGAGCAACTGTCAAAGCAAACCTTCGGTTGGCTTTAACGTTTTGTTGTGTGCATCTCAAGTTTATGATTCTCAATCGGCATAGCGTATTAAGTTAATTCGTATCAAAATATACCCACTTTTCTCAATGTCGAGTAGTAATAGAAGTATATAAAAGTTCTTAAACTCAAATTTTGTAACATACTTCACACCACTAAAGTGTAATTAGGTTTTAAAACCTAGATTAGACATTTGATTATTCTGCTAGAGATCAATAGGTATAGCTTGTATTACGAGAACACGTTTCCAATGTATGAGGCTCAAGAAATCTTTGAAACCGCCAGGATTTATATACCTACCCTCTAGGGTTTACATTACAGATGAAATTATGATTTAAAGAAAAGGTGAGTGGGTTACACCAATATGTTCACACGGGAACTGTCTTTTTGTGACAATGGTTAGTATAACTTATGTTTGGCATAATTTATACTAACAATTGCCACGTCGGTACTATATAATATTTCATTATTATTTTAGACTAGTTGAGCCCGCGGTTGCATTCGCGGTATTTAAGGCTACTGTTCCGCTCCCGTGGCTCATAGCGTGATGTTATATAGCCTATAGCCTTCCTCGATAAATGGGCTATCTAACACTGAATTTTTGAAGTCGGTCCAATAGTCCCAGAGATTAGCGCGTTCAACCAAAGAAACAAACAAACTCTTCAGCTTTATATATTAGTACTAGAGGATGCCCGCGGTTACACCCGCGTTATTTAAGGCTACTGCTCCGCTCCCGTGGCTCATAGCGTGATGTTATATAGCCTTCCTCGATAAATGGGCTATCTAACACAATTGTTTTTAAATCGGTCCAGTAGTTCCTGAGATTAGCGCGTTCAACCAAACAAACAAACTCTTCAGCTTTATATATTAGTATAAGATAATAATTCGATCGAGACTTGGCATATAAATATTAATATGTATATGAATTTCTGTCCTATTATCACATTAGTATTATTATTTAAATAACCCTCAATATTAGTCATCAATAATTCGGACAAGCGGTTTCAAACTATACAGACTTCGTGAAAATATTTGGGTCAATGAAACACTGGCAACACCTTCAACTGTTAATGGTTGTTAATGTGATAATTATAATTATTCAAGCGTTTGTTAAATGTCTGTTCACGAAACACTTTCAGTTTTAATGATTATTGTGAATGATTACTGGTTTTTCATGTTTGTATAATTGTTTTAATAGTTTGTACCTATTTACGTTGCTATTTTGTTTAAATAATTCAGTTTTAAAACTAAGTAAAGCGCCTGTACTGTCGGACACTATTAAATATTGAAACAAGTGATGTGAAATATGCAGTCTAACCGCGATCACAGTTTTAGTTACGAAAATGATGATTGAAAGCGAAAAAAAGGATTATATATCTTCCGGTTTCAATGCAATTAATGATAGACCAAAAACAACTGCCGTTTCATCATCATCATCAGCTTTTAACAGTCCACTGCTGGACTATATAGGCCTCTCCTTTGAAAGTGGCAGTATAATTTTTAAGTGCCATATTGGCGTAAATAGGCAGCGATAGCCGAGTGGATATACCAACAGACTGCCATGCAGAGGGTATCGGGTTCGAGTCCACGGCGCGCACCAATGACTTTTCGGAGTTATGTGCGTATTGAATTGTTAATTATCGCTTGTCCCGTGCCTCGGAGAGCACGTTAAGCCGTCGGTCCCGGTTGTCATGAAGATCTTTGACAGTCGTTACAGGGCGTCAGTACCTTCTATATAAACTGACACTAGTCTAAACCATGGAATATCGCTATCCCTTCGGGTTGCGGAGGTCAGACAGGCAGTCGCTCTGTGGAAAAGCTAATATTCAGCCAAATCCGGTTAGACTAGTAAGCGGACCCCAGATTGAAACTGGGATAACGCTAAGAGAAAGAAGATTGGCGTAAACAGACAATACGCATACTTGTTATAGCTTTTGTCGATTTCCGTTGCTTAAAACCAGAGAAGTCAGATTACACTAGCATAAACGACGTACCTGTTATAGTAGTGGGATTATAGGTAATTCTTCGTTTCCTTTTCGATATAAGCTAGCTCTAGCAAAGCTCTTATTTAATTTAAATCTGCAGCTTAATCTGTAACGTGTAACGTATTTTCTGCATGTGCAATATTAATTCTACTGTATAAATATAATCGCATTTTCTGTACAATAAAATTCACTCAAAAATCTTTAATCTGAAAATCGAACGACAACTGAAACAAAACCCACTCAAACTCCAATAAAGAACGCTCCAGACGTCCAATCGATCGAATTTCATACAAGCGTTAATGCCAGCGGTACATTCAAAAATCTGTAGCGGAATAAAAAGGTTGCCCCATTATGCGGACAACAATAGCCCCGACTGAAAAGTACCCCGGATGCCCGCTGCAACATTATAATAAAAGGTAACTGCGAATAGGTTTCCGGGATAAAATTTTATTGTGAACCATCGACAAAGGACCCAGGAGCGAACAAAAGTCCGCGCAGATCCCGGGAACAATCCGGGACTCGGTGACGAAGATCTCGCGACTGACTGTAATATTGTAATTATATGTATCCGGGATGCGGCTATTCACGCTGTTTACGATCAAACCTGCAATATTGTTGAGATATTGTGTCCAATATGGCTTGTTTTGTGACCGTTTAAGTGAATATATTTCGGTGGATTTTTACATAGGGTATTGTGCGTTGATGTTATTGAATTTATTTATATACGCTTTATTGCACACCAACATAGGTATATATACATTTTATAAGCTGTGACTTAAAACTACGAAAATATACAATCGGCGGCCTCATCGCCTAGGGCGATCTCTTCCAGGCAAGCTGATAGAACCATCATTGCTCTCAATTGATGGGCCTCATAATAATTTTACTAGTATGGCAAGATGTCTTAGATTTTTTTTATTGTCATGGTAAGTTTAGTTCTCGAGTTTGGTTCTATAAAGGTGTTAAGCAACTATGGCCAAGTAAGATAACCATCGAAATGCTACGCTGATATCACGTTTATATCGTAGGTGACGCATCATTATCATCATCGGTCTTTTATATAAACTGTTCCAATACTATCATTTGTATGTCTTTCTACTGAAACCGGACTGCCTCCGTAGTCCAGTGGATAGCGTATGCGACTGCTGATCGGAGGTCCCGGATTCGATTCCCGGGTCAGGCAAAAGTGTTGCTGGGTTTTTGCGAATACTCAGTAGCAGCCCGGAGTCTGGTGATATGCCCGGTAACGGCAATAGGCTCGCCCCCTATTACATGGGACCAAAAAGTCATGGCGAAATGTGGGTGTTATGTTACACCTCTGCCTACCCCTTCGGGGATACAGGAGTGAGTCTATAAAAAAAAGTTCCAATACTACCATTTCTATGTCTTTCTAGAACTATATGAAGAACAATGGGACACGCGTTCATTCTGATATTACTTTATAAATGCGTCATTGTGGACTTTTTTAGATAACCAAATAGATCACTTATATTATCCCTTTATTCATCACTCGTCAGAATAAAATTAAATATACCAACGAGTGGTGAATTTTATTATTAGTGTTAGTACACTAATAAGGTCAAGTGAATACATATGTAACATTTGTACCTTAAACATGCAAACAACAATTAAATAAAATTTGATGTAGTAACGATGTTTTAAACACAATATTCCCAAAGGCAATGGCTTAATAATTTGGGTGTGTGATCGCTAATATCAAAATGGATTCGTGCGTGCGGTCTCTTTGGGGAACAGCCCTATTAAGAATCGAAATGGCCTGCGTGACACAATACTACAAAGGCTGATAAACTATTGCCGTAAATTCTATGACTTTTCTGTAACCTTTGTACCTTATTGCAGCACTGCAGAATATCAAAGGTGAGCGTGGAAAGATATGACGATAGGTTCTAACTGCGTGATACGTAAGTCCTATGAAAAAGATTTTAATAAACCAATTTACACTTTGACGTATTGTATATAATTATTTGTAAGTTTCGCAAGTCACAGCAGAGATAGGCATCGAATACCTGATGGATGGCAAGATCGGCCAATGTGGAGAGCCTTAGGACAGACCTATGTTAAACAGTGGACATCTATTAGATGAAGAAAAGGCTATCATTGCGGTTAAGCATTATGCTGAGTATTTTGAACTCAATCAGAAGCAAGTTAACATTTTATGTTCATCATAATCAGTCCTGAATTATATACTGTCCCACTGCAGGGGTGAGAGGAGGCCTGCGCCTCCTCTCACTATGAGAAGAGTAAGACATATTCCACCACGCTGGCCAAGTGTGCGTTGTCAGACTTCATACGTCTTTCGAGAACATTATGGAGAACTTTCAGATATGCAGGTTCCTCAAAATGTTTTCCTTCACCGCTAATTAACAACGCGTAAAAAGTCATTGGTGTGCACCGTGGATTCGAACCTGAGATCTTCTACGTAGCAGTTTGTCGGTCTCTCCACTAGGCTATCGCTGCTTAATTATGCTCATGCTTCTTTAACATTTTATGTTACTCATAATTAGGGTTCCGTACCTAAAAGGTAAAAAACGGAACCCTATTACTAAGCCTCCGCTGTCTGTCTGTCTGTCTGTCTGTCCGTCTGTCTGTCACCAGGCTGTATCTCATAAACCATGATAGCTAGAAAGCTGAAATTTTCACAAATTATGTATTTCGGTTGCCGCTATAATAACAAATACTAAAAATAAAAAAAATAAAAATATTTAGGGGGGGGGGGGTCCCATACAAAAAACGTGTTTTTTTTCCTATTTTTTGCTCAAAATTACTAACTGTAACAGGTAGACGCTTTAAATTTTCACAGAATATGTAGTTTTATATTACCTTTCAAAATAAATAATTAAATTTAAAAAAAGTAAATAATAAAGGGCGGCTCCCATACAACAAACGTAATTTTTAAGCAACTTGTTACTCGATCTTAATAAACAGGTAGAAACTTATAAAGTATTTAAGTATACATACAACGAACGTGATTTTCTTTTATAGATGATGGTACGGAACCCTTCGTGCGCGAGTCCGACTCGCACTTACCCAATTTTTTTTATTTTGGGTCTGGATGTCTGTTGCTTGATGGTTTGTAGGGTATTCCGCGGTAAAAGATTTTTAGATTAAAAGGTAGTTTAATCTATAAAATTTAAATGTATATTGTCTTTATGTTATACCTGAGGCATTTTTTTTTATAATAAAAGGCGGCAAACGAGCAGACGGATCGCCTGATGGTAAGCAATTATCGCCGCCCATGGACACAAGCAACACCACAGGAGTCACAAGTGCGTTGCCGCCCCTTAGAGTTGGCAAAAGGGATAGGATGAGGAGTGGGATGACGGGAGGAATAGGGAGTAGGGCCTCTCACACTCACCGAACGAAAACAACAGTTTAGGTACTGTTACTTTACGTCGATTTTTTGTGAGAGAGTAGTACTTCCCCGGTCGAGCCGGCCCATTCATGCTGAAATCAACAAGGCTCTACTACCTTGAAAATAATGCAATAATGAGTGAAGGCTACTGTACAGCGAGTTCTGTAATGAACCATCGATTAGTTATTCACACCCACTTGCTCCAAAATGAGTCATACGTTTTAAACACTATCTAAGGTTAACGTAGCATATTTTGTTGCTGTTTTATGTTAATAAGCAAAACATCCTTTAGGGATTACTATTTTTAGTACAGTTGCAAAATATTCAGCTTTCGTTGTAAAAATTAAAACGAACATATCTATAATATAAAAATATGTTGCTAAGTGCAAATCTCGAGTGCAGCTGAACCGATTTCGCTAATTCTTTTTTTATAATATTCCTTGAAGTACGAGAAGGGTTCTTACAGAGATTTTTTTTTAATAAAGTATGGTGTGCTAGGCGGTACGAAGTTCACCGGATCAGCTAGATGAAAATAATAACAAAATACTTCGCACTGAGTGACAAACTAAAGAAAATGTATTAAATTATAGAAAAGATATAATTATAAAAATGAAAATTTGAAATCGTCTTTTGATAATAATAAGTATATCATGTTTGCTATGGTGCCGTAGACATCTTTTATTCGACACAAAGGTACGTGGTACATAAATGTCCCTAAAAGCAATTTAAAGGCTGTTAATGACCACGAAAATTTAAATTCACATAAAACGGTTAATTAATTACTTCATACACTTACAACATTCCACATTCCCTTATCCAAACATTATACACCACTTCCACCTTTCACTAAACTCACCGAGTGACGATTGACACACCCTGTATAATCGGCAATAAGTCACGAAATACATGTTAAGTTCAATGTAGTAATAATGTGCGGAAACATTCTCACTAACATGCAATCAACTATATGCAGGGTGGTTTCTTTGCAGAACACGATCATACTTTTATTGCTACCGTATAAGGTAATTTTTGTGAGTGCATAATTTTGAGTTGAAATATAAATTTTAACTTTATGCTTCTGTTACAAACTAGAGTCATTACCGCAGTAATAAAGGCGAAGAAATATGCGGCGAAGAAAGCTATTCTTCATAATAACTAGTGTATGTAATGGATCACAGAGTACTTTATTCAATTTATCACAACAAATTTACTTGCTCGTACATAGTGATGTAAATTGTATAGTAATTTTGTTGCAATAAAGATCTGCGTATACATTAATAATGACGTGACTGGTTTTTTGTAAGCAAATATTGTTAAGAAAGGCCTATTTAGTTTTTCTAGTGAACAACCAGGGCTGAATTTGCAGTTTCATTATATTTATTTTATTTATAACGTAACAAAATTGTTAGAAAATCGTCTAAATCGTCAGAGCTTTTACAGCTACTCTCTTGGGTGGTTCTCAAGGAACATATATACCAAATTTCAGCTTCTTGCGCCTAATAGTACGACTGGGTCTTGTCTGTCAGTCAGTCAGTGTCTCAAGAATTTTATATATACAGAGTAAATCAAAACTTGTAAAACGTAAGACCGTTGTAAAAACGTTCCCTACAGCTTTTAAATACGGTAGGTCAGCAGATGGGCCGAAGTAAAATCTAAATGAATTCATACCGTGGACAAGAGCTCTTACAATGAACGAAAGACTTCTTGAACTAAATAACAGTCCTCAATCAAGAACTACATTAAGTTGTTTGTCTCCATTACCAGACAAAGGATACCAAAATGCCAATTTGCATCAAGTTATGACGAACAAATTCTGTGAGTCATGGTGACTCATACAATGTGAGGTCATGAACTGTCTATTATTTTACACGAAATTGACTAAACTTCGTTGTTTGACGCAATGGGGGTAAGACCAAGTTGTCAACGATTGATGGATGGAGAAAGTCGAACGAGTTTTGTAGTGGTATGAATAACCTAACTAAACAACGAAATTATGTGTACATAGTGTCTCGAATGAAATTATGTCACCTTATTAAAAGTAGACGTGAGCTGGATACTTTTATGCACTAGTTCAAATGCTGTTGCGAGTAAAAGCTCAAATGAATACAAGTCCTAAATATTGAACAAAACGTACCAGAAGATATTTCTAGAATTTGAGTCTGTTAAATTTAAAGCAAACTCTGACACAACAAAGCTTGAACAACAACCGAACTAATCCCAAAGTGACCCAATCTGAAACACTTCGCATCCGCCATCGTTACAATTTATTTCCAAACACAATCCAATGCGAACGTAAAATATAAAACCAGAATAGAGGCCAGATGCAAGACTCACAAAAGGATCCCAATACATTTGCGTGTGCACCGCTTATATCGCCTCCGTAATAGACTTGAACCGATGCCAAGAATGCACCAATTGATTATTGATATTGCTATGGTATTGGTTTTCGAGAAAATGAGCCTCGATCTTAACGAAGGGTGCGCTTGACTTATTTCATATTATTTTGAAGCAAATCTTATTCTTTACAGTTGAAATAAACAAGATGTCCGCGATGTTGAGAAAATACTGGATTGTTTTCGTATAGAGTTTGAAACATGAAGCAATTTTAAAGACTAAATGCTTTAGTTAAATGTTACTACTTGGTGTGTGAAATGATTTTATTGAAAAATACAGTAATACGGTTGATATTTTTGAAGGAATTCAAATAGAATTCAGTTACTCTTGACATCAAACACAGGATGAGTTCAGCATGCAAAATGTAGATATAAATAGAAAAATGTACTAGAGCTTTTGCCTAAATTGCATCTTTAGCTCATGCAACATATTCATCATCATCATCATCATATCAGCCAAAAGGCGTCCACTGCTGGACATAAGCTTCCCCCAAGGCAACATATTACATACATTGAAATGATGATAATATAATCTGGTACACTTGCAATGCAAATGAAAATATAAAGACCCAACGAACGTCAGTCTTCTTACTTTATGCAAAAAGTATAAGTAGGTCAATTTGTGGTGTTCTACAAAGTCATTATAATCATTAGATCTTTTGATCAAGTTCTGACAACTAGTATTTAAAATTTGAATACCTACCTAAAAGCACTGCAAAAATAACTAGCAATACGCTTTGCTCACAATATGAACATGTAGGCAATTTTATTATATCTATAGCCGTTCAACTATGTATTATGCATGACCTCAGTGTAACCATCTTTTATAACCCCAAATTAGATTCAATCTTCCATTGAAGTAGCTATTACGAAACATAGCAATCAGAGCCAATTTTCATATTCGAGCATACTTACTATATTTTTTCATAGAACCCTTCAACTTAGTAGTTCAGTCTCATACTTTTCGTCTGTATGTGTGGCTTGCTCTGGTGTCTTTGATTTTAAAGACTGATTTTGAAGGGATTTCCGATTCCCGGGTCGGACAAAAGTGTTACTGGGTTTTTCAGAATTTTCAGTAGCAGCACGGAGTCTGGTGATGTGCCCGGTAACGGCAATAGGCTCGCTCCCTATTTTGTTGGACCATTAATGCATGGCAAAATGTGGGTGTAATATTACATCTCTGCCAACCCCTTTGGGGATACAGGCGTGAGTCTATGACCTCTGTGAACGTTGCTTAACTGTACCAATATAATTTCAAGTCAGGCCACGCTATGAGCGCTAATAGCAGCCTAGACCAGTTCCCAGACGATATCAATTACAAGATAGGTAATAGCCTAGAATAAATGTAGATCGTATGAACGTGGCTCATGTAAATATACTGAGGCCACGTGAACGGAACACTGCCAAGAGGCCGCATCTAGAATCAATTTGCAAATTACCTAGTAGGTTATCTACATAGTAGTTACGTTTACGAAGGTATGGATTGTATTGGGGCCTAACTAGACACGAGGTGTACTCAGCTTTTAAATGGATAATTGAACTATTCAATTCAGATCTGTAGGTCTATAGTAGTTCGAAATGTAATGACTTGACAAAGCCGGTTATAACGTGGAGGTAGGTATCTTATTACGCTACCAAATTTTATTTATTGACTGTTATTAAAAAAGGTCTTTTAATCGTAATATTTCATTCATCATTCCATCATGTCCCATATAGATTAAGTAAGTATTTACACTAATTTTATAATCTATCCTAATACTGACTGCCTCCGTGGTCCAGTTTTCCCGGGTCGGGCAAAAGTGTACTGGATTTTTCAGAATACTCAGTAGCAGCCCGGAGTCTGGTGATGTGCCCGGTAACAGCAATAGGCTCGCCCGCTATTACGTGGGACCTAAAAATTCATGGCGAAATGTGGGTGTAATATTACATCTCTGCCTACGCCTTCGGGGATACGGGCGTTAAACTATAGATAAAAAATTCATATACTAATATTTTAAAGCTGACGAGTTTGTTTGGTTGAACGCGCTATTCTCCAAAATTACCGGTTCGAACCAGAAATCCATTCTAATAATTATTTTTGTATTGAATAGCGCATTTATCAGGGATAAAAAATGCTATATAAATTACGCTATGAGACACAAGTACGGAACCGTAGGTGTAACAATCAGCAATAAGTGTATAAAATTATTTTTTTAAAATGACGTTTCGTAAGTACTTGCAAAGTTTACACGAAACAAATAATTATTTCATTTCATTTAATTTAAGCTAGTTTATCATATTGTGTTACAGAACATTTTTTGAATCATACTGGTATTACTTGTACACAATATTTTAAAGTAGCACAATTCCTTTCCATGCAAATAGCTATTTCTTCCCTCCATTCCGTCTTCGACAAACGACCAACCGCACCTTGGTCTGATTGATACTGGCTCGCTTATTTCGGTCTAATGTTTACGGCAACATCAAGGTCTGTACCGATCGCGTGAAGTGGGCCACAGCGGTTTATAGACGTGTTAAAACTTGCACAGTATCTCGTGCGGACGTTGGGGTTCCTTCGAGAACATTCTGTTGGACCTTTGGACATGTTCATTACTTTATAAGCAGAACATGTTTGCACGGATCATAAAATATATATCATAAGTAAGAAATGGTGTAGTTTCTAGATCATTTGGCTTAAATGCAATGTTAGTAACACCAATATACCGCGATAGAATCCGTAAACCGTAGTTTGATTTCAACGCATCTTACAATGTTTTAACATACATACATACATAGTCACACGCCTATATCTCCGAAAAGGTAGGCAGAGGTATATTGCTACACCCACTTTTCGCCAGATTTATTTTAGTCCCACGTAATAGGGGGCGAGCCTATTGCCGTACCGGGCACATTACCAGACTCCGAGCTGCTACTGAGAAATGCCTAACGGAAAAACCCACTAACACTTTGCCCGACCCGGGGATCGAACCCGAGACCTCCCAATCCCACGCGCACATTTATGCCGCGAGACCAAGGAGGCAGTCAATGTTTTAAAGTTTGCGTTGATACTAATAATAAGCTTAGGTACTTAAGAATGTGCTTCAAAATTTATCGTTTTGAGCCCAGTTTTGTTCAAAAATTAAACACCTATGTAATACCTTGTTAAATGTAAAATATATCTACTAAGTTGGAAGCGAACTTCGGGCGAAAATATTAGATGTGACCGGGATAACGCTAAGATGATCCTTGACATAACTTCACGCCTCTTATCCCCGAAGGGGTAGGCAGAGGTGTGTTACACACCCACATTTCGCCAGTTATGTTTAGATCCCAATGTAATAGGGGGTGAGCCTATTGCCTCTACCAGGCACATTATTAAGGTGGTCCTTGAATACATGTAATATAAGTAATTAGAGAACGAAGATATTGGATTATAATTAATAACTCATTGACCGTGCAATCCAACTATTAAACCGAAGTTTTATGAAACCAACGGTCTAGTGATATTAACCATAACAATAAATTATTATAATCGTTGATAATTACGGACTGCCTGTATTTTTTGACCGACTTGGCCCATATTGTGTTAGTTATTAAAAGTGTAATATGAAAGCCAGGTTAAAATTGCAGAATTAAAAGAACAATCTTTAAAAAGAAATATTTATTTCATACAATAAACTCCTTCCTCTTTTCTCGTTACTTTTCTACTACACAGCGGTAGTTTAAAAATAATTCGATAACAGTTTATTATCACATCCATAAAAATTATATAATTGCCTGAGCATTGCTATAACTCCATTGTGCTTATTATTATCCACCAAAATTATTTTCAAACTACATTTTATTTAAAAACACATCTTTCTCACCATTACACACAGTAGGTACAATAAAAGCATGAAAACGAAAAACTTCTTCAAACGGAACAACTTTGTTACAGCTTGGAAACTAAACATTCGAGACCGACGTTATTCTCACTTGTCCACATATATAATCCTGCCGCCTAAGAGCAGTTTCAGACTAGCGTTTTATACGGGCATATAAGCTCGTTTTTAGAAGTGCATATAGGCGCGTATAGGCGCGCCTTTCCGCACACGCGTAACTCGTACGAGCGCTGACGCGCTTTAAAGCTCTTATAGGCGTGAATCCATGTTAATTTTGACACGATATAGCTACCGTTTCGAGCGAACACGCCGAAATATGTCCGTATACGCAAGTTCGGTTTTTTGAACCGCTTAATGTAACAATAAGTAATACGCGCAGAAAAATACGCTAATCGGAAACAGCCCTAAACGTAAAACTATAAAAACGCCTTTCTTAAACTTGGACGATACTATAAAATGTAATGTAAATATTATAACCGCTAGAATGAACATAAAACTACCGTAAAATATTCTGGATCTATGTTTATTACTCTAATAGTGGTATTATTGGCTTATTTCTAGTTTTCTGTTGGAATATATTTTGGTAGAAGAATGTTATAGTGTTGGCCTGTGGTAAGGCATAGCTATGTGTTAGCCGAGAATTGTGAAGGACAATGCTCGTGTCGGCAAAAGGTCTTCTGTTGGCTCACTCTGTTCAGGATCTTTCTATAGTGATAGATATTGATTAAAAAATCATGTCCCAGTCATAAACATCTAAAGGGTCTATGATATCAAAGACAAGGTCCTTGACAATGACTTGTTTATTTGCAGTATATTTTTGTGATAATAATGTAAATTGTAAGGTATAGTCACAAACGAACACACTACACCACATAATAATATAAATTATTTTGATAGCAATTCCTCGGCAATTGCAAGAACCATTAACAAGGTTGTATTAGTCAGTGAAGGCATTAACAAGATTATAATAATAAATGTAACTGTAGTACTAAAATATTCCTGTTCAGCCGTTGACCGCTTACATATTTAACGCTTGCTACAAGACGTCTATAAAGTTACAATGTTGTGTTACTATGATCGTGTATACAGGGATATACATATGTTAAGATCTTAAAATAAAGAATATAGACAGGTATTCGTAGTTTTTCTCCTAAGGAATAAGTAGCTTTGTGTATTATTCGTATTTGTTTTTTTTTTATAGAAGTTCATTATATTACGCTTACATGCTGACTTTAATTTTATCCTATCACTAGTAAATTTTATCAAAAGGCTTCATAACATTTCAATTGATTCGTAAACTTCCATCTAGATTCCAGGACCCTTTTTAGATTCCAGAGCTTTATGATTGTCTGAAAATAAAGAGGACAATTTGTCAAGGACATTCCAAAAACTTAAATATTTAGTTCATAACTCTACACATGTTGCTATACCAACTGCAAAAATTGTCGCTACCATGTATACTTTTATATAACATAGATAACCGGTGAAAGCTGGGTATAAAGCCATTTCCTATTTATCTCAATGCCGCAACTGGGTAAGCAACAAATGTAGTATAACTGAATCGACACATCCCAGGGGTGCAATTTACCGCCTTAGTCCCAGATGCTCGAACTCCGATAGAAGGACCGTGTACAGAACACATCATTTTTTTTCTTACAAAGTTATCTGTTGTACTTGTATTGTTGGTTTTTGTTGGGATTATGTAAGAAAGAAAATACGTTATCTTTGATTCGGTGAACTTGAGCGGTATTCAATATATAAAAAGGTTTTGAAAAAAATGTGAACAGAATTTGCAATATTTGTCTTATTACAAACGAAACACGCAAATGTTTCCTAGAACTAAGTATATATTATATTATATATACTTATATAAACTGTAGCTAGTGAAGCAATACACCGTACATTTTGGGAATACCACTGAATAAATTACACTAAATATCAAGAAAGAAATAGGAAGGCAGACAAAAATCCACATTTAAAATTGACGATATAAACAGAATCACAATAAAGTGTCAACACATCTAAGACAAAGCTGAAAAATTAACAAATAAATAATTCATTCGACGAACGGCGCAGAATCATTCAAACTGAAATTTCAATAAAAGATATTGCTTGCAAATGGAAACAAGATTCTCTAAGACGGTATAGAGATCGAAAAATCGGACATTGCTGGATAGTAAAATAGGAAAAGTGTATTGTAGAGTGCTGTTTCTACATTTGTATCACCAAGTCTTTCCGTAGTGTAGAGTTACTGTGTCTAACCCCAAGAGTCTGTATTCGCAGAGAACACGTGTCTCAACGAATTGTATTGAAAACTTTTCAAACGTCCCGTTTTCAATTATGAAAAGAAAATGTATAGAATGTGACATTTTTGGAATAGATGTAGATTGGTTTGTGAGCCATGAAGTTTCTTGCATAATAAACATGTAACGAGTAAGTATTATATTTTTTTGTAAAATAATACATACATTCTGACGGTATATGAAGCTAATAGTTATGCTCTAGAATTGTAAATAAATTATATTGTAGCCAGGATAGTTGCCACTACAGTAAAGTATAATATTACGTGTTATTTTGTAACAAGCTATTATTACCAAATTAAAAAGGTATATATCTAATAAAAACACATAATTTTTAATCCTAAGCACATGTTTAACTGCAACAAAATCCATCGCAACAAAGTCAGGGTCGCCTGTAGGAAAATAATACTCAGCCATAAAATTTTAGTGCCTCACACTGATGAAAGCAGTAATAACGTAGAGAATTTTCAATTACCACACGCAGAATTTCAATTTAGAACACCCAATAACTGCAGAAAGCGTCGTAACAAATACCCTTATTTCCATAAACATACCCAAAGTAATCACCGAAACAAACGATGATACAGAAATACAATGTTTTATTAAATTGCCCCATTCGCTTACTTCGTTATCTCTTTACGGGTATAATCTAAAACATTTTCCTGCTTAGTGGGAGCGTGAAAGAAACAAGTCGATCGGAACGGGGCAAGTGACCGGTCCCCAAGTCCAATTTAGCTTTGCCGATCCCCAATGGCGTGTTCTGTCCTTCTAACGCCGCAAAGTGCAGTCTGAATGTACGTACATGTAAGGCCTGGTGTGATGTCGAGCGACAAACAGTTGCGGGTTTTGTGTGGTATTGTCGAACAAACGGGAATTCACCAAATGATTTATGTAGCGTTCGCTCGTGGGTTAAGTGAGACAGCCGCTCGTGTGAGTATTAAGCCTACACATTCATGCTGTTTCAAACGTTACATTTAATTTCCTGGTGAATTCATTTCTACTGTGACTTTGCTCTAATGGTTTATAATTATTATCCTACTTCATTTTAAGGAACATATTAAAAGAGAATGAAATAAATTTGAACAAAATTGGTGATTCTACTAGATTGTCAGAAGCATTAAAAATATATTAGTATAACATATTATGATTTTTATGACTGTACTTTGCATCGATGGTTGTGTGTGATATATTTGTTCTCAAAATATGCCAGCGCAGAAGTAATCTTATAGCATATATTTTGATTCAATCCATAACAAACATTACACGTAGCAAAAGATATTATAATACCAAGCACATTCGACAAAATGTATTCCAGTTAAAATTCCGCACCGAAATCCCATTTAACATTTACATCACGAATTTATCTGCTTAAACTGTTTCCTCATCAGACGCACCATTATTTACAGCCAACGCTGACCGCTTACTACATAACCGATTCCCAACGGTCGAATCGGCCACACCTCGTCTTTTTTCTGTCCATTTAAACGGATAGGCGCGGTGTCGCATCGACCGCGCCGGGGATTTGAATCACGAATTACAGATTAACTACTAAGTAAAATTGGTCGGTATCTGTTTGTTTTTCTGGACAGGCTCTATATTAAAATGTACTATAAAATTCGCATGGCTTTATTGGCATTACTCTGTTTTGTAGGCTCGGGTAAAGTGTTACTTTTTGTTTCATATCATGTGTGTTAAGTTTGTGACGAATCATAAAATCTTGGTTACAATTTTCAGGTCGTATCATAATGTACTATAAACTGACTGTACAGGAAAATATAATAACATTACTGTATTCGTAACTCCGTCAAAAAATTGCTCGTTCAGATTACATCAACACCTCTCGGTGTGGCAATCGGGGTGATGTGATGACCTACCTAACCATGTCTTTGAGCGTACGGGGTTTAAATGTAGAGTACATATACGAATAAATATCTACATATGTTCATGTAATGTGCGGTCACCCGGCTGTTATTTAGATATGTTGAACTAATGACTCCTCATTAATCCAAGTTTCATCAATTTATTATAATAATGATGTGGGATTTATGCGTACGTATCAATAAATAATACCAGACATGTATTTGCGTTAGTAGCAATAATTTTAGAAAGTCATGAAATAGTCAACTTCTGTTAGGATTGTTGATGTTTATTAATTATATTGTTGATTGAAATAATAATAAGCACCGGGCTATTCATGATTTGAATAACAATATATTTTACCATCCATTTTATTACGTAGTGGTTAACATAAATAGAATTAAAGTGACAGTAGTGTTCAGAGTGAAAACTTCAGCCCTGTAATCTGAACAAACGAGGCTGAGGGACTACATTTCATACGTAAACAGATGTAGTTTACTAGCTAGACTCGTCGTTTACCCTCAATTTAGTCGATTTCCCAAGATGAAATAGGGATGCAACCTAAAAATATTCCATATTTCTCGACGTTGACGCAGCACATGTATACCATCATATACTTTTATCGCATATAAACAGGCTCTGCGCCTGAAGTGGTGCCCTCAATTTATGCCAAGTGTCATTATAAATTCCACCCGAACGGGTCTTGAGATGTACCGATTATGAAACGCTAAAACTTCTGTTTTTAATTTTATCCCAAGTACCATCAGTTGTTCTATGTTCTACTTAGATGATATAAATGATGTTAAATACCATTGCAGTGAAAGTGAACGAACTCTGAAACAAAAGGTGACTCTGCTCGTAAATACATCTAGCTTCAAATGACTATTATGACAGTCGGGTCCTAGAACTCAGTACTTTTAAGAGACAATCCGCTATAAATATAAAGAAAAAGACCAACATTTATTAGGAATTTCATTTCTAATGCTTCTTACTCAGTTTCAGGTTCAGTCTAACAAACAAAAAGAAATCAATTTATAAATATACAGTAGACATAAATTACAATAAAAAATCAACAACCTAACTCGTCATATGAATATCAGTTTTATTTATATATTAAGACTAAGTTAGAGTGTTGCATAAAGTATTCTGGCTGTGTGCAACGACATGAAAAATTGAAATTCCATTTCAATTACAATAATATCTTATTACATTTAAAGTCGAATTTAGTATGGCATCTGTCACTTATAATTCTACTTATACTTGTACCCACATTACGCTGAACCTTGAAAGTTTCAACTCCCTTTTCACCTTTTAGACGTCAAATTTTTTTAAATCCCTACTTATCCATACTAAGGACTAGCAGTAAATCAACAACAGTCTACGTACTTATTTATTGACTCTAGATAAAATTTGTCGTACAAAATGTAAGTATACTGTTTGTTAAGGAAAATACTTTTTCTTGAATAAGATATTACATTATTTTGGAATAAACCTCTCATAATTTGAGTGAGATAACAATATACCGGAGAAGTTCATACATAATAAATAAAACGTTAAATAAATTATGCGTAGACATTTTCGCACACATTCTCAAAATGGCAAAGTATAGGTACAAATTACGCAGATAGCATCACAATCTTGTGGAGGCATTTCAAGCACTTTATAATTAAGCAATAGAAATTCCTTATCTTTGGTGGGTATTGTTCTAACAAATCGATAGTAACCTGTTCAAGACTTGCAAACTAAGGCGCTTTGCGTCCCATACTAATAGAACTCCTTACATTACCTTTATTCTAAGGATCCATCATTAATATATTCAAATATTTAAGACTTCAAAGTAATTAAAATTGTGATGAAATACAAAATAAATACTACCTTCAGAATAGTTTACAGCATGATAAGGCAAAGATATAGACGTAACTTTTAAAAGATTAGCTCGTAATTTCAGTGCAGATACGATAGAAACTAATGTTTTATTCAAAACTAACCTAACTATAGGGCATTGTGTCTCGCACTAATATTCTGACGCAAAAGAGTTTCTAGCGCCTTATTGAGATTTACGACGCACCAAATATATTTATACGATATCAATACTATGGCATTCGATTACCATTTCGTTATGTTGTTGTTAGAATACATTATTTATGCTCCCAGTTGAAGGATTGCTAACATATCAATTCGGTTACTAAATAAATAATCGAGCGCCGGTGTCTTGAAATGTATTTATTGCTTGTATTGTATTCCTTGCGGGATATAGAATTATTTTTCATAGAATTTATTCACCAACGATAATATTATTATACGTACGCTTTCGTTGACTTTCGGGATTTTTACAAAATAAGCAAATGAGCATATTATTTCAAGACAACACGGTTCGGCTTTAATCTTTTTAATGTATATTTTTTATAGCTGACATTTATAAACTAATCATTCATTTTTATTTCGTGGAAGATAAAACTAAAATCACAAGAAACAAAGAACAAATAAAAGGATCTTGATCGATTAGCAGCACGTCCAATTTGTTTATAGTTTTTTTTTATTTGTGAAGCCCAAGGCGAGCTAGGTAATTAATCAGCTGGCCGGTTTGGTTTCAGCATGCGAGGAGCTTGTATATTTTAATGTAATTTATTGCTCGGATACCTATAATTTTGTACTAGTTTCTGTATTCGCGAGCATAAACTATCAAAGTTGGTACGATGAAACGAATTCAATATGCATGTACGTGGATATTTATGAAAGCCGTTGCAATGTTTTCTATCATACGTTAGGCAAAACATAAGCGTATGAATATGAAATGTGGGCCGCGGATATATTTTCGGCTTAAAGATATAAATTTGAAACGGAATAGCGATGTTTTGAACGGTTTTCAAGGATACCGGTTATTTGCGACTCTAAAGTAACTATTGGGTTAAATGGGAGTAAGATTAATGTAGTGAAATTAGATACGCTTCAAATGATCTTGCAAGAAATAAACTACATTGAAAATGATATCAGTTGTAAAAGCGATGAGTTGGGCATTTTTTTTATTATGTGGATTCTTCAAATAGCTTTGAAATGTATACTGTGTTTATCTTTATTATAAACAGTATTTAATATATCATGTCGTCATTAATGTCGTTTCGTTAAGTACGCCGATCTTAATATAGATCAATATTAGCATGAACACAAATAATTCATTCAGTCTCAGTCTCCCAAATTAAAGTACGTATTCAATATCCAGTAAGTTTCTTAAAACTTTACCAGACCTTAATATTTTCGCTTCAAATATTTATGAAAACTTCCAAGTCATCTTCAAACTCAAACTCAAAATCATTTATTCATTTAGGTCACAAAGTGACGCTTATGAACGTCAAAGATTAAAGTTAATTACTAGATGATTCTACATTTACATTTACTGCCACGTTCGCAATGCAATAGGAGAACCACGAGAAAGAACGGGCAATAAAACTCGTGGCCACTCTTTTTAACTGCCAGTATAATTCTTTTACATGTGATATTTGTAAGGAGCTGCAACTGTTTCACATTGCGAGTTATCTACTATTGCAAAAGTTAATAGTTATTGATATCATACTCAAGCAATAAATTATGTTCATTTAGTAAGCCTCCCAAAGTGAATATGGTGAAACAGGAGCATCCACTTACGTCTTTTGATGTAAGCAACTCGCGAACATGACTGTTCTGATCTATGGTGGAACAGTATGTTCCGAAAAGTAATGGTATATGAACCTGCAGCAATTTACAATCTATTAGTTAGCAGTTCATGACCACGAGTTACCCTCACCTTACAAATCCGATAAATTATAATAAAAAGAGTAGAACAAGAATGCAAATGTAGTATAAAAGAGAATACGGTAATTAACTACACTATAAAACTGCCTATTGACCTAATAATAAAAAGAAATTGACCTAATAAAATAATATTTATTTCCAAGCGTACTTGTCGTCAAGATACTCATTTAAACTATAATATGCCTTTAGTAAAAGATTATTTTTAACAATTGTCTGAAATGACCTTAATGGCAAGTCTAAAATATTACTTGGTATTTTATTATAAAATCTTATACTAAGCCCAATAAAAGAGCTATGCGTTTTGTGTAAACGGAAATATGGTACACATAATTTGTGCCTGTTCCTAGTATTAATATTGTGTATGTCACTATTCATTTTGTAAGAATTTATATGTAGGCGTACATACATAACACTGGCATAAATATATTGTGATGCTACAGTAAGAATACCAATATTTTAAAATTTTTCTTTAAGTGAGACACTTGTCTTTAACTGGTAAATGGCCCTAACTGCCCGTTTTTGTAATATAAAAATATTTTCGATGTCAGCGGCCCTACCCCATAATAATATGCCATATGACATAACACTATGAAAATAGCTAAAATAAACCAATCTAGCCGTATCGACATCAGTCAACCTACGAACCTTCTTAATGGCATAAGCAGCTGAGCTAGGTTTCCCTGAGAGATATGTAACGTGCGCACCCCACTGTAATTTCGAATCAAGTGTTATTCCTATAAATAATGTAGATTCAGATGTTTCGAGAACATCGTCATTTAGCTATACTAGGACCAAGGTTTCTGACATTAGGCAGAGCAAACTTAATACATTTTGTTTTTTTGGCGTTCAGTACTAGATTGTTTACATTAAACCATTTAGTTACTTGAATGAGCGCACTGCTTATTTCGTTAAAATGTTCCTTATTTCTATCTACTTTGAATATCAAAGAAGTATCGTCAGCAAACAGTACAACGTCACAAATGTTTTTCAAGTAAAAAGGTAAATGGTTTATGTAAACAAGAAACAAGAACTGCCCTAGGATGCTGCCTTGCGGCACTCCTAAATCAACAGGTAAGCCACTGGATTTTGAGCCGTTTATTTCAACACATTGGATTCTGTCACTTAAGTATGACTTAATGACTTCCAATGCTTTAGTCTGTACGCCGTAATGTCTAAGTTTGCATAAGAGCGTTTCATGGCAGACACAATCGAATGCTTTCGAAAGGTCGCAAAACACACCAATAGCATTTTGGGCACTCTCCCATGCACTGAATATGTGTTTAAGTAACGCTACTCCTGCATCTGTTGTCGAGTGACCCTTGGTAAATCCATATTGCTCACTATGAAGGAGGCTGTTTAGATTAAAATGTCTAAGTAATTGCTCGATTATGATCTTTTCAAAAATCTTACTAAAGGCAGGTAGTATCGATATTGGCCTATAATTACTAGGATCAGTCTTACTGCCGGATTTGAAAAGAGGTATTATCCTACTGTGTTTCATAAGATCGGGAAAACACCTGATTCAATACACTTATTAAATAAGTTGCTTAAATAAGGAGCTACTACATCAATTATACTTTTCAAAACCTTAACAGAAATGCCCCAGAGATCACCTGTATTCTTAGACTCTAGAGATTGAAAAGTACTTATAATGTCGGTAGAATTAATACAATGGAACTTAAATAATACATCACATTTGCCTACACTAGATTCTAATAGGTTTTCTGCGACTATAGCTGATGATTTTAATTCTCTAGTAGTAGTAATCGGTATGCTAGCAAAGAATTTATTAAATGTGTGTGCGACTTCTTTGTCATTATGAATTAATCTGTCACTATCAAATAAACTAAAACTATTACCTCTTAGTGTTGTCTTACCTGTTGCTTCATTAATAGCTTGCCAGGTTGCCTTAATTTTATTCGAGGATTGTTCAATTTTGTTCCTAACGAATAATGCCTTAGCTGTATTGCACACTCTTTTAAATATCTTAGAATAATTCCTAACATACTCAGTGAAGTTCGAATCAGAATTGTATCTCTTCATACCGTACAACTCGTACATCTTTGCTCTGCTTTTGTAAATACCTGCAGTAGCCCGCTCACTAAAAGCTCGAGATTCCTTAACTACTTTCTCCTTAGTCCTAAAAGTATTCTGAAATTCCTTGTTAACTACATTAAATAAATTATTGAAATTTTCATTTGGCGAATCAATCTCCATTACATCAGAACTCATAGCATTAATTCCAAACAAAATTTTATTCCGGAATTCATTAAACTTATGCCTAGGTAATGGCCTAACTAACACTTTCTGTATGATGCTATCACTATAATACGGAAACCTTGCTAATTGACCACAGTGATCCGAAGTTAGTTCAGAACTAACTAATTTATTCGAAACTGTACGATTACTAAATATATTGTCAAGACAGGTGGATGATGTTGCTGTAATCCTAGTTGGTTCAAGGAACAAATTTTTTAAATTAAATGATTTAAATAGATTTAAAAATCTACTAGTCTAGTCTAGTCTTCAAGTCTAGAACTATAAAAAGTCACATGCAATTACTCTTTACAACATGGAGTCGGACTCACTTGTCAAACTCCAAAGCAGGGCTTAGTTTCTAATCGAAGTTTGCCTATCTAAAGAGACAAGAAAGTTCTCGAAGTAATGCTGTGCCTACCGAATAACTTGCGAACACGTGACTTCGGACATTATTTGGAACTGCTCGGTTAACTTTTAAAATTTTCTTTATTTTGTACTGTATTTGCTGTAGTTAAGGGAAATGAGAATTTTTAATTTTAGAGCTGAGAGAAATTTAAATTTTGTTCAGTTTTATTCGATACATTTAAGGAGATAAGTTATACTTTTAATAATATTAATAATATATTTTCACCTTCTATAATAAAATTGATCGAATTTTCAAAAAAATATTTTAATACATTATTATTTCTATTTATTTTTACTGTATAGATACGCAACTATAGTAAACTTTTCGCTATTTACCTTTGCTATGATGATGATGTATGACGCATTTGTTTAAAATATAAGACTCGATTTTGCCACTCCTAGTGCCCACTATTAGGTACTTACAAAGTTACAAAGTATTATTAAACTGCTTACATGATTTAAACTGTACCCGTGTTAGCCACTTTGCCAACATCTTGCTTTAAACAGCCCGAAGCACTTTAATATTTTAACATTTCAAAGCTCAACTTGACAAACTAAAATTAGCGTAATGCGTTTCAGAACTACATCATGTTAAAGAAAAGCTTTCTAGTTTTTTTACAAACTAATGCTGTTTTTACTTGGAGTTTTACGTACGAGCCATTTGCCAGTGAACATTCTGTCAAGCAACATTAGCTGTAGAAAGATCGTTAAAACTTTAAAGTAGCGGAGTCCATTAGCTGCGTGACTGGTCGGAGGCTCTGCATGACGTTACATGGTCAACTTATGGTCATCTTATATGTGTAATAATTTTGTGAAGTTGGTTACATCCTCTGTTACTGTTTTTGGAACAATAACGTTATTATTTTGTATTTAGTATTTTAGCATCTTTAAAGCAATAATTCCTTTTTAGGGTTTCGTACCTAAAAGGTAAAAAACGGAACCCTATTACTAAGCCTCCGCTGTCTGTCTGTCCGTCTGTCTGTCTGCCTGTCTGTCACCAGGCTGCATCTCATAAACCGTGATAGCTAGAAAGCTGAAATTTTCACAAATTATGTATTTCCGTTGCCGCTATAACAACAAACACTAATAATAAAAAAATGAAAATATTAAGGGGGGATCCCATACAAGAAACGTGTTATTTTTCGTATTTTTTGCTCAAAATTACTAACTGTAACAGGTAGACGCATTAAATTTTTACAGAATATGTAGTTGTATATTATCTTTTAAAATAAATAATTAAATAAAAAAAATAAAATATTAAAGGGGGGCTCCCATACAACAAACGTAATTTTTAAGGAATTTGTTACTCGATCTTAATAAACAGGTAGAAACTTAAAAAGTATTTAAGTATAGATACATTAAACAACAACAACAATGAACGTGATTTTCTTTTATAGATTATGGTACGGAACCCTTCGTGCGCGAGTCCGACTCGCACTTGTTATCTCTTTGACTTTCATATCTGTAGTTTTTTTTACATTAGGAGAGGTTGCTGAAATGCATATAATCGACTGATGGCGAGTTATAAATCTTTGCTTTCCGATGTCCTTCCTAGTACAAAACCTAAGACTACACGTACAAAGGGAAAAGGAGAAAATAGTAAAGGTATGGTATGGTAGGCAATTGTGTATTTTCTGGTGTTGCTTGTGTGCATGGGCGGCGGTAATCGCCTAACATCGGGCGTTCATCATCTGCTCGTTTGTCGCTTATTAAATAAAAAAAGAAAATTTTGACTTGCATCTTTCGAACTATATCCACATCGTCTTGTCTTTTCTCATTTATAAAAAACAAGTTAACGAGAATCTTGGGATCTTAGGTCTGTTTTACTCTCATTCTTTATATACGAAAGAGTATGAATCCTGTTGCATTACATCGATTATCTGTAAGTAGTGGGTACTCATGCAGTACTGGCTGCCAATGTAGACATTCAAACTCAAACTCAAAATCCTTTATTCATTTAGATCACAAAGTGACGCTTATGAACGTCAAATTTAAAACATTATTACTATATGCTTCTAAATTTACATTTACTGCCACGTTCGCAATGCAATAGGTAGAACCATGAGAAAGAACGGGCAATAAAACTCACGGTCACTCTTTTTCAACGCCAGGTTTTTAATAATACATAACAATTAAACTTTTGTAAGGTGCTGCAACTGTTATACCTTCTATGTTACTTGTATATATTTACTTTACATGATACTCAAGCATAATCAAGTTAAATTTTGATGTTCATTTAGTTAGCCTCCTGAACATAGACATGGTGAAACAGGAGCATCCACTTACATTATGCACCTAACAATGCAGGCAATCCGCGCAAATGTTCAGAACCATGATGGAAATGATGAAGTTAAATATAAATAAAAAAATATACCAGCCCATAAGACCGCCATCGACCAGTCATCGCAAGTAGCACCCGTTCACAAGTATGACGCATGTGCCAGCCATCATCCCCCTCGCCTCTCGCCTCTCTTGTATTAATAGAGTGAATGTCACTATTCTTTGAATATGAATTTATATTCCTACGCACATGCAAAACACTGGCATAAACTGGCATTTTAGTTTTAACATTATAACTGCATAAAATTAAATAAAATTATTCATTTCTATAATAGACGAAATTACATAGACTTAGAACAACAATGTAAACCAAATGCTATGATTAAATACATGTCTTAGATCGATTGATATTTATTGGATTCATTTATTCTTTATGCTGAAATTTTTCAAATATTGAATTATTATAATGTACTTACTATTATTTTAACATGTCTACGAAGTTTTGCAGTAACTAGCTCGTCTACAAAGTTACGTCCATTTTGAATATCTAAGTTTGTTACGTAACTTTGTCAACATTTATATTCTAAAAGATAGTTTCGATTTGCCTTTCTTGCCTTTTGTCAAGTCTATCAATAAGGTAGTTGGTATAAGATATCTTCATATTGTTTCTTGGTTTTGGTAAGGTACCTTCGAGAAAATTCTAACGTCAATACATAGGCTTTCCACCCAACTTTATTCAATTAAGGTTCTGCAAAAATTACCGCGGGACACATAAATCAGGCGTAACTGCTTTCTGTATTATTTATTTATGTTAAATAGCCTTAAGTACGTTCGTACAACGTATCTGGTACCCTTTATGAGGGAAGTAACCATTTGCGTGGAGAAACAACACGTCTGTATGTACTTTAAATATTTATCGTGATGTTCCGTCGGTTTAAAAGTTTTTGTAAATTGTTTTATAGGTGGAATTTCTTATTTCGTTTTATGGTGATGTACTTCTACGTTTGAATTTATATCACATTATCTGTGTTACACAATCTTTCATACAATATTTTACAAGTAACTATAGTCTCATCATATTTTTCTGTAGTATTTCTTGAAATAAAATATGTAAATATATTTATTTGCTACCCAGATATCCATCGTTCATAAGAATGAACAAATCAAATCCCTGCGGGCAGGACCGTATCATCCGAGACTCACATTGGCTTATGATATTGAAAAGTAAAATAAAACTTATAGTAAGAAGACTAGTATTCAGTTGACAGTTACTTACGAAAGAATAACTGATGATTTTAGTAATTATTTTATCTTAACATAATATTCTGTTTCAAAATACTTAGTTACTCATATTTGATATCCATATTATATTCATCAGTATAATAACAATTCAATAAATAAATGCTTGGTTATTACAAATTTAATATTTAATTCTAAATCTGTACAACAGCCATACGACGTACATTGTCATGTTTCATGAAAACCAAGACTGTTACGTGCCATCTAAATCTTCAATATTCAACCCTATTAAAAAGGGTTAAAGACTAAAGCAATCAAATAATACTAACCATACGTTTCCAAAATCATAATAACGTACAAATTAAAGTACCCGAACCTTTTATCATGTGTTATAAAGCCGAAAACGGGATTGTATGGGTACGAAATTGAATTAGGCCCGTATTATTTATTCAAAGAAATCTTTATGCGAGTGAGCCTTTATTGGTGCCTGATTATCAGTGCGCATTGTACTGGCGTGTGAAAGGTCAGTATATAGCTTAGAATTTGGTAGAAAATATTTTTATCGTCAGTGAAGAATTGATCGCTTGGAACGGGTGAAACGGTCACCTTGCTGTTTATAATTATGTTTAGTATTGTGGATTTGATTCTCAATTAAATTGTTGTTTCGGATCTGGATAAACTAAATGTCCGTCCATTAACAACTACATTTTTATTACTAGCCGACGTTGAAGAGCTCAGTGTCCTTAGGTCTCAGAAAGACAAAGTCACCAGAAGACATGAGGACACTGTGAGCTCATTCTGCGTAAATAGTAACACCAATAGTTGAAAAATGTTCGGGTGCTTTGAGATAACTTATACATTCAAGAAATAAAGACAAGAATCATCTCAGTCTGACGTGAACATGAATCCTGTAAAGAATTCGAAACGTCGGCTAGTAATAAAAATTTAATGTAGTTTCTAGATCATTCGGTTTAAATGTAATAAGTAGTGAAACCAATATAACATGCTAAAATCCGTAAAATGTAGTTTAATTTTAACAATACATATTCCCAGTTGTCATTGTAAAAAGACGTATACGCTATGACATTGGTCGCAATAGATTGCAACAACAACTATTCTATTTAAAGCGTCGAGAAAAGTTGCATATGCGGATTGAATTAGACTGTCAGATGCAGGGTGATGTGAATGGACACTGTTGATATGTTTTAATGACAATCTGAATAAATTAATTATATGTCTTCCCTGTAGCTAGAGCATGGCGGTACCGTGTAGTGAAGACGAAAAGTCTTCTTCATCTTTTCTTGTGAGCGTGTGGCCAACTCTTGTGTCGGAGGTTTTAGAACACCCGAAGGCCTCCGACATGGCTAAAGACAAGAAAGGATTGTTTTGTAATATAGTTCGGGCTTTGTTATCCTCTTCATGTGTTCGATTCCTTTCTTATAATCTTTAATAAATGTATTTAGATTTATTATAATATATATTATTATTCCGAACATTTGGGGAGGTCGTAGACGTATACCATAACAATAATTCCATTAATAACACAAAATTGTACGATCGCTTACAGTCTAATTGTAAACCATTTGGATGTTACTACTATAATAACAATATAAGTACAAAATCCTCTTGTAGGTAGGTATTTTACTATAAACTAGGTCTTTCAACTAGTGCCAAATGCAATAAATATATTGAGCCGCCAAAAGCGAGTTATCAACTTATCAGTGATGCTAAACATAGTCTGCTTTGAACATATGACGTCAGGCGATATTCACGTGCGCATTGTCCAATGATCGCTTAGTTTACAAGAATAACTGAATGGTGAAAACTAGTACGGTAATGTATACTACGAGACATGTTCTTATTTTAAGCTTGATTTCAATAAGTACTAAGAAACTGGAATAACAACTTGTTGTATAGGTAACTGTAATATCCCTGACGTATATGTCATAATAGCTATATTTTCTAAATTTTTGGAGTTTAGAACAGTAATTTTACAGTTACAAAATAAACCTCGCTCTTTACATTATACGTAGCACTTTAATCGCTACACAACATAAAACTTTTATCTAAAATTATACCTCAAAAACCTCTCGAAAAATTCACTCCGACATAAACGAGTCTGAGGGGCAATTTTCACACTATTTTAATGATAGTAATAAGAAAGCAACACAACGACTGCACGGTTGGCGTAGTGGTTTAAGCGGCCGCCTCGCCGCTTGGTACTGCGCCGAGTGTTGTGGGTTCGATTCCCACACGAAACAACACTTTGTGTGATCCACATATTGTTGTTTCGAGTCTGGGTGTTCATTGTGTCAGTTAGTTGTATGTTTGTAAAGTCCCCCGCGACACAGGATTTATTCCTAGTGCGGGAGTTGTATTTAAAAAAAAAAAAATTGTGAAGGCATTTCAAGCACTTTATAATTAAGCAATAGAAATTCCTTTTCTTTGGTGGGTATTGTTCTAACATATCGATAGTAACCTGTTCAAGACTTGCAAAACTAAGGCGCTTTGTGTACTAATAGAATGTTCTCCTTTCATTACCTTAATTCTAAGAACCCATCAAAGTAATTAGAATATGTACAAATACTACAGACTTCAAAGTAATTAAAAATTGAGATGAAATAAAATAAATAACTACCTTCAGAATGGCTTAAAACAAGAGTAGGCTAATATGTAGACGTAACTATTAAAAGATTAGCTCGTAATTCCAGTGCAGATACTATAGAAACTAATGTTTTATTCAAAACTAACCTAACTAAAGGGCATTGTGTCTCGCACTAATATTCTGACGCAAAAGAGTTTCTAGCGCCTTATTGAGATTTACGACGCACCAAATACATAATACGATATCAATACTATGGCATTCGATTACCATTTCGTTATGTTGTTGTTAGAATACATTATTTATGCTCCCAGTTGAAGGATTGCTAAACTATCAATTCGGTTACTAAATAAATAATCGAGCGCCGGTGTCTTGAAATGTATTTATTGCTTGTATTGTATTCCTTGCGGGATACAGAACTATTTTTCATAGAATTTATTCACCAACGATAATATTATTATACGTACGCTTTCGTTGACTTTCGGATTTTAACAAAATAAGCAAATGAGCATATTATTTCAAGACAACACGGTTCGGCTTTAATCTTGTTTAATGTATATTTTTTATAGCTGACATTTATAAACTAATCATTCATTTTTATTTCGTGGAAGATAAAACTAAAATCACAAGAAACAAAGAACAAATAAAAGGATCTTGATCGATTAGCAGCACGTTCAATTTGTTTATAGTTTTTTTTTATTTGTGAAGCCCAAGGCGAGCTAGGTAATTAATCAGCTGGCCGGTTTGGTTTCAGTATGCGAGGAGCTTGTATATTTTAATGTAATTTATTGCTTGGATACCTATAATTTTGTACTAGATTCTGTATCCGCGAGCGTAAACTATCAAAGTTAGTACGATGAAACGAATTCAATATGCATGTACGTGGGTATTTATGAAAGCCGTTGCAATGTTTTCTATCATACGTTAGGCAAAACATAAGCGTATGAATATGAAATGTGGGCCGCGGATATATTTTCGGCTTAAAGATATAAATTTGAAACGGAATAGCGATGTTTTGAACGGTTTTCAAGGATACCGGTTATTTGCGACTCTATAGTAACTATTGGGTTGAATGGGAGTAAGATTAATGTAGTGAAATTAGATACGCTTCAAATGATCTTGCAAGAAATAAACTACATTGAAAATGATATCAGTTGTAAAAGCGATGAATTGGGCATTTTTTGAGTAATATAATATGGAACCTGCAAACAGCTTTGAAAAGTATACCGTGTTTATATTTATTTTAAACAGTGTTTAATATATCACGATTAATGTTGTTTTATTAAGTACGTCGATCTTAATATAGATCAATATTATCATGTACACAAATTATTCATTCAGTCACAGACTCCTAAATTAAAGTACTAATTCAATATTCAGTAAGTTTCTTAAACTTTATCAGACCTTAATATTTTCGCTTCAAATATTTCTGAAAACTTCCAAGACATTTCCAAGTCTACTGAACTAGAACTATTAAAAGTCACATGAGTTGGGCATTTTTTTATGATAAGGATTCTTCAAATAGCTTTGAAATGTATACCGTGTTTATCTTTATTATAAACAGTATTTAATATATCACGTCGTCATTAATGTCGTTTCGTTAAGTACGCCGATCTTAATATAGATCAATATTAGCATGAACACAAATAATTCATTCAGTCTCAGTCTCCCAAATTAAAGTACGTATTCAATATCCAGTAAGTTTCTTAAAACTTTACCAGACCTTAATATTTTCGCTTCAAGTATTTATGAAAACTTCCAAGTCATCTTCAAGTCTAGAACTATAAAAAGTCACATGCAATTACTCTTTACAACATGGAGTCGGACTCACTTGTCAAACTCCAAAGCAGGGCTTAGTTTCTAATCGAAGTTTGCCTATCTAAAGAGACAAGAAAGTTCTCGAAGTAATGCTGTGCCTACCGAATAACTTGCGAACACGTGACTTCGGACATTATTTGGAACTGCTCGGTTAACTTTTAAAATTTTCTTTATTTTGTACTGTATTTGCTGTAGTTAAGGGAAATGAGAATTTTTAATTTTAGAGCTGAGAGAAATTTAAATTTTGTTCAGTTTTATTCGATACATTTAAGGAGATAAGTTATACTTTTAATAATATTAATAATATATTTTCACCTTCTATAATAAAATTGATCGAATTTTCAAAAAACTATTTTAATACATTATTATTTCTATTTATTTTTACTGTATAGATACGCAACTATAGTAAACTTTTCGCTATTTACCTTTGCTATGATGATGATGTATGACGCATTTGTTTAAAATATAAGACTCGATTTTGCCACTCCTAGTGCCCACTATTAGGTACTTACAAAGTTAGCAAAGTATTATTAAACTGCTTACATGATTTAAACTGTACCCATGTTAGCCACTTTTCCAACATCTTGCTTTAAACAGCCCGAAGCACTTTAATATTTTAAAATTTCAAAGCTCAACTTGACAAACTAAAATTAGCGTAACGCGTTTCAGAACTACACCATGTTAAAGTAAAGCTTTCTAGTTTTTTTACAAACAAATGCTGTTTTTACTTGGAGTTTTACGTACGAACCATTTGCCAGTGAACATTCTGTAAAGCAATATTAGCTGTAGAAAGATCGTTAAAACTTTTAAGTAGCGGAGTCCATTAGCTGCGTGGCTGGTCGGTGGCTCTGCATGACGTTACATGGTCAACTTATGGTCATCTTATACACATGTGTAATAATTTTATGAAGTTGGTTACATCCTCTGTTACTGTGTTTGGAACAATAACGTTATAATTTTGTATTTAGTATTTAAGCATCATATCATTATTAAAAGCAATGATTCCTTTTTATCTCCTTGAGTTTCATATCTGGAGTTTTTTATTACATTAGGAGAAGTTGCTGAAATGCATATACTCGACTGATGGCGATAAACCTTTGCTCTCCGATTTTGTACTAGGGAGGACTCCCTAGTACAAAACTTAAGACTACACGTCCAAACGGAAAAGGAGAAAATAGTAAAGTTATGGTATGGTAAGCACTTGTGTATTTTCTGGTGTTGCTTGTGTGCATGGGCGGCGGTAATCGCCTAACATCGGGCGTTCATCATCTGCTCGTTTGTCGCTTATTACATAAAAATATTAAAATTTTCGACTTGCATCTTTCGAACTATCTCCATATCATCTTGTCTTTTCTCATTTCTTTTTACTCTCATTCTATAAACGAACGAGTAGGAATCCTGTTGCATTACATCAATTATCTGCAAGTAGTGGGTACTCATGCGGTATTGGCTGCCAATCGAGACATGTTGGTTTTAACATTATAACTGCATAAAATCAAATAAAATTATTCATTTCTATAATAGACGAAGTTACATAGACTTAGAACAACAAAGTAAACTAAACACTATGATTAAATACATGTCTTACATCGATTGATATTTATTGGATTCATTTATCCTTTATGCCGAAATTTGTCAAATATTGAATTATTATAATGTACTTACTATTATTTTAACATGTCTAAGAAGTTTAACAGTAACTGGCTCGTCTACAAAGTTACGTCCATTTTGAATATCTAAGTTTGTTACGTAACTTTGTCAACATTTATATTCTAAAAGATAGTTTCGATTTGCCTTTCTTGTCTTTTGTCAAGTCTATCAATAAAAACATAGGTATATGTTGTTTTATCTTCATATCTTGTTATGGGAAGGTATCTTCAAGAAAATTCTAACGCCGATACATAGGCTTTTTGCCAAACTTCTTTATTCAATTAAGGTTCTGCAAAAATTACCGCGGGACACATAAATCAGGCGTAACTGCTTTCTGTATTATTTATTTATGTTAAATAGGCTTAAGTACGTTCGTACGTATCTGGCATCCTTTATGAGGGAAGTAACCTTTTGAGTGGAGAAACAACACGTCTGTGTGTACTTTAAATATTTATCGTGATGTTCCGTCGGTTTAAAAGTTTTTGTAAATTGTTTTATAGGTGGAATTTCTTATTTCGTTTTATAGTGATGTACTTGTACGTTTGAATTTATATCACATTATCTGTGTTACACAATCCTTCATACAATATTTTACAAGTAACTAGTAACTATAGTCTCATTACATTTTCACGGTAGTAGAGCCTTGCTGATTTCAGCATGAATGGGCCGGCTCGACCGGGGAAGTACTACACTCTCACAGAAAATCGACGTAAAGTAACAGAACCTAAACTGTTGCGTTTGGTTCGGTGAGTGAAAGTGCCGGAGGCCCTATCCCCTATTCCTTCTTCCTCATCCCATTCCTCATCCTATCCCTTTTCCCAACCCCAACGGGCGGCAACGCACTTGTGACTCCTTTGGTGTTGCTTGGGTCCATGGGCAGCGGTAATTGTTTACCATCAGGCGATCCGTCTGCTCGTTTGCCACCTATAACGATAAAAAAAAACATTTTTCTGTAATATTTTTTGAAATAAAATATGTACATATATTTTAGTAGTCATGATGATATAGGATAAAATGCGCGTTTTGCTACCCAGATATCCATCGTTCATAAGAATGAACAAATCAAATCCCTGCGGCAGAACCGTATCATCCGAGACCCATTGGCTTATGATATTGAAAGGTAAAATATAAGTTATAGTAAGAAGAAAAGTATTCAGTTGACAGTTACTTACGAAAGAATAACTGATGTTTTAAGTCAATATTTTGCAATATCTTATTATTGTAATAAAACTCGCTAAATATAGATACTGATACTCTGATACTTTATTTATCTCTTACTAGTTCACAGATACAGTTCACAGATACAGTCTCCACCGTTACTTCACAGCAAAAAGGTGCCCTCTCGGCCATGTGTTCTCTTTTTATAAACCAGTCTACCCCTACCAAAATGACGGTTGGCCAGTGTTGCCATTTCTTAATCATAAAATGAACTTAAAATCTTTAAAAACCCTACACTCGACCGTCCTGACGACGTGTATGCCCTCATACACGCACCACGTGGTAACTAAAAAAACCCTACACTTGGCCGAGAAGACTCTTAATAAAAGAAAGAAAAAAAATGTACCTAAGCATCTAAGTAATTTTTGTTTAAATTAAACTCGTTTGTTCTAAACATTTACAGCAGAAAAAAAAAGGTTACAGACCATATCACTTAATGATTACAAATTCAAAACAAAAAAAAATAAATAATCATAATAAAACTTCAACTGATCATTAAACCACAAACATTTGATTCAGCTACTAAATTTATGAAATCTGTAGTACTACCACTTGTTGAATACAAGTTCTAATTATAAGTTTTCCACACAAATAACAATTTTTTGACAATTTTGGCGAACCAATCAATTCTCACCAATACTTAGATCTAAAGGACATATATATATCATCATATCATTCAATCTTTACAAAATTTATGCTTATACTTGTGCGAACCAATCAATTCTCGCTACTGAACTTGCGTACTCTATCAGGTTGTGAACCAATCAATTCTCACACCTGATCAGAGACCAAAAAAAACCTAGGCAAACCAATCAATTCTTGCCTATAATAACCAATGACGTGAACCAATCAATTCTCACGCTCGGTCTGATGACATGAACCAATCAATTCTCATGTCAGGTCTCCTTGAGTGATAACCGATGACGTGAACCAATCAATTCTCACGTTCGGTCTGAAACAATAATATTAAACATTCTGTAATAATTGTCCTGTAGCATCCTACATTTATGACTAAATACTATGCATCACTATGTTCGCTCTCATCACTAGATTCGCTAGAATCTGATTTATTTAGTTGTAACGCAGCTACATTTACCCACGGCAGCATTCGATCAGCTGCTACAGTGGTAGTACGTTTATTTGTACTATTACTGAAACCTGGAATAGACGCTATCTTATATCTATCTTGGCCTAAAACTTCAGTAACCCTGTATGGTCCTATGTAAGATGGGAGAAGTTTTTTACTCTTCCCATCATTATTAAAAGTAACTTTAGTAATTTTGACCAAATCACCCTTATTGTATACTTTAGCAGGGCGTCTGTTCTGATCGTAACGTAGTTTTTGCTTAGCTTGTTCAGCGTCTATTCTTTCTTTAACTTGGCTTCGGATAGTGGTCACATCTATATTTTCCCTAGTCACATCTGTTATCTCATTCAAGTTAGGATTGATCTCACTGTTCATGAACGTACCGAACATGACTTCAGATGGTCTTCTAGCGGTCGTTTTTTGGACAGTGTTATTCAATCCCCATTGTATTTTCCCTAACTGGTTGTCCCAATCCTTCTCATCATGTCTCAGGTTTAGCGCTTTCAATGAATTTAAAATTGTCCGATTATATCGTTCTACCTGGCCGTTTGATTTGGGACTCGCGACAGCGTTCAAGATGTGTTTTATACCTTTATCATAGCAGTATCTTTTAAATAAGTTAGACGTAAAGCAACTGCCACGATCACTGATCAAACGGTCAGGTAATCTAAATGTATAGAATATGTCATCCAGTGCACGAATAACATTTTGTGTATTCGTGTTTCGAACTGGCTTTATAAACACAAACTTAGTAAACGAGTCTACCACTACTAAAAGGTAAGAGTATCCTCGTTTGGATCTGACGAAGGGGCCCAGGTGGTCAACATGCAGGGTGTGAAACGGTGACTCTACTTTTTCGATTGGATGTAATAGACCTTCTTGTTTACTCGTGGACTTCTTAGCGTAAGCACAATCAATACAGGCGGACACATACTTTTTGATAAACCGTGACATTTTTGGAAACCAATAATTACTTTTAATCCTTTCCAAAGTCTTTTCTAATCCTAGATGACCAATATCGTCGTGATTCATCCTGCATATTTGCCACCTCGCCCCTTTTGGGACTGCCCAGCGAACATTATCCTTATCACCGTTAAAATACCTATATAACTTATTATCTCGTACAACATAATTGTCTTTAATATATTGGAGATTCTTGGGATCTAAATCCTTTTCTAACACCATTTTAATACGTTCCAATTCGGAGTCTCCCAGCTGGAGGGTATGTAACCAGTCTTCGTCACTAATAACCATAACTTGAGCACACAGACTAGAGGAGTCACATATAGAATCAGTCTGAACAGGGTTGCGAGATAACGCGTCTACATGGGCCATTTTAGTGCCTGGTCGATATTCAATTGAACAATTAAATTCTTGTAGCAAAAGCCACCAGCGCGCTATCCTAGGTATCAGATCGCGCTTCATGAAAGTGGAACGAAGAGCACTACAATCGGAGACTATTTTGAATTCCTTACCTAATAAATAGACCCGAAATTTCTCTAACGAACGAATTACAGCCAGCGTTTCTAATTCGTAGGAGTGATAATATTTTTCTTCCGGCGACGTTCGCCTACTACAATAAGCAATTGGCCGAAGAAAACCACTATCCTTACACCGTTGTAAGAGTATGCCTCCAACGCCATCCTTGCTAGCGTCGGTATGCAATTCCGTCTCCGCATCGCGATCATATATAGCTAAGACTGGTCTATCTATTAATTGTAATTTAAGTACCTGGAATGCATTTTCTTGTTCTTGGCCCCACATCCATGTGGAGTCCTTTTTTAATAGTTGCAACATTGGCGACGCTAATTGAGCAAAATTTTTGATAAATTTTCGAAAATAGCTAGCAAGTCCAAGGAATTGCCTAACACCATGAATATTAACTGGCCGTGGAAAATTCATAACTGACTGAATTTTCTTTTCTCCTGGCCGAATTCCTGATGAGCTAATCTCATAACCAAGATAATCAATATTATCTTGCAAAAAAACTACATTTTGACAAATTTAACGTAAGATTTGCATTTTGTAACAGCTTCAGAATTTGTTCAAGCCTATCAAGACATTCAGCTGCATTTTTACCAAAAACAAGCACATCATCCATGTACGCTGTAGCATGGGTGAATCGAGCCGACCCTAAGACCTTATTAATCATCCTCTGAAAAATTGCTGGTGCGTTTGCCAAACCAAATGGCATACGATTGAATTCGTACAATCCATCTGGTGTGACAAACGCAGTCAGATGTTTGCATGGTTCAGCAATTGGCACCTGATAATAGCCAGATGCCAAATCAAGACTTATGAAACACGCTTGACCAGACAACCTTGCTATCTCATCGTCTATAATCGGCATCGGGTATCTTTCCTTTACTGTTATAGAGTTTAACATTCTATAGTCAATACACATTCGAAAACTACCATCTTTCTTACGAACTAATATAATAGGGCTTGCATACTCCGATACCGATTCCCTAACGATCCCTGCGTCCAACATCTCACCTAACATAGACTGCACTTTCTCACGTTCGTGATGTGACAACCTATAAGGGCGATAGACAATAGGACGTTGATTATTCAACTCAATTGTCATCTGCGTAACATCTGTACAACCCAAATTTTTCAAATTAGAGGTGAAACAATGTTTATATTGTTTAAGTATCGTCATAAGCTTTTGTCTATCGTCCTTTGATACAGAATCACCTATGCGAACATCTTTCTCCTGAATGTCATGTTCACAGTTACTATCTTGAGTATCTGCAGACTCTGCAATTCCTGGGGACTGTATTACTATCCTCTGGACAAAATCTACCTTTTCTCCTCTACTAGCAACAAATTCATTTCGTAATTTACAGGGAATAGCAAATGGATAAACAAGAATATCTAAGTTCCCACGCTGGACTTGGTAAACACCACCATAGACAACAATCTCTTGATTAGGACCACCGACGATGTTGTTGGTCAGCATTAAACAGCCACTAAATTCGGAACCCACGCGAGCCTTTATGGATGCAGGTCCATGAAGCTCGACGTCAGCAGCGATCCTTACTTCAGTGAGTTGACTGTCATTAGCATCGGGATACACCAAAGGGATTTCAGAGTGTAACTTACGAAATTGCAAAGTCTGGGAATTTTTGAACACAAGAATATGTGGTTGTTCCGTGTATGACTGCCCTATTAATATAGATTTTTCTAATAGATTATCTTCTACGACTCTGCAAGCTACCCTCGCATCAACTCCATCTACTGCTATATCTAGCAACATATTGCCTAGCGATTGAACCACCTCATTCCCGAATCCTTTCAAAACCGACGGGACGTGATCATGCACCAGATTTAGACTCGAAATTATTGACTCCTTAACCAACGTCACTTCGCTACCGAAATCAATAAATGCATCTATCGTACTACCATTTACTGTGACCAGCTTTATGAATTTTGAGTTGGGACTGGAGCTTGAAATACACATAGTCTTAGACGGTGGTCCAAGTTTACCTACTGTATTATCGGATTTAGGACCATGCAAGCAATTATCGACCTTATGGCCGATTTTGTTGCATTTACTGCATTTGATTAGTGGCTTCGGACAAAGTAAGTAAGGGTGACCTCGCTCTTTACAATTAAAGCAGAATAACGGACCCTGAGACTGATTAGATTTATTTTGATTTGTTTTAGAATTGGATTGGTTAGAATTATTTTTAACAAAACTACGATCTGAAGTTTGGCTTTCTTTGTTGCTCATTAGGAATTGAAGAAGCTGATCAGGCTGAGAACAACAAAGTGCCAATGCACTCGATTTCATAGTCCTATCAGATATACCGTGGATAATACAATCTACTGCGCGTTTACCCGTGATGTCACACTGAGTCAATAACGCAAGTTTTTCATAATAATATACTTCAATTGGTTCGCCAAACTTACTTTTTCTCTTAAGCATATCTTCCAGGATTTGGCCATAGTTTTGCTCGCAAGGAAAAGCACTCATTAACTTTCCTTGCCATTCTTTCCAAGTATGCAAAATTGTGTTTAGACCCTCATACCAAACTTTGGCCAAACCCTGTAGTTTTTGCATTGCAAAATGTATCGTTGTTTTGTCATCCCAGCCGTATACAGTAGCGCATTCATTTACCTTACGCAGCCAAATGTCAACACGCTGGTTTTTCGCTGAGGGGTCAAAATTAGGAAGAATGTTTTTATGATCAATATTCTTGGAAATTGATGCACTTGTAGACGGCTGAGTTGTAAAACCATGTTTAATGGAATTCACCAAGTCTATGACATCTTTAACGGTAAAAGAAGGAGTACGTGACCTTTTATCTTGTGACGCCCCGTCGTCACGTAGAGTATCGTGGCTCTGCTCACGTGAACCTCGTCTTCGCTTGGCTCGTGTGGCTTGATACTCCTGTTGACGGGACCGGCTCCGGCTGCAGCTGTGCTGCTGGCTCCTGGTGTGGCGAGAACTCGTATTCCTCTTGTGGCTTCTATTAGATCGATTCCCCTGCACCTCAGTTATCTTCTCACGTTCCCGGCGTAGTTCCTGCTCGAGTACACGTAGCCGCTCTCGTTCTTGCTCAACCTCAAGCTCTTTCTCACGAAAACTTTGCCTCCGTGACTTGCTGCGACTTCGAGTGCCACCACAGCGTGCACCGGAGACATCGCGTCGATGATGTGACGAACACCTTATTGGGGTGAGCAGGCGCCGTCGGCTCTCTTTGCGACCACAAGGAGAGGCATCCAACGACCGGACATAGTCGTTACCTTTTTCCATTGTGTAACTTTTCGAATCCCACTTCTGAAATGTAATAAAACTCGCTAAATATAGATACTGATACTCTGATACTTTATTTATCTCTTACTAGTTCACAGATACAGTTCACAGATACAGTCTCCACCGTTACTTCACAGCAAAAAGGTGCCCTCTCGGCCATGTGTTCTCTTTTTATAAACCAGTCTACCCCTACCAAAATGACGGTTGGCCAGTGTTGCCATTTCTTAATCATAAAATGAACTTAAAATCTTTAAAAACCCTACATTATCTTATACTAATTTACAAAGCTGAAGAGTTTGTTTGGTTGAACGCGCTTATCTCAGGGACTACTGGTCCGATTTGAAAACTCTTTCAGTGTTAGATAGCCCATTTATCCAGAAAGGCTATAGGCTATATAACATAACGCTATGAGGGAGGGGAGTAGAGCAGTAGCCTTAAATAACGCGGGTGTAACCGCGGGCATCCTCTAGTACATAATATTCTATTTTAAAATACTATATTTGATATTCATATTTTATTCATCAGTATAATTACAATTCAATAAATAAAAACTTAGTTATTACAAATTTAATATATAATTCTAAATCTGTACAACAGCCATAAGACCTACCTACATTGCCCTGTTTCATGAAAACCAAGACTGTTACATGCCATCTAAATCTTCAATATTCAACCCTATTAAAAAGGGTTAAAGACTAAAGCAATCAAATAATATATATCATGTGTTATAAAGCCGAAAACGGTATTGTATGGGTACTAAATTGAATTAGGCCCGTATTATTTATTCAAAGAAATCTTTATGCGAGTGAGCCTTTATTGGGGGTGCCTGATTATCACTGCGCATTGTACTGGCGTGTGAAAGGTCACTCTATAGCTCAGAATTTGGTACAAAATATTTTTATCGTCAGTGAAGACTGGGTTGCTCGAATGGCGGAATGGTTTTAGCGGTCGCCTTGCTATTTAGAACTGCTTAGAGTATTGTAAGTTCAATCGATTTGGATTATTATTACGGATGTTAGTATACTATAAACCCATTCTTTGTATGTCTATAAAGTCTCTCAGACACAATACATATTACACAAGATAGTTTAGCGGGTCTTAATCACAATGAGTAAGTAGACTATTTGAAGCGTCCAGATCAGTTGCATAAACCTGCTGATTGAATTAGGCTGTTTGATGATAAAGGTTTTGTACAGAGTGATATAGACGCCATTGCTATGTTTTAATGACAATCGGCTAAATGTCCCATCCATGTAGTTTAACAGCGTGGCAGTATTGCGTTGTGAAGGCGGGAATAAATTAGTTTGGATATCAATTTGGGTGTCTGACGACAAGCCACACAGATATTACTTTTATTCCTAATTCTTTCATGAGCTGACCTGTATTCGGACTTTCAGACAATCAGACATATTATAAGGAGGTAGTAAAGTATACCATGATAATCATTCCATTACTAACACAAAATTTCACTTCCCCTTACGGTATAGTAAAAGCCTAATTGGAAACCATTTGTATGTTACTACTAAAATAACAGTATAGTGCAAAATCCTCTTGTAGGTAGGTATTTTACTATAAACTAGGTCTTTCAACTAGTGCCAAACGAAATAAATATATTGAGCCGCCAAAAGCGAGTTATCAGTGATGCTAAACATAGCCTGCTTTGAACATATTATGACGTCAGGTTGTATCGAGGCTGATTTTCACAATTGAGCGGTGAGAACTAGTACCGTAATGTATAACTATGAAGTACGGTTTATTTATTTATTTACTCTTTTTTGTACACAATGAAAAATATTATTAGAGACATTGTATCTAGGTAAAGTACAAAGGGCGGCCTTATCGCTGAAAGCGATTTCTACCAGGCAACCTTTGGATGGAGATATTATTGGTAGGAGAAAAACAGTAGTTGCATGTGTACCATTAAACAAACTATATAATGTATATACATGCTTAATCCTTACAAATATCTTATTCCAATCGATAAAGAAAAACAACAGTTCCCTTTATTATTATATATTACATCACTGTTATTAATATTATCAAGATTTGTTTATAAATAATACAGTTACAATTGCTACAATTTCAATTTTAATGGTTATTTTATGGTTTTTTTTATCGAGAAAATTTACCGAAAACGTGTTTTGAACACAATGGTCCCCCGATAAATATGATCAAGATAAACATATATTTTTTAGCTGCTCTAAAATGTATACATTTGGCTAAAACACTGGTTTGTGAAGCCTATTTTGACTAGGTACAGCGCCTTAACTTTTAGTCCAATTGATTTGCTCCAGCTGCTAATCAGTTCCAGATAACTATTAATGGTACTTAAAGAAAGTGACATATTATTATCTGCTAGTTTTATTATAAACTTGATTTTTGTTCACTAAATACCAAGAATCGACAGAAAACTTGTTGTATAGGGCATTGTAATTACTGGGATGGCTTCAAATTACTATTGTGACAGTCGGTTCAAAGAGCTCAGTATTTTTAAGAGATGAACCGCTATAAATACAAAGAAAAGGACCGATATTTACAAAGTTTTCATTTTTTCCATGCCATATGACGCTAACTCTGTAGTTTCAGGCCCAACGTAACAAATAAAAAAAATATAATTACTATATAACAGTATATAGTAAGCTGCCTCCGTGGTCCACTAGATAGCGTATGCGACTGCTGATCGGAGGTCCCGGGTTTGATACCCGGGTCGTGCAAATGTGTTACTGGATTTTTCCGAATTCTCAGTAGCAGCACGGAGTTTGGTGATGTGCCCGGTAACAGCAATAGGCTCGCCCCCTATTACGTGGGACCTAAAAATTCATGGCGAAATGTGGGTGTAATATTACACCTCTGCCTACCCTAAATAAATTAAAAATAGCAGTCATAAATTACAATAAAAATCAACAACCTAACCCGTCGTACGCATATCAGTTTTATTTACATATTGCTTAAGTTTGAGTGTCGGATAATGTGTTCTGACTGTGAACAGCAACATTATAAATTGAAATGTCATTCCAATTACAATCATTTATCGTCTTACATTTAAAGTCGAATTTAGTATTTCATCTGTCACTTATAATTTTACTTATACTTGTACCCACATTACGCTGAACCTTGAAACTTTCAACTCCCATTTCACCTTTTAGATGTCAAATTTCGTAAAATCCCTTCTTATCCATAGTTAGGACTAGCAGTAAATCAACAACAAACTACGTACTTATTTATTGACTCTAGATAAAATTTGTCGTACAAAATGTTAGTATACCGTTCGTTAAAGAAAATACTTTTTCATGAATAAGATATTAAATTATTTTGAAATAAACCTCTCATAATTTCAGTGAGATAACAATATACCAGAGAAGTTCAAACATAATAAATAAAACGTTAAATAAATTATGCGTAGACATTTTCGCACACATTCTCAAAATGGCAAAGACTAGGTACAAATTACGCAGATAGCATCACAATCTTGTGGAGGCATTTCAAGCACTTTATAATTAAGTAATAGAAATTCCTTATCTTTGGTGGGTATTGTTCTAACAAATCGATAGTAACCTGTTCAAGACTTGCAAAACTAAGGCGCTTTGCGTCCCATACTAATAGAATGTACTCCTTATATTACCTTTATTCTAAGAATCCATCATTGATATATTCAAATATTTATGATGATATATGACTTCAAAGTAATTAAAATTGTGATGAAATACAAAATAAATACTACCTTCAGAATGGTTTCCAGCATGATAAGGCAAGATATAGACGTAACTATTTAAAGATTAGCTCGTAATTCCAGTGCAGATACGATAGAAACTAATGTTTTATTCAAAACTAACCTAACTAAAGGGCATTGTGTCTCGCACTAATATTCTGACGCAAAAGAGTTTCTACCGCCTTATTGAGATTTACGACGCACCAAATACATTATACGATATCAATACTATGGCATTCGATTACCATTTCGTTATGTTGTTGTTAGAATACATTATTTATATTCCCAGTTGAAGGATTGCTAACATATCAATTCGGTTACTAAATATATAATCGAGCGCCGGTGTCTTGAAATGTATTTATTGCTTGTAGTGTATTCCTTGCGGGATACAGAATTATTTTTCATAGAATTTATTCGCTAACGACAATACGTACGCTTTCGTTGAGTTTTTTAGATTTTTACAAAATAAGCAAATGAGAATATTACTTATTTCATTTTCAAAGCTTGATACATTTATTTCAAGACAACACGGTTCGGCTTTAATCTTTTTAATGTATATTTTTTATCACTGATATTTATAAACTAATAATTCATTTTTATTTCGTGGAAGATAAAACTAAAATCACAAGAAACAAAGAACAAATAAAAGGATCTTGATCGATTAGCAGCACGTCCAATTTGTTTATAGTTTTTTTTTATTTGTGAAGCCCAAGGCGAGCTAGGTAATTAATCAGCTGGCCGGTTTGGTTTCAGCATGCGAGGAGCTTGTATATTTTAATGTAATTTATTGCTTGGATACCTATAATTTTGTACTAGATTCTGTACTCGCGAGCATAAACTATCAAAGTTAGTACGATGAAACGAATTCAATATGCATGTACGTGGGTATTTATGAAAGCCGTTGCAATGTTTTCTATCATACGTTAGGCAAAACATAAGCGTATGAATATGAAATGTGGGCCGCGGATATATTTTCGTCTTAAAGATATAAATTTGAAGCGGAATAGCGATGTTTTGAACGGTTTTCAAGGATACGGGTTATTTGCGACTCTATAGTAACTACTGGGTTGAATGGGAGTAAGATTAATGTATTGAAATTAGATACGCTTCAAATGATCTTGCAAAAAATAAACTAAATTGAAAATGATATCAGTTGTAAAAGCGATGAGTTGGGCATTTTTAAGTAATATAATATGGAATCTGCAAATAGCTTTGAAATGTATACCATGTTTATATTTATTATAAACAGTATTTCATATATCATGGTTAATGTCGTTTCGTTAAGTACGTCGATCTTAATATAGATCAATATTATCATGTACACAAATTATTCATTCAGTCACTGACTCCTAAATTAATGTATATTCAATATTCAGTAAGTTTCTTAAAACTTTATCAGACCTTAATATTTTCGCTTCAAATATTTATGAAAACTTCCAAGACATTTCCAAGTCTAGAACTATAAAAAGTCACATGCAATTACTCTTTACAACATGGAGTCAGACTCACTTGTCAAACTCCGAAGCAGGGCTTAGTTTCTAATCGAAGTTTGCCTATCTAAAGAGACAAGAAAGTTCTCGAAGTATTGCTGCGCCTACCGAATAACTTGCGAACAAGTGACTTCGGACCTTATTTGGAACTGTTCAAGTTAACTTTTAACATTTTCTTTATTTTCTACTGTATTTGCTGTAGTTGAGGGAAATGAGAATTTTGAATTTTAGAGCTTAGAGACATTTAAATTTTGTTCAGTTTTATTAGATATATTTAAGGAGATAAGTTATACTTTTAATAATATTAATAATATATTTTCACCTTCTAGAATAAAATTGATCGGATTTTCAAAAAAAAACTTTAGTACATTATTATTTCTATTTTGCTTTTAACGTATAGATACGCAAATATAGTAAACTTTTCGCTATTTACCATTGCTATGATGATGATGTATGACGCATTTGTTTAAAATATAAGACTCGATTTTGTCACTCCTAGTGCCCACTATTAGGTTGTACTTACAAAGTTAGCAAAGTATTATTAAACCGCCTACATGATTTAAACTGTACCCATGTAAGCCATTTTTCCAACATCTTACTTTAAACTGCCCGAAGCACTTTAATACTTTAAAATTTCAAAGCTCAACTTGACAAACTAAAATTAGCGTAATGCGTTTCAGAACTACATCATGTTAAAGTAAAGCTTTCTAGATTTTTTACAAACTAATGCTGTTTTTACTTGGAGTTTTACGTACGAACCATTTGCCAGTGAACATTCTGTAAAGCAACATTAGCTGTAGAAAGATCGTTAAAACTTTAAAGTAGCAGAGTCCATTAGCTGCGTTGCGGCTCTGCATGACGTTACATGGTCAACTTATGGTCATCTTATATGTGTAATAATTTTATGAAGTTGGGTACATCCTCTGTTACTGTGTTTGGAACAATAACGTTATAATTTTGTATTTAGTATTTAAGCATCATATCATTATTAAAAGCAATGATTCCTTTTTAATTCTTTGACTTTCATATCTGGAGTTTTTTATTACATTAGGAGAGGTTGCTGAAATGCATATACTCGACTGATGGCGAGTGATAGATCTTTGCTCTCCAATGTCCTCCCTAGTACAAAACTTAAGACTACACGTCCAAAGGGAAAAGGAGAAAATAGTAAAGGTATGGTATAGTAGGCACTTGTGTATTTTCTGGTGTTGCTTGTGTGCATGGGCGGCGGTATCCGCTTAACATCGGGCGTTCATCATCTGCTCGTTTGTCGCTTATTACATAAAAAAAATAAACTTTGCAACTTGCATCTTTCGAACTATATCCTCATCGTCTTGTCTTTTCTCATTTAAAACAAAAACAAGTTAACAAGAAGTGGATCTTGGGTCTGTATTACTCTCATTCTATAAACGATCGAGTAGAAATCCTCTTGCATTACATCGATTATCTGCAAGTAGTGGGTACTCATGCAGTACTGGCTGCCAACCGAGACTTTTTTGTTTTAACATAAGAACTGCATAAAATCAATAAAATTCTTCATTTCTATAATCGACGAAGTTACATAGACTTTAGAACAACAAAGTAAACCAAACGCTATGATTAAATACATGTCTTAAATCGATTGATATTTATTGGATTCATTTATTCTTCTGTATGCTGAAATTTGTCAAATATTGAATTATTATAATGTACTAACTATTATTTTAACATGTCTAAGAAGTTTAACAGTAACTGGCTCGTCTAGAAAGTTACGTCCATTTTAAATATCTAAGTTTGTTACGTAAGTTTGTCAACATTTATATTCTAAAAGATAGTTTCGATTTGCCTTTCTTGTTTCTTGCCGAGTCTATCAATAAATATAAATATAAATAACTGTTACTTAAGGAACATTCTTAAACGTTACACATCTGTATTTGGGTAGTTATACTGTAACCTTCCTGACACCTTTCCTGAGTAGTTAAGTAAGCCAATTTGTATTTGTAACCCAGGTGATTACTACACCATCAAATATCTTTCTGCCTATCTGTGAACAGTCTTGTGGGCTGCAATATTGGGAATTCATTTTTTTATTAATACCAATATTATTGTATTTAATATTGCAGCTGTTTGTTGTTCCTTTATTAATAAAATTAAAAAAAAATATAGGTATGCGTTGTTTTGTCTTCATATCTTCGTTTTGCAAGGTACCTTCGAGAAAATTCTAACGTCGATACATAGGCTTTTCGCCCAACTTCTTTATTCAATTAAGGTACTGCAAAAATTACCGCGGGACACATAAATCAGGCGTAACTGCTTTCTGTATTATTTATTTATGTTAAATAGGCTTGAGTACGTTCGTACAACGTATCTGGCACCCTTTATGAGGGAAGTAACCATTTGCGTGGAGAAACAACACGTTTGTGTGTACTTTAAATATTTATCGTGATCTTCCGTCGGTTTAAAAGTTTTTGTAAATTGTTTTATAGGTGGAATTTCTTATTTCGTTTTATGGTGATGTACTTGTACGTTTGAATTGATATCACATTATCTGTGTTATACAATCCTTCATACAATATTTTACAAGTAACTAGTAATTATAGTCTCATTACATTTTCACGGTAGTAGAGCCTTGCTGATTTCAGCATGGGCCGGCTCGACCAGGTAAGTACTACACTCTCACAGAAAATCGACGTAAACTAACAGTACCTAAACTGTTGCGTTTCGTTCGGTGAGTGATAGTGCCGGAGGCCCTATCCCCTATTCCTTCTTCCTCATCCCATTTCTGATCCTATCCCTTTTCTCAACCCTAAGGGGCGGCAACGCACTTGTACTCCTGTGGTGTTGCTTGTGTCCATAGGCAGCGGTAATTGTTTACCATCAGGCGATCCGTCTGCTCGTTTGCCACCTATAACGATACAAAAACATTTTTCTGTAATTTTTTTTTGAATAAAATATGTACATATATTTTAGTGTATCCGGTCATGATGATATAGGATAAAATGCGCGTTTTGCTACCCAGATATCCATCGTTCATAAGAATGAACAAATCAAATCCCTGCGGGCAGAACCGTATCATCCGAGACCCATTGGCTTATGATATTGAAAGGTAAAATATAACTTATAGTTAGAAGAAAAGTATTCAGTTGACAGTTACTTACGAAAGAATAACTGATGTTTTTAGTAAATATTTTGCAATATCTTATTATCTTATACTAATTTACAAAGCTGAAGAGTTTGTTTGTTTGTTTGGTTGAACGCGCTTATCTCAGGGACTACTGGTCCGATTTGAAAAACTCTTTCAGTGTTAGATAGCCCATTTATCGAGAAAGGCTATAGGCTATATAACATCACGCTATGAGCGAGGGGAGCTGAGCAGTAGCCTTAAATAACGCGGGTGTAACCGCGGGCATCCTCTAGTACATAATATTCTATTTTAAAATACTTCGTTACTCATATTTGATATCCATATTATTTCATAAGTATAATAACAATTCAATAAATAAATGCTTAGTTATTACAAATGTAATATATTATTATAATTCTAAATCTGTACAACAGCCATACGACGTACATTTACATGTTTCATGAAAACCAAGACTGTTACATGCCATCTAAATCTTCAATATTCAACCCTATTAAAAAGGGTTAAAGACTAAAGCAATCAAATAATACGAACCATACGTTTCCAAAATGATAATAACGTACAAATTAAAGTATCCCAACCTTTTATCATGTGTTATAAAGCCGGAAACGGGATTATATGGGTACGAAATTGAATTAGGCCCGTATTATTTATTCAAGAAATCTTTATACGAGTGAGCCTTTATTGGGGGTGCCTGATTATCACTGCGCATTGTACTGGCGTGTGAAAGGTCACTCTATAGCTCAGAATTTGGTAGAAAATATTTTTATCGTCAGTGAAGACTGGGTTGCTCGAATAGCGGAATGGTTTTAGCGGTCGCCTTGCTATTTAGAACTGCTTCGAGTATTGTAAGTTCAATCCAAGCAAATTATTATTACGGATCTTGGTATACTATAGATACATTCATTGTATGTCTATAAAGTCTCTCTAGACACAATACAATATAATTTTGTGGGTCTTAATCACAATGACTATAGACTATTTGAAGCGTCCAGATCAGTTGCATAAACCTGCTGATTGAATTAGGCTGTTTGATGATAAAGGTTTTGTACAGAGTGATATAGACGCCATTGCTATGTTTTAATGACAATCGGCTAAATGTCCAATCCATGTAGTTTAACAGCGTGGCAGTATTGCGTTGTGAAGGCGGGAATAAATTAGTTTGGATATCAATTTAGGCGTCTGACGACAAGCCACACAGATATAACATTTATTCCTAATTCTTTCATGAGCTGACCTGTATTTGGACTTTCAGACAATCAGACATATTATAAGGAGGTAGTATAGTATACCATGGTAATCATTCCATTAATAGCACAAAATTTCACTACCCCTTACAGTATAATAAAAGCCTAATTGGAAACCATTTGTATGTTACTACTAAAATAACAGTATAGTGCAAAATCCTCTTGTAGGTAGGTATTTTACTATAAACTAGGTCTTTCAACTAGTGCCAAACGGAATAAATATATTGAGCCGCCAAAAGCGAGTTATCAGTGATGCTAAACATAGCCTGCTTTGATCATATTATGACGTCAGGTTGTATCAAGGCTGATTTTCACAATTTAGCGGTGAGAACTAGTACCGTAATGTATAACTATGAAGTACGGTTTTTTTTAAAACTTGAGTTTTGTTCACTAAATACCAAGAATCGGCAGCAAACTTGTTGTATAGGGCATTGTAATTACTGGGATGGCTTCAAATTACTATTGTGACAGTCGGTTCAAAAAGCTCAGTATTTTTAAGAGATGATCCGCTATAAATACAAAGAAAAGGACCGATATTTACAAAGTTTTCATTTTTTCTATGCCATATGACGCTAACTCTGTACAGTTTCAGGCCCAACGTTTACAAATAAAAAAAATATATAATTACTATATAACAGTATATAGTACCTGCCTCCGTGGTCCACTAGATAGCGTATGCGACTGCTGATCGGAGGTCCCGGGTTTGATTCCCGGGTCGTGCAAAAGTGTTACTGGGTTTTACCGAATTCTCAGTAGCAGCACGGAGTTTGGTGATGTGCCCGGTTACAGCAATAGGCTCGCCCCCTATTACGTGGCACCTAAAAATTCATGGCGAAATGTGGGTGTAATATTACACCTCTGCCTATCCCAAATAAATTAAAAATAGCAGTCATAAATTACAATAAAAATCAACAACCTAACCCGTCGTACGCATATCAGTTTTATTTACATATTGCTTAAGTTTGAGTGTTGGATAATGTGTTCTGACTGTGAACAGCAACATTATAAATTGAAATGTCATTCCAATTACAATCATTTATCGTCTTACATTTAAAGTCGAATTTAGTATTTCATCTGTCACTTATAATTTTACTTATACTTGTACCCACATTACGCTGAACCTTGAAACTTTCAACTCCCTTTTCACCTTTAGACGTCAAATTTTGTTAAATCCCTTCTTATCCATACCTAGGACTAGCAGTAAATCAACAACAGTCTACGTACTTATTTATTGACTCTAGATAAAATTAGTCGTACAAAATGTTATTATAACGTTTGTTAAAGAAAATACTTTTTCTTGAATAAGATATTACATTATTTTGGAATAAACCTCTCATAATTTCAGTGAGATAACAATATACCAGAGAAGTTCGAACATAATAAATAAAACGTTAAATAAATTATGCGTAGACATTTTCGCACACATTCTCAAAATGGCAAAGTCTAGGTACAAATTACGCAGATAGCATCACAATGTTGTGGAGGCATTTCAAGCACTTTATAATTAAGGAATAGAAATTCCTTATCTTTTGTGTGTATTGTTCTAAAAAATCGATAGTAACCTGTTCAAGACTTGCAAAACTAAGGCGCTTTGCGTCCGATACTAATAGAATGTACTCCTTACATTACCTTTATTCTAAGAATCTATCATTAATATATTCAAATATTTAAGACTTCAAAGTAATTAAAATTGTGATGAAATACAAAATAAATACTAACTACAGAATGGTTTACAGCATGATAAGGCAAATATATAGACGTAAACTATTAAAAGATTAGCTCGTAATTCCAGTGCAGATACGATAGAAACTAATGTTTTATTCAAAACTAACCTAACTATTGGGCATTGTGTCTCGCACTAATATTCTGACGCAAAAGAGTTTCTAGCGCCTTATTGAGATTTACGACGCACCAAATATATTTATACGATATCAATACTACGGCATTCGATTACCATTTCATTATGTTGTTGTTAGAATACATTATTTATGCTCCCTGTTGAATGATTGCTAAACTATCAATTCGGTTACTAAATAAATAATCGAGCGCCGGTGTCTTGAAATGTATTTATTGCTTGTATTGTATTCCTTGTGGGATACAGAATAATTTTTCATAGAATTTATTCAACAACGATAATATTATTATACGTACGCTTTCGTTGACTTTTGGATTTTAACAAAATAAGCAAATGAGAATATTATTTCATTTTCAAGTCTTGATACATTTATTTCAAGACAACACAGTTCGGATTTAACCTTGTTTAATGTATATTTTTTATAGCTGACATTTATAAACTAATAATTCATTTCCATTTCGTGGAAGATAAAACTAAAATCACAAGAAACAAAGAACAAATAAAAGGATCTTGATCGATTAGCAGCACGTCCAATTTGTTTATAGTTCTTTTTATTTGTGAAGCCCAAGGCGAGCTAGGTAATTAATCAGCTGGCCGGTTTGGTTTCAGTATGCGAGGAGCTTGTATATTTTAATGTAATTTATTGCTTGGATACCTATCATTTTGTACTAGATTCTGTATTCGCGAGCATAAACTATCAAAGTTAGTACGATGAAACGAATTCAATATGCATGTACGTGGGTATTTATGAAAGCCGTTGCAATGTTTTCTATCATACGTTAGGCAAAACATAAGCGTATGAATATGAAATGTGGGCTGCGGATATATTTTCGGCTTAAAGATATAAATTTGAAACGGAATAGCGATGTTTTGAACGGTTTTCAAGGATACGAGTTATTTGCGACTATATAGTAACTATTGGGTTGAACGGGAGTAAGATTAATGTAGTGAAATTAGATACGCTTCAAATGATCTTGCAAGAAATAAACTTCATTGAAAATGATATCAGTTGTAAAAGCGATGAGTTGGACATTTTTTTATTATATGGATTCTTCAAATAGCTTTGAAATGTATACCGTGTTTATATTTATAATAAACAGTATTTAATATATCATGTCGTCATTAATGTCGTTTCGTTAAGTACGTCGATCTTAATATAGATCAATTTTATCATGGACACAAAATATTCATTCAGTCACAGACTCCCAAATTAAAGTACGTATTCAATATTCAGTAAGATTCTTAAAACTTTACCAGACCTTAATATTTTTGCTTCAAATATTTATGAAAACTTCCAAGTCATCTTCAAGTCTAGATCTATAAAAAGTCACATGCAATTACTCTTTACAACATAGAGTCAAACTAACTTGTCAAACTCCAAAGCAGGGCTTAGTTTCTAATCGAAGTTTGCCTATCTAAAGAGACAAGAAAGTTCTCGAAGTATTGCTGCGCCTACCGAATAACTTGCGAACACGTGACTTCGGACATTATTTGGAACTGTTCGAGTTTACTTTTAAAATTTTCTTTATTTTTCTACTGTATTTGCTTTAGTTAAGAGAAATTGAGAATTTTTGAATTTTTGGTAAAGAGAATTTTGTTCAGTTTATTCGATAGATTTAAAAAGATAAGGTATGCTTTTTTGAACTTTTAAACCATTAGGTACAGGCACAATATCTTTTCACTTTCTATAATAGATCGGGATTTCTCAAAAATGTAAGGTAAGTTTTGAGAAATTTCAGAAATTGAGAAATTATTTCATTATTTCTAATTATTCTGTACATACAGTACATATGCTCGCTATTCATCATTATTGTCATGATGGTGTATGACGCATCTGTGTAAAGCATTAGACTCGATCTTGTCACTCCTTGTGGCCGCTATTACCTACTTATAAAGTTAACAAAGTATTATAAAGTATTATTAAACCGCTTACATGATTTAGACTGTACTCATGTAAGCCATTTTTCCAACATCTTACTTAAAACTGCCCGAAGCACTTTAATACTTTAAAATTTCAAAGCTCAACTTGACAAACTAAAATTAGGGTAACGCGTTTCAGAATTACACCATGTTAAAGTAAAGCTTTCTAGTTTTTTTACAAACAAATGCTGTTTTTACTTGGAGTTTTACGTACGAACCATTTGCCAGTGAACATTCTGTAAAGCAACATTAGCTGTAGAAAGATCGTTAAAACTTTAAAGTAGCGGAGTCCATTAGCTGCGTGGCTGGTCGGCGGCTCTGCATGACGTTACATGGTCAACTTATGGTCATCTTATATGTGTAATAATTTTGTGAAGTTGGTTACATCCTCTGTTTCTGTTTTTGGAACAATAACGTTATAATTTTGTATTTAGTATTTTAGCCTCATATCATTATTAAAAGCAATAATCCCTTTTTATCTCTTTGACTTTCATATCTGTTGTTTTTTTATTACATTAGGAGAGGTTGCTGAAATGCATATACTCGACTGATGGCGAGTGATAAACCTTTGCTCTCCAATGTCCTCCATAGAACAAAACCTAAGACTACACGTACAAAGGGAAAAGGAGAAAAAAGTAAAGGTATGGTATGGTAGGCACTTGTGTATTTTCTGGTGTTGCTTGTGTGCATGGGCGGCGGTAATCGCCTAACATCGGGCGTTCATCATCTGCTCGTTTGTCGCTTATTACATAAAAAATAAACT